>CM069163.1:4150645-4315645 GCA_035221665.1 Okamejei kenojei | reverse complement strand
ACTCATGTGCTGATGCAGAGAGTTAGATCTAGATCTTAGGACTAAAGGAATCAAGGAATATGGGAAAAAGGCAGGAACAGGGTACTGAGTTTAGATGGTCAGCCATGATCATATTGAATGGTGGTGCTGGCTTGAAGGGCCGAATCGACTAGTCCTGCACCTATTTTTCCATATTTTCTATGTTCTAAGATGGATTACAAAAAAAGATGCTGAGGTAACTCTGGAGAACATGGAGAGGTGAGGTGGGGTGTTCGGATGGGGATCATTCTTCAGACTGATTATAGAGGGGGAAGAAAGCTGGAAGAGAGGTGAGGGCAGGACAGGCTGGAGAGTGATAGGTGGATACAGGTCACAACTAGTGTGAATGGGTGATCGATGGTTGGCATAGACGGTGGATGTTGTTATGAATCAATAGACAATAGACAATCGGTGCAGGAGTAGGCCAGTCAGCTCTTCAAGCCAGCACCGCCATTCAATGTGATCATGGCTGATCATCCACAATCAATATCCCGTTCCTGCCTTCTCCCCATATCCCCTGACTCCGCTCTCTAGAGAGTCCTATCTAGCTCTCTCTTGAAAGCATCCAGAGAACCTGCCTCCACTGCCCTCTGAGGCAGAATTCCACAGGCTCACCACTCTCTGTGAGAAAAAGTGTTTCCTCTTCACCGTTCTAAATTGCTTACTCATTATTCTTAAACTGTGGCCACTGGTTCTGGATTCCCCCAAGATCGGGAACATGTTTCCTGCCTCTAATGTGTTCAAGCCCTTAACAATCAATGAGATATCCTCTCATCCTTCTAAACTCCAGAGTGTACAAGCCCAGCTGCTCCATTCTCTCAGCATATGACAGTCCCGCCATCCCGGGAATGAACCTTGTAAACCTACACTGCACTCCCTCAATAGCAATAATGTCCTTCCACAAATTAGGGGACCTAAACTGCACACAATACTCCAGGTGTGGTCTCACTGGGGCTCTGTACAACTGCAGAAGGACCTCTTTGCTCCTGTACTCAACTCCTCTTGTCATAAAGGCCAACATTTGCTTGCAAAGAAGATTTGCTTTCTTCACTGCTTGCTGAACCTGCATGTTTATTTTCATAGACTGATGTACAAGGACCCCCAGATCCCGTTGTACTTCCCCAACTTGACCTCCATTTAGTTAGTAATCTGCCTTCCTGTTTTTGCTACCAAAGTGGATAACCTCACATTCATCCGCATTAAACTTCATCAGCCATGCATCTGCCCACTCCCCCAACCTGTCCAAGTCACCCTGCATTCTCATAGCATCCTCCTCACAGTTCACACTGCCACCCAGCTTTGTGTCATCTTCATCCAAATCATTGATGTATATTGTCAATTATGGTCCCATATAGTGCTACAGTCACAAGTTTAATGTGCGAAACTGTAACTGCAGAACAGAGTATCTGAGAGACACTGAGTCATACAGCGTGGAAACCGGCCCAACTAGCCCATGCTGACCAAAATGCCCCATCTACGCACGTCCCACCTGCCCATATCCCTCAAAACGTTTAATATTCATGGAGCAAAAGGCATAGGGGCCATTTTGGGTTGGGTCTGAAGATGGGTTCCGACACAAAATGTCACCTACGCCTTTTTGTCCAGAGATGCTGCCTGACCCGCTGAGTTACTGCAGCTTTTTGAGTCAGAGTGTCAGGAGTGTTTTATTTTGTCATATGTCCTGAAACGGAAGAATGACATTCTTACTTGCAGCAGCACAACAGACATGTAAACATATTACGCTGTGAAACCCATTATAAACCACACCAAAAAAGTTCAGCTTCAATAACAGTCAAATAAGTAGACACTAATAGCATAGTGGCCCCATAGCAGACGCAACCACTCCACGGGGCTGGAAACTGGAGGTATGCCGAGCTGATTCTGCTACCACCATCATCTATTGCAACGTGAAGGCTCCCACTGATTGTCATCCTTTTCAGGACGGACAATGACAGCGATGTCAACATTTGAAACATGGAAGATGGACGGGAAAGAAGAAGATAGCAAAGTCTAAAATAATGTTCTCATGCCAATGTAGTTCAGAGCCTATTTGGTATAAACCTGCATCGGGAGCACCTCAAGGCTGCGTGCTCAGCCCCCTGCTGTACTCACTCTATACTCATGACTGCGTTGCCGGTCACAGTCCAAACTCCATGATCAAGTTCGCTGATGACACCACTGTTGTGGGATGTAGCACTGATGGGGATGAGTCGGAGTACAGAAGAGAGATCGAGCAACTGTCCATATGGTGCCAGCACAATAACCTGGCCCTCAACACCGGCAAAACCAAGGAACTGATTGTGGACTTTGGAAGGAGTAGGATGGGGGCCCACAGTCCCGTTTATATCAACTCTTATATCAAGATGGTTGAAAGGGTCAAGAGCTTCTAAGACCTGGGCATGCACATCTCTGAAGATCTTTCCTGGTCCGAGAACACTGATGCAATTATCAAGAAAGCTCATCAGTGCCTCTACTTCCTGAGAAGATTACGGAGAGTCAGTTTGTCAAGGAGGACTCTCTCTAACTTCTACAGGTGCACAGTAGAGAGCTTGCTGACCGGTTGCATCGTGGCTTGGTTCGGGAACTTGAGCGCCCGGGAGAGGAAAAGACTACAAAAAGTAGTAAGCACTGCCCAGTCCATCATCGGCTCTGACCTTCCTCCCATCGAGGGGATTTACCGCAGTCGCTGCCTCAAAAAGGCTGGTAGCATCATCAAAGACCCATAGCATCTTGGCCACACCCTCATCTCCCTGCTACCTTCAGGTAGAAGGTACAGGAGCCTGAGACAAAACTCTGACCATTAATAGCCCATTATCTGTTATTTGCACTTCATCAGTTTATTTATTCATGTGTGTATTTCTATATTACTAAAAGTCTGATCTTGACCGCTTTTGGCTCACTGTGGTGTGATTTCCGAGAGAACGCCGCCACCTACGTCCGGCAATTTTGGCCACCTCGCTCAGAGCCTCCCTCCGCCTTCCTGAACCAGAGGATCTTCCCCATCGATGAAAAATCAGAAAGATATTAATGTTTTTTTTTAAATTGCCATTCTCTCTGCTGCCCCTGCTGGAGGGAGGGGAAGGGACTATAAAACCAGGAAGTGGTGTGCCTCACTCAGTCTCTGCAAGATGGAGGAAGCCAGAGGGTCACGTCTCTCCGAGCTATGAATAACACTGAACACATGTCTACTCAACTGTGAGTGCCCTTAATGTGGTTCTAAAATGCTTGCAAAAAGCGTCTCTATTGGTTCTAAAATGCTTGCAAAATGTGTCTCTATTGGTTCTAAAATGCTTGCAAAATGTGTCTCTATTGGTTCTAAAATGCTGCCTGGCCAGAGTGACTGAGCTGCCAGTCCAAGAATCCATTTGGCCCACAATGTCCATACTAGCCCTCTGGAAACCAGTCCCTTTTACCCACAACACACATACTAGCGCTCCAGAAAGCCCCCCCCATCCCATTGGCCAGCAATATTGGAATTGGTGGAGAGGTGGAATATTGCATTGGGGGACCAGCACTCCCCTGTGAAGCTGGAACCCAACGGGTCCCACTTAATCTAATATATTTATATAATGGTATATGGACACATTGATCTGTTCTGTAGTCAATGCCTACTATGTTCTGTTGTGCTGAAGTAAAGCTAGAATGTCATTGTCCTATCAGGGACACTTGACAATAAACTCACTTGAACTTGAACTTGCTGTTCCTTCTATTTAATATCCTTGTACCTGCCCAAGTGTCTTTTCAATGTTGCTATGGGAACGAACGAGCAAAATTCTGCTGATACTGGAAATCTGTAGTAGAAGAGGCACGGTGGCGCAGCGGTAGAGTTGCTGCCTCACAGCGCCAGAGACCCGGGTTCGATCCTGACTACGGGTGCTGTCTGTACGGAGCTTGTGCAAGAGCAGAGGAGGTTTCCCAGAATGGTGCCTGGATTAGAGGGTGCTAGCAACAGAGAAAGGCTGGTCACACTTGGACTGTTTTCTCTGGAATGTCAGAAGTTGCGGAAAGACCAAACAAAAGTATGGAAAGTTATGAGAGGCAGAGTTAGGTTTAGACAGTCAAAACCGTTCTCCCAGGATGGAAAAATCAAATACTAGTGGGCATAGATTTAAGGTGAGAGGGACAAAGTTTGCAGGAGATGTGCGGGGCATGTTTCTTACCCAGAGGGCAGTGAGTGCCTGGAACATGGTGCTGGAGGTGGTGGTAGAGGCAGGCAGTCAAAAAGGCACAACAGAGGATGTACTTCCTGCGGCAGCTGAGGAAACACAATCTGCCACAGGCAATGATGGTCCAATTCTACTCGTAGAGTCTGTCCTCACCTTCTCCATCATGGTCTGGTTTGGCTCAGCCACCAAGCACGACACCTGGAGGCTGCAGCGAATCGTCCGATCAGCAGAGACGGTTATTGGCTGCAGCCTTCCCTCCATTGACGAACTGGACACTGCAAGGGCCAGGAAGCGAGCGGGCAAAATCATCTCTGACCCCTCTCACCCTGGCCACAAACTCTTCGAATCACTTCCCTCTGGAAGGCGACTCCGGACTGTCAATGCTGCCACAGCCTGACATAAAAACAGCTTTTTTACCACGAGAACTCTACTCAACAGCCAAAAATCTGTAGCCTACTTTTGCTCCGGTATTTTATTTAATTCACATGTTCAATCGATAATGTTTTATTATTAATGTTTAATGTTTTATGTGTCATTCCTAACTGTCACTGTATGTCATATTGTCATTTGCGGGTGGAGCACCAAGGCAAATTCCTTGTATGTGAATACTTGGCCAATAAACGTATTCAACTTCAGAGGCGCGACAGTGGTGTTTAAGAGACCTTTAGATAGGCTTAGGGAATAGGGGAAAATGGCGGGCAGACAAGGGATCGTCTTGGGATCATGTTGGGCACACACAATGTGGGCCTAAGTGCCGGCTCATGTGTTCAACTGTTCTATGTTCTGTGTTCTGTGAAAGTGGAGCACCCGGAGGAACCCCACGCGGTCACAGGGAGTACATGCAAACTCCACACTGACCGCACCGGAGGTCAGGATTGAACACGGGTCTCTGGCGTCGTGAGGCAGCAGCTCTACCCGCTGCGCCGCTGTGCTGCCCCAATAAACAAATAAAGCCCCAATTTTTTTTTAAGTGCCTTATTCCTCTTTCCAAGTGCAATGTCCGTACGTGCATCCAACCAAACCATGCTCAAGTGATGTATGTGTAGGAAGCAACTGCAGGTGCTGCTTTACGCTGAAGATGGACACAGAGTGCTGGAGTAACTCAGCGGGACAGGCAGCATCCCTGGGGAAATGAGTACGTGACGTTTCGGGCCTTCTTCAGACAGGAAGTAGAGGGAGGAGGGGGAAATGGAGACGGGAACAAAGCAAGATTGGCAACAGATGACCTCTGGAAAGGTGGAGCCCATAATGGCCCATTGTTGGCTGGGGAACATGTGATAACAAGAGGGAAGGAAGATGTGAGTGAATCTGTGGAATTCACAGCCACAAACGGCCGTGGAGGCCAAGTCAATGGATAATTCCCACGGCAGAGATAGATAGATTTGTGATTCGTACGGGTGTCAGGGGTTATGGGGAGAAGAGAGGAGAATGGGATTGAGATGGAGAAATAGATCAGCCATGATTGAATGGTGTAGTAGACTTGATGGGCCAAATGGCCTAATTCTACTCCTATCACTTATGAATTTATGAAGGATGCGAACAGTAGAACTGGTAGGATGATTAGCTTGGGGGGTGGAGGGTGGGGGGGGAGGGTTAGTCTAGCCATCTGCTGATGCTCACTGCATGCCAACACACCACGATACAGAGAAACATGCAAGTACTGCTTTAGTGAGTGATAATCCTAAGCAATAAAGATGCAATGGCGACAGTTTTACGACCTCACGCAGGTGCTTATTGTGACCTATCTAGTCACCAAACAACTGGGCTGAGGTGCCAACTGTGTTTTTCTTTGATAAGGCTGCTTTGGAATGACGCTCTCTCTTGCAGATAAAACAGACGTGTCGTCAAATGCCGAGGCTCTGGCTGGGATCCTGGGCCCGACAGATGGGCTGCACCTCGCCTTCAAACCTCAACAACAAGATTTGGCAAGCGGGGCAGCGGTAGACTCGCTGCCTTACAGCGCCAGAGACCCGGGTTCAATCCCTGCCACGGGTGCTGTTTGTGCAGAGCTTGTACGTTCTCCCCGTGACCTGCCTGGGTTTTCTCCGAAATCTTCGGTTTCCTCCCACACTCCAAAGATGTACGGGCTTGTAGGTTAATTGGCTTGGTATATAAGTGTAAATTGTCCCTAGTGCGTGTAGGATAGTGGATGATCAGCCATGATCATATTGAATGGCGGTGCAGGCTCGAAGGGCTGAATGGCCTACTCCTGCACCTAATTTCTATGTTTCTATGTTTCTATGTAGTGTGTGGGGATTGCTGGTTGGTCTGAAGGGTTTTTTTCCGCACTGTATCTCTAAATTAAGCTAAACTATTCAAAATTAAGATAGAGTGAGTACAGGGTCTTACCCAGGGTAGGGTAATCAAGAACCTTGGGACATGGGTTTAAGGTGAGAGGGGAAGGATTTAAAACAAACCTGGCAATCTGGAAACAGGCCCTTAGGCCCAACCTGCCCGTGCCAACCAAGATGCCCCATCTACACTAGACCCACCTGCCCGCATTTGCCGCACAACCCTCTAAATCTTTCCTATCCATGTACCTGTCACTCTGTGTAGAAAGGGACTGCAGATGCTGGTTTAAGGGCCTGTCCCACTTGGCATCATTTGCGCGTCACGCAGGTGGCGTGCGAAGATTTTGTGAATCTCAAAATCCTGGTGTGCCGCGCGCGACCGCTCGTCACTGCCTACGTCACCGCGCCTCACCAGGTGCCACGCGCACATAATGTACGCCACGCGCGCATCACGACACGTACGTCATGAAGCGTAAATGATGTCGCGTAAATGACGCCAAAGCGGGACAGGCTCTTCACACTGAAGACAGACACAAAATGCTGGAGTAACTCAGCGGGTCAGGCAGCATCTCTGGAGAGGAGGAATGGGCAACGTTTCGGGTCGTGTTTGACAGGGATGAGACAGAGAAGAGGGTTGAAGGAGGTTCAGGCAAAGAGAGACCTGCATTGTGCTGGACAGAGCGATGTCACCTTCATGATCACCCCAGCCAACAATGAACCATCGATATAGGTAGGGAAGTACAAAAGCTCCCGATACACGGACAGTTCCTTCCCAGCTGTTTTCAGGCAACCGAACCATCCTATCAACAGCTAGAGAGTGGTCCTGACCTACTGTCTACCTCATTGGTGACATTAGGTTATCTTTGATCGGACTTTGCAGGACTTTACCTTACACTAAATGTTATTCCCTTTGTCATGTATCTGTACACTGTGGATGGCTCGATTGTAATCATGTATTGTCTTTCCGCTGACTGGTTAGCACGCAACAAAAACTTTTCACTGTACCTCACTACATGTGATAATAAACCAGACTCAGACCCAGACTCACTGTGGGCTGCACCTTTCCAGAGTCGTCAGTGCCCGGTCTCCTTGGTTCTGCACCTTGTCACACTTCCCGTTTCCATCTCCCCTGACACGCAGCCTGGTGAACGGTCTCGACCCAAAACGTCACCTATTCCTTTTTCTCCAGAGATGCTGCCTGATCCGTGGAGTTACTCCAGCATTTGTGTCTACCTTTTGAGCTGGACAAGTTCAGGCTCAAGTTACATTTAGTGTCACATGCACCAATTGGTACAGTGAGATTTGAGCTACCATACAGAGTTGGGACATGGGGATTTAAGGTGCATTCAACAGAGATCTACACACAGCATTTGACAGGCAGGTATAAGATGCCCTCGTTACTCGCAATAACTATCTCGGGATCAAAGACCTTGGATATTTCTAATTCTAGTGAAGAATCAACCTCAAATTCATCAGCTTACAAAGCACTGGGGAGCAGCATCCAGCACACAGCTTGCAAACCCCACAAGAATAGTGAAAGGCCTGGAGAGAGTGGACGTGGAGAGGATGTTTGCACTTCTGGGAGAGTCTAGCACCAGAGATCACAGCCTCAGAATTAAAGGACCTACCTTTAGACATGAGATGACGAGGAATTTCTTTAGTCAGAGGGTGGTGAATCTGTGGAATTCACTGCCACATAAAGGGCCTGTCCCACGATGCGAGTTTCCCCAAGGGCTCTCCCGAGTTTAAAGCTCGTGGTAAGTACGTAGAATGTACATAGCAGGTACGTCAGAGCTCGTGGATGTCTTGTGGCGGCTCGTAATGGTAATGGCAGGTACTCGGGAAACGCGGAAACTCGTGAAATTTTTTCGATAGTGTGAAAAATTTCCAAGAGTAAAAAAATACTCGTGATGAAGTACCAGCTCGGGAGAGCTCTTGGGCAAACTCGCATCGTGGGAGAAGGGGCTTTACGCTGTGGAGGCCAAAGTCAACGGTTATGTTAAGGCAGAGATAGATACATTCTTGATTAGTACGGGTGTCAGGGGTTAAGGGGAGAAGGCAGGAGGATGGGGTTGGGAGGGAAAGAGCGATCAACCATGATGAAATGGTGGAGTTGGCTTGATGGGCCGAATGGCCTAATTCTGCTCCAATCACTTACGAGCATGAATATTCCATACAGATACGTCAACCACACAGCTGACACAAAGGATAACATTCTTCATCTCCACCCCTCCCCTCCCCTCCCCTCTGTTTTCTGCCCACCCCATCAAAACAACCAGGTGAATTTAAGATAGACATAAAATGCTGGAGTAACTCAGCGGGACAGTCAGCATCTCTGGAGTGAAGGAATGTTTCAGGTCAAGACCCTTCTTCAGACTTTAGGGTCTTGACCCGAAACGTCACCATTCCTTCTCTCCAGAGATGCTGCCTGTCCCGCTGAGTTACTCCAGCATTTTGTGTCTATCTTCGATTTAAACCAGCATCTGCAGTTCCTTCCAACACCAAGTGAATGCAAGTACTGCCAAACCTGCCAAACCTGACAATCTTCATGAACGCCAGGTGTTTATGTACCTAGTGCCGGGTGCAGCGCAGCGGTAGAGTTGCTGCTTTACAGCACCACAGACCCGGGTTCAATCCCGACCACGGGTTCTGTCTGTACGGAGTTTGCACGTTCTCCCCGTGACCTGCGTGAGATTTCTCCGGGATCTTCGGTTTCCTCCCACACTCCGAAAAACATACAGGGTTGTTGGTTAGTTGGCTTAGTAAAGATTGTAAATTGTCCCGAGTGTGTGTAGGATAGTGTTAGTGTGCGGGGATCGCTGGTCGGCGCGGACTTGGTGGGACGAACGGCCCGTTTCCGCGCTGTATCTCTAGTCTACCCGTCTGGATACACATTCTTGTTAACGCAATCACCTTCCGCTCAAACAGGACATGTAATTATCCAGTAATTGGAATTAACAATGTAAATTAATAACCGTGCAGAAGGAGGAGATTTCCCGTTGAATCATCTCATTTGGAATGAGTGGGCAATGCAGATGCAGCCACAATGCTGCCGCATCTCTGCTGCTTGGACAGATGGAACACAGGGCGGAGAGTCCCATCACAGACACTAAACGCTGGCGTGACTCAGCAGCACAGGCAGCGGCTCTGGAGAGAAGGAATGGGAGACGTTTCGGGTCGAGACCCCTCTTCAGACTGACGTCAGGGATATGGAAGTGTGAGGTGTGAAAATGAGACAAAGTGGACAGGGATCAAGGAAAATGTAGAATAGAACATTGTTAGCTAGGAGAAGATAACAAAGCAAACTGAGATAAACATTTAACCAGGGGGACAGACTGACTGGTGGGAGAACTGGGAAGGGGGAGGGGATGGAGAGAGAGGGAAAGCAAGGGTTACTTGAAGTTAGAGAAGTCAATGTTCATACCGCTGGGGTGTAAGCTGCCCAAGCCAAATATGAGGTGCTGTTCCCCCAATCTGCGCTGGGCCTCACTCTGACAATGGAGGAGGCCCAGGACAGAGAGGTCAGTGTGGGAATGGGAGGGCCAGTTAAAGTGTTGAGCAACCGGGAGATCAGGTAGGTTTAGGCGGACTGCGTGGAGGTGTTCAGAGATCAGCCATACCGTCACCTCCCAACACCGCGCCTGCCTTGGGCATCAAGAGTTCAAGATCAAGATAGGACAATGACATTCTTGCTTTGCTTCAGCACAACAGAACATAGTAGGCACGAAAACTGAACAGATCAGTGTGTCCATATACCATTGTATAAATATATACACACATGAATAATTAAACTGATAAAGTGCAAATAAACAGATTATTGACTATTAATGTTCAGAGTTTTGACCGAGCCGAGTTTAATAGCCTGATGGCTGTGGGGAAGTAGCTATTCCTGAACCTGGTCGTTGCAGTCTTCAGGCTCCTGTACCTTCTACCTGAAGGTAGCGGGGAGATGAGTGTGTGGCCAGGGTGGTGTGGGTCCTTGATGATGCTGGCAGCCTTTTTGAGGCAGCGACTGTGATAGATCCCCTCGATGGAAGGAAGGTCAGAGCCGATGATGGACTGGGCAGTGTTTACTACTTTTTGTAGTCTTTCCCGCTCCAGGGCGCTCAAGTTTCCGAACCAAGCCACGATGCAACCGGTCAGCAAGCTGTCCAGCATCAATGATTCAATGAGGATTGATGGTCATGTGTACGCAGGTTCAGTGAAATCCTTTGCTTTTGCAGACAGTCATAAAGTACGCAACTCACCCGCAGTAAGGTTCGGCACGGCGGCGCAGCGGTAGAGTGGCTGCCTCACCGCGCCAGAGACCCGGGTGCGATCCTGACTACCGGTGCTGTCTGCATGGAGGTTGCACGTTCTCCCCGTGACCCGTGTGGGTTTTCTCCGGGTGCTCCGGTTTCCTCCCACATTCCTTAGGCGTGCACGTTGATAAATTAATGAGCCACCGTAAACGTTTCCAGAGCCTTTCTGGATTACCCGTGTTGCCGGACCAACAGAGGTCACGGCCTCCGAGAGGAGTCCACCGGTACCGGAACATTCCGCCTAGGCCACCGGCGGGTGCCGAGATACCGGCCCGCAACGACGGCCTCGGACGTCGGCTATGGGGAAGGACCCAGCCGCAGGGGGCAAATCTGACCCGCCGATCGGCCGCGGAAGTCCCGATGAGGTCGGGATCGGCCTCCTCACCCGGCCTAGGCGCCACGTTTTCCGGTGCACTTCCAAGTGGGAGATTTCAACTGCTCATGTCATTTTGTCTGGATTAAAGGAGTTGCCGGACCATCAGTTGCCGGTAAATCGGTGGCGGACCTGTATTTGTATTTCTGTAACATTTGCCTCTAGTGTGTAGTTAGTGGATGTGAACATAGCACTAGTGTGAGGAGGTGATTGATGGTCAGTGTGGGCTCGGTGGGACGAAGGCTCGGGTTTCCGTGCTGTACCTTTGAATCAATTCAATCAATCATGCCTGATCCAATCTTGAAGCCATCGTCCCGCTCCCCATAAACCTTGACTTTCCTGAAGACCACAAATCTATCCCGATTCTGAATAAATTCAATCACGCAGCCTCCGCAACTCCCTGGGCTACAGAAATGCTCAGTCAGAGCCTTTCCTTCAACTGCAGATAAAATGGGAAATGAGACTTTGGAAGTAAAACCTAGTCCTGATTATTTAGAGATACAGCGCGGAAACAGGCCCGTCCATCCCCACACGCTAACACTATCCTACACACACGCAGTCAACTTACAATTATACCAATCCAATTAACCTACAAACCTGTACGTCTTTGGAGTGTGGGAGGAAACCCACGCAGCTCACGGGGAGAACGTACAAACTCCATACAGACAGCACCCGTAGTCAGGATCGAACCCGGGTCTCTGGCGCTGTAGGGAACTGCCACTACATCACTAGACATTCTTTTCACCATTGTGTAGAACTTATGTGCAATTAATGCAGAGAAGGTTCATGAGATTGATCCCTGGGATGGCGGGACTGTCATATGAGGAAAGATTGAAAAGACTAGGCTTGTATTCTCTGGAGTTTAGAAGGATGAGGGGGATCTTATAGAAACTTATAAAAAATTTAAACTGACTGGACAAGCTAGATGCAAGAAAAATGTTCCCAATGTTGGGTGAGCCCAGAACCAGGGGGCACAGTCTTTGAATAAAGGGGAGGCCGTTTAAGACTGAGGTGAGAAAAAGCTTTTCCACCCAGAGAGTTGTGAATTTATGGAATTCCCTGCCACAGAGGGCAGTGGAGGCCAAATCACTGGATGGATTTAAGAGAGAGTTAGATAGAGCTCTAGGGGCTAGTGGAATCAAGGGGTATGGGGAGAAGGCAGGCACGGGTTATTGATTGGGGACGATCAGCCATGATCACAATGAATGGTGGTGCTGGCTCGAAGGGCCGAATGGCCTCCTCCTGCACCTATTTTCCATGTCTAATGTTTTTGTGTGTTTCTCTGTATACTGCTGTGATGCTGCTGCAGGCAGGATTGCACGATATATTGCTGATGTATTGTTTATTCTGCATATGCCCATAAACTCAACTAATGACAATTAGTGCCCTGCAGATATCCTCGAAGATGCACGCATCACGATTCAGGCACCCACTGCCTTCACCATTACGGTCTAAACTAGAACAGGGTCAACCAGCGGTTGGGAGAAGTGGTTTAGATGCCGTCGCTGACCAGCCAATAACATGGGTCCAGTGGGTTACAGGGATGGAAGTGTAGCAGGTACAGGTGAAGGGGCTGGAGGAGGTTTACAGAGATAGGGAGGGTTAGGAGGCAGACGCATACATGGTCAGATAGACTGACAGAGAGGGGCAGACATGGTGAGAGAGAGATAGAGATAAAGACAGACAAGGAGGCCGATATAGTCAGAAAGATGCAGGTTACTGCTCCACAGACACTGTGTTCCTCCAGCACTTTGTGGCTGGAAGGTTCAGTCAGACAGACATAATCTGTGGGTGTGAAGGTGCAGACATGTTCAGAGATAGATAAGCACTTTCTGACTGGGACTGTTTAGTTTACTGTAGAGGTACAGCATGGAAACAGGCCCTTCGGCCCACTGGAAGACTACTGACCAAAGATCAACCATTCACACTAGCTGTCTGGTATCCCAGTTTCCCATCCTGCAAATTAGCCTGCAAACCCGCACGTCTTTGGGATGTGGGAGCAAACTGGAGCGCCCGGAGGAATCCCATGGAGTCACAGGGGAACGCACAAACTCCAAACAGACAGCAACCAAAGTCAGGATCGAACCCGGGTCTCTGGCGCTGTAAGGCAGCAACTCTACCGCTGCGACACAATGCTGCCAGATCGACAGAGAGGGAGAGAGAGACTGACAGTAAGTGGCTGGCAGATAGTCAGAGTGGGAGAATGAAAGGCATGGAGACACAAACAGAGCACAGATAACGTCAACAAAGGGAGATAAAGAGAGGGGGAGACAGCAAGCAGCAGGAACAACAGAAACCGATGGAGATACACACACAAAAAGCTGGAGTAACTCAGCGGGAAGATATGACAGGGATTGATAAAGGACAAGAGAGAGACAGAGAGAGAGACAGAGAGAGAGACAGAGAGAGAGAGAGACTGACAGACAGAGACTGACAGAGACAGACAGGGATACAGACAGAGAGACAGCGTAGAGGCAGATAGATAGAGTGAGAGACAGAGAGAGAGACAGCGATACAGAGAGACAGAGACTGACAGAGAGAGATACAAACAGAGCGACAGACTGACAGAGAGAGACAGAGACAGGGAGAGACAGACAGAGACAGAGACTGACAGAGACCAGACAGAGGGGGAGAGAGGCAGCGAAAGAGAGGCAGTGAGACAAGCAGAGACAGCTAGTGATGAACAGAGGGTGAGTGAACAGAAAGTGGCTGATGTAATGGTGGAGAGAAGCCTCAGGCTAGAAACCTGGGCCTTTATGAGCTTGTTGAATGTCCAGTTCTTTCCTACTGCTGAGAGACGGGATCTAGGGCAGAAACACCACTTCTAAGGACCACCATGAACCAACGTAAAGACGTGCACATTCACATGTGTGTCTCGTGCATGTGCAACTGCCTTGCCCTTCCATAAGTACCATGTTCATATCTGTACAAACCCCTGCCCAGACAATCAGAAGGATGGACTGTCCATTAGACAGATCAAGACGGGGATAGACAGGTATGTGTCCCTGTATTTCCTCTCCCCCCTCCCCCCCACCCCAGTCACTCCAGCAGTTCCACTGCTCACACCCTTGTATCCCTTCATTCTTACCTCTTCCCCAGACATTACGGGCTCCACCATTTCACGTCACCTTTTGCTGACCCTCATAATCAAGGACAGATCCCACCCTGGCCACTCCCGCCTCTCCCCTCTCCCTACGGGCAAGAGGTACAGAAGTGGGAAAGCGCACACCTCCAGATTCAGGGACAGTTTCTTCCCAGCTGTTATCAGGCAACTTGCCAGGACTAGAGGACTGAGCTATAGGGAGAGGTTGAGTAGGCTGGGACTCTATTCCCTGGAGCCCAGCATGAGGGGGATCTTATAGAGGTGTATACAATCATGAGAGGAATAGATCAAGAGACTCTGAGTAGGGGAATCGAGGACCAGAGGACAGAGGTTCAAGGTGAAGGGGAAAAGATTTAATAGGATTCTGAGGGGTATCTTTTTCGCACAAAGGGTGGTGGGTGTATGGAACAAGCTGCCAGAGGAGGTAGTTGACGCAGGGACTATCCCAACATTTAAGAAACAGTTATCTGTAGGAAAGCACTGCAGATGCTGGTTTAAATCAAAGGTAGACACAAAGTGCTGGAGTAACTCGGTGGGACAGGCAGCATCTCTGGAGAGAAGGAATGGGTGGGACCCCTCTTCATCATCTGCCTTGCTTGTCTGAAGCTGCATTTAATATTTAGCAACCTGAGACCAGTTTCGAATAATGGACCAGAGGGCGAAATATTATTCACAGGTTGCTTCAGTTATTTGGTAGGTTTTTCATTCCAATGTCATTCTAAAAGTAAAGTGAGGTCTGGAGCCTGAACCAGAATGTGGCATGGTGGCGCAGCGGTAGAGTTGCTGCCAGAGACCCGGGTTCAATCCTGACCTCGGGTGATGTCTGTACGGAGTTTACACGTTTTCCCTGTGACCGTATGGGATTTCCCCCATACTCCAAAGACGTACAGTGGTGAATCTGTGGAATTCATTGCCACAGACGGCTGTGGAGGCCAAGTCAATGAATGTTTTGAAGGCAGAGATTGACAGATTCTTGATCAGTGCGGGTGTCAGGGGTTACGGGGAGAAGGCAGGAGAATGGGGTTGTGAGGGATAAAGTGATTAAACCCTATTAAAGAAAGGAGTTTTAAAGAGAATTCAAACAGAGAGGGGCTGGAGAGAGGATTCTGACACAGCAGTGTCTGAAGGTTGCCAGACCCATCCTTGAGTCCTTGAGTAAGAAGTGATAGCATTGTATAGCTGTAGAAGGGAGTGATGTAGAGAGATCCCTATCAGTGGAAAGGAGTGATAGATGGAACCCTTGTCACTATAGCTTAGCTTTAGTACTGATATAGGAAAACTGAGAGGGTTCACTAGGAGGTGAGTAAAACTGGGCCAGGTCATGAGCAACTGAGCATGCTTAATAGAATAAATGAATATTACAACACACCCCTGATCAAGAAATTGCTCATTACCATGAACATGTTTGAACATGCAATGTATGATATGGGAGGGGCGAGGGGATGTACGGTGGGATGTACCTACAGATTGTGCACCTCCGACCCTGATTGGAGAAGGGTCCGGAGGGGAGGTTGAATGTAAGATTCTGTGTATAAAGGGGGATGATTGCTCTGGCTTCGGGGTGTCTCGAATTGGAGAGGCACCCGGTCTGCAGACTCGTAAAATAAAGAAATCTCTTGCTTCCAAGATTTAGTCTTTGAGTATTAATTGTGAGCATAAAGCGTATCTCACAGGGTTGAGAGGGAAATGTAGATCAGCCACGATTGAATGGTGGAGTACCTAACCGAAGGGCCACATTCTGCTCCTATCACTTATGAACTTGTAGATTAATTGGCTTCAGTAAAAAATTGCAAATTGCCCCGGTGTGTGTAGGATAGTGCTAGTGTGTGGGGATCGCTGGTGGGCATGGACTCCGTGGGCCGAAGGGCCTGTTTCCACAGTGTATCTCTGAGCTGAACTAAGGTGGAATTCTCTGCCCCAAAAGGCAGTGGAGGCCAATTCACTGGATGTACCCAAGAGATACAGCCCATAGGGCTAATAGAGCCAGGGGATATGGGGAGAAAGCAGGAACGGGGTATTGATTCTGGATGATCAGCCATGATCATATTGAATGGCGGTGCTGGCTCGAAGGGCCGAGTGGCCTACTCCTGCACCTATTTTCTATGTTTAAACGTCGGGCAAATTCTGAAAGTCGGTGCCATCCAGCATTCGAGATGGACGCTGCTGCCTCGGGCTTTGGCATGTTCTCACCAATTTGCCCACAGCTGCGACCTTTAGCTTCCCGACTGACGCAGGGCTTGGACGGAAATGCAGCACATAATTGCATCAGGGCTGAGACTGCGGTGCTGTTAAATGCCCCGTCCCCCCCGTCGCATTTGCAGTGTGTCAGGACTAATCCGTCAGATAGAGACTCCGAAATCATGACACAACCTCCGCAGAGCGAGCGAGGCGATTTGTAAGATTAATTTATAATTCCATGTCAGGGAGAGAGAGAGAGAGAGAGAGAGAGAGGCAGACGGAAATAGGAAGAAAAGCAAATTGCATTTTTTTAATAAGCTTGTCATGACAGATAAAAATACTGTGGCTGAAGCTGATAGCTACACAATGCAAGTATCTGTGTCAGGTAGCACTGCATTAGATCAATCTTGCACATCACATACCTCAACCTCCAGCTTACTAAAGGAGCTATGATGACTGCTGGATATAAATAGCAAATGTGAAAATGTCTCCTTTCTGTCTTCTAACGTGTATGAGGGATTCACGTTCGGCAACTGAAGTGGAAACTAAAATCTATATTTCCTCAGGATACCAACTGACACGGCATCTGTTGAGTAGGAAGGAGCTGTAGATTTAGTTTAGAGATCCAGCACGGCAACAGGCCCTTCGGCCCACCGAGCCCGTGCCGACCAGCGATCCCCGCACACTAACACTATCCTACCCACACTAGGGGCAATTTTCAATTTTACCGAAGCCAATTAACCGACAAACCTGCACGTCTTTGGAGTGTGGGCGGAAACCGGAGCACCCGGAGAAAACCCACATGGGGAGAACGTACAAACTCCACACAGACAGCACCCGTAGTCAGAATCAAACCTGGCATTGTAAGGCAGCAACTCGACCGCTGCGCCACCATGCCGTCCCTTATGTTTGGTGTAGGGATGTATGTAGGGATGTATGTATGGGTGTATGTACACATGTATGTATGCATGTGTACATACATGTGTTCATAACATTAGTCTGAAGAAGGGTCTCGACCTGAAACGTCACCCATTCCTTCACTCCAGAGAAGCTGCCTGTCCCGCTGAGTTACTCCAGCTTTTTGTGTCTATCTTCGATTTGTACCAGCATCTGCAGTTCCTTCCTGCACATGTATGAGAACAGATGGAGAGGATTTACTATATTAGGGATATACTGTGTGTGTGTGCGCGCGTGCGTGTGCGCGTGTGCGTGTGTGCGTGTGTGTGTGTATTATGGAGGGCACCGTATGCGTAAGTATAGATATACATGTGTGTGTGTGTGTGTGTGTGTGTGTATATGTCTGTGCGTGTGTCCCCCCGTGTGTGCGTGTGTATTATGGAGGGCACCGTATGTGTAAGCGTAGACATACATGTGTGTGTATGTGTGTGTGTGTGTGTGTGTGTGTGTGTGTGTGTGTGTCTGTTGTGTACACATATATACACATCCCCAGTACACACACACACACACACACCACCTCCATACTCCTACATCACTGTACATTTGGGTGAGGATGTAGGTGGTGTGATCGGTACATTTGCCGGGTCATGAGACTGGTGGAGCGGTAGACAGTGGAGACGGATGTCTGAGGATACAGAGATCAACTGGAAAGCTGGGCGGAGCGGTGTCAGATGGAATTTAATCCGGACCAGTATAAGAAAAGCATGTTGGGGTGTATAGTCAGCAATGGGCTGGTCCCACCAAGATGCAGTACGGAACGCCACAGGAGATCCTTCCACCCTGTGGCTGTCAAACTGTACAACTCCTTCCCCTTCTGTCATGGGGCAGACTGAGACTGACTCCCCTCCCCCCACCCCAATCTTTGCACATCCCCCAATCCTTTCTGCTCATCACTTTAATTTCATGTAACTTGTGCTTTATGACTGTGGGCAGATCAATTTCCCTCCTGGGATAAATAAAGTTCTATCGTATCGTATGGAATACAGTAAATGGCAGGGACCTTGGGGATCTTGATGTACAGAGGAATCTCGGCATGCAGGTTCAATGAAGATGGCAGATAGTCAGGCTCAGTCTACCCCATGACAGAAGGGGGAGGAGTTGTAAAGTTTGATAGCCGCAGGGAAGAAGGATCTCCTGTGACGTTCTGTGCTGCATCTTCGTGGAACAAGTCTGTTGCTGAAGGTGCTCCTCAGGTTGACCAGTGTGCCATGGAGGGGGTGAGTTGTATTATCCAGGATGCTCCGCAGTTTGTGGAGCATCCTCCCCTCCAAGACCAGACTCCCATGAATCCAACTCCATCCCCCAGCCTTCCTGATGAGTTTGTTGATCTTATTGGCGTCTGCAGCCCTCGCCCTGATGCCGCAGCACACGGCAGCGAAGAAGATGGCGCTGGCTACCACCGATTGGTAGAACATCTGCAGCATTGTACTGTAGACATTGAAGGAATGGAGCCGTCTCAAAAAGTACAGCCGGCTCTGTCCCTTCTTGTACAGGACCTCAGCGTTCCTGGACCAGTCCAGTTTACTGTCCAGGTACAAAGGTATTTGTATTCCCTGGTAAACTGCACATCCACACGATTGATGGAGACAGGGAACAGGATGTTCCTCTTCTCCTTAGTCTTGTCGGTGTGGAGCTGCAGGTGATTCAGCCCACACCACTCAACAAAGTCGTTGACTACACCTCTACTCAGCGCCCCTCCCCTCACTGATGCAGCCCACATCTGCAGAGTCATCTGAAAACGTCTGCCGGTGACAGGAGGTGGAGTTATATCTGAAATCTGAGGTGTAGATAGTGAACAGAAAGGGAGAGAGGACCATCCCCTGTGGGGCCCCTGTGTTACTCACCACCATGTCCAAGACACAGTTCTGTAGACTGACATATTGTGGTCGTCCAGTCAGGTAGCTGGTGATCCAAGACACCAACGGAGCATCCGTCTGCATCTTCGTCTGTTTGTTCCCTAGCAGTGCAGGCCGGATCATGTTACAAGCACTGGGGAAGTCAAAAAGCACGACTCTCACAATGCTTCCCGACTTATCCAGGTGAGCAGAGAAACGATGGAGCAGGTGGATGATGGTGTCCTCAACCCCCATCTTTGTTGGTAAATGAACTGCAGGGGGTCCAGGTAGGGATTAACCAGGGGTCACAGGTGAGTGAGCACCAGCCCCTCCAGGGACTTCATGATGTGTGAAGTCAGCGTCACCAGTCTGTAGTCATTGGAGGAGCTGGGGCACGTCCTCTTTGGTACAGGAACCAGGCAGGATGTCTTCCACATCACAGGCACTCTCTCCAGGCTCAGGTTCAGGTTGAATATATGCTGGAGTACTCCACACAACTGGCTGGCACACGCCTTGAGTACCCTAAGGCTGACACCATCGAGACCCATAGCCTTGCTTGGGCGTGTCTGCTCAGCTCCTTCCTCACCTGCTCAGCCCTGATGGTCAGGCGCAACATAGAAAGGGCAGAGGAACTGGACCAGGGGATTGAGGGGGAGAGTCTGTCGGGGGCCATGGGGGAGGGTGGGCAGATTACTGGCTTTATCTTGCACTGATCGTGGGTCGTTATTCCCTTTATCGTGTCTGTACACTGGATGTGTCGACTGTAATCATCTAGTTTGTTCCGCTGACTGGTTAGCTCGTAACAAAGGCGTTTCACTGTACGCCAGTACACTGGCCAATAAACTGAACACAAACTCAGACATGTTGAAGAAAAAACTGCAGATGCTGGTAAAATCGAAGGGGGACACAAAATGCTGGAGAAACTCAGCGGGTGAGGCAGCATTTATGGAGAGAAGGTATTGGTGACGTTTCGGGTCGAGATCCTTCTTCAGACTGACATGTTGGCCACTCTGCATGACTCTTTGTCTCCATGTGAACTTTGGAATTGAATAGAAATTCAATGTAGTGATAAAATGGTGAAATGTGAAAATATAATGTCATAATATTAATTTAATTATTTGTTAGTTTATCGAATGTGATTTAATTTTTTATGCAGTGCCACCACATGAATATATGAGCTGGAGTTACCTTGCGATGAGACAGCAACCTACAAACTAGAAGGCATGTTATCTACCAGAAGTATTTCTGTTAATACTCAACCTGATATATACCACACGCAGCGTGTCACACTGCCTTGATGTCAATTAACCCCAGATTTCCATCACCGACACAAATTATATCCAGATAATTATAGCAAACCTTGTCAGGCTGCAAGAATAGTGGTGGCGCAGCGGTAGAGTTGCTGCCTCACAGCGCCAGGGACCCAGGTTCGATCCTGACTACGGGTGCTGTCTGTACAGAGTGTGCATGTTCTCCCCGTGACCTGCCTGGGTTTTCTCCGGGATCTCTTGTTTCCTCCCACACTCCAAAGATGTACAGCTTTGCAGGTTAATTGGTGTAAATGTTAAATTGTCCCTAGCGTGTGTAGGATAGTGTTAGTGTGCGGGGATCGCTGGTTGGCGCGGACTCGGTGGGCCGAAGGGCCTGTTTCCGCGCTTTATATCTAAACCACATCAGAACTTGCTCACAAATTTAAACTCCGAATCAAAAGATGCTGGGAGAGCTACAGCATTTATAGCAAGAAAAGAAGAGATATGTCTCAACCAAGCATGAAAGTATTGCTGTTTGAAAAGGCAAGTGTTTTATTTATGTAGCACTATGCCAATTCCTGAAGGCTTGCAAAAGTCTCGGGGTGACAAAGGGCCTATTTTCACGCTGTATCTCTAAACTAAACCAAAAAAGCTAAATGCAGGTCTACTCGAAGAAGGGTCCCGACCCGAAAGGTCACCTATCCACGCTCTCCAGAGATGCTGCCTGACCCACTGAGGCAGCGTGACGTGTAGTTGGAGTCGATGGTGGGGAGTCTGGACTGTGTGACGGACTGGGCCACATCCACAACTCTGCGATTTCTTGCGGTCTTGGGCAGAGGTGTACCCAAACCAAGCTGTGGTGCAGCCCGGCAGTGTGCTTTCCGTGGTGCATCTGTGGACGTTTGCAAGAGTCATTTGGGAAAATGCTGGAGTTGAGATGTTTCACAGCTTTGTTGGGCCAAGACCGCAAGAAGTTGGAGAGAGTTTTGTGTACGTAACCCATCAGCCCATCAAGTGCAGCAACCTCTCCCCCATTGACTCCATCTACATTTCATGCTGCCTTGGGAAAACAGCCAACAGCATCAAGGATTACTTGGACCCTGGTCATTTCCTCTTCATCCCTTGAAAGCAAGTAGCACCGGATCCAACGACAGCATCTTCCCCACTGATATAAGACTCTTGAATGGACCAAAGAATGTATTCCCGATTCGCCAATTAATCTCAGTGCAGCCCTTGTACTGTTTTGTTCCTCTGCACATTCTCTGTAGCTGGAGCGCTAGCTTCTGCACGGTTTCATTGCATTTATGTGTGGATGGTTTACCTGGATCGAATGCAAAATAAAGTTTTTCCACTGTATCTGGGTACCCATGATGATACTAAATCAATACTACTACTCACACCAATGCCAAACAATCACCTTCACTCAGTGTGATCATTAAAGGCCTGTGACTCAGTGTCACAGTCATTCAGCACAGAAACAGGCCCTTCGGCCCACTTTGTCCATGCTGTCCAAGATGCCCCGTCTAAGCTGGTCCCATTTGCCCACAACTCTGCCCCTGATACATCATCATAAAGCACCTTTAGATTAGTTTAGTGATACAGCAAGGTTACAGGCCATTTGGGCCCACCGGTTCCTCGCCGACCAGCGATCGCCGCACGCTAACACGAGAGACAATTTACAATTTTACTGAAGCCAATTAACCTGCAAACCTGTACGTCTTTGAAGCGTGGAAAGAAACCGGAGATCCCGGAGAAAACCCACGCAGTCACAGGGAGAACGTACAAACTCCGTACGGACAGCACCCATAGTCAGGATTGATCCCGGGTCTCTGGTGCTGTAAGGTACCAACTCTACCGCTGCGCCACCGTGCCACCTCCAGGAACTTAGTTCAAAAGAGTTTCCCTATCAAACATTTGAAACCTAACCGTTCGGCATGGCTTATTGATATTTCCCCAGTGGTGTTCACAGTTACTTTGTGTAAGATCAGATATTTCAGTCAGGTGTTTTCTAACAAAACAATGCAAATGCATTTCTTCATTCTTGCTCTGGCGCACGTGGCACGCAGAAAACACTCCCGCTGCCAGCCTTGTCATGGCGGGATCGCGAGTCGGAGAGGGGGTGAGAGGAGACGGCGACGCTGGTGGGCGCTGGACCCGGGGACAAGAACCGGGGGAGGGGGTTGGTCGTATCTTCCGCACCCTCCAGGTCAGCTGCGGGAGGCGCCCACCCCCCCTAGAGGGACATCGGGCGGCCAGAATGGTGGCGACGGCTGCAACGGGGCCTTTGGGGCCAGCTGCTGCTGGGACTATAAAATGGCGTCTTTTGCGTATGGACTCAGTGGGCTGTTGTGGACATTCTGTACTGACCGGGGTGAGTGTGCTTATATACGGGGATGGTCTGGCTGATCTGTATGCATTTCACTGTACCTGGTACACGTGACAATAAAGAACCCATCATTGAACCATGCACGTATTATTTAAGGCGGAAAAGAGGGAAGTACTATCTTAGCCCGCACTGCCATCATGACAGGATTAAATCATACAGTCCGAACCTTCTTTTCCCTTGCAAAAGAAAATATGGGCCTTATTTTCTTAAGAATCAGAAGATATAAGATAATATTATTATAAGATAGACAATAGGTGCAGGAGCAGGCCATTTGGCCTGAGCCAGCACCGCCATTCAATGTGATCATGGCTGATCGTCCCCAATCAGTACCCCGTTCCTGCCTTCTCCCCATATCCCCTGACTCCGCTATTTTTAAGAGCTCAATCTAACTCTCTCTTGAAAGCTTCCAGAGAACCTGCCTCCACCACCCTCTGAGGCAGAGAATTTCACTGACTCACCACTCTCTGTGAGAAAAAGTGTTCCTCGTCTCCGTTCTAAATGGCTTACTCCTTATTCTTAAGATAGATCTTATAAGAAGAATATTAGAACAATGTGTAAAGGGTTTCTCTGCACCCTTTCCAGCTTAACAACATGTTACCTATAACAGGGTGACCAAAACTGAACACAATACTCCAAATGTGGCCTAACTAATGTCTTGCGCAACTGTAACACAACATCCCAACTTCCATGTGTAGGAAGGAACTGCAGATACTGGGTTACACCGAAGAAAGACACAGAATGCTGGAGTAATTCCAGTCCTGCACTCCTAGATCCCTCTGCTCTACATCACTCCCCTGAGCCCTGCCATTCGCCGCGTATGTCCTGCCCTTGTTAGAGTTCTAAAACCCTTTGCACTTGTCTGCATATCTCAGCCTCATTTAACCGTTCCTCAGCCCACCTGGCCGACCGATCAAGATCCTGCTGCTATTTTTGACAACCATCTCCACTATCGACAATACCACCCACTTTAGTGTCATCTGCAAACAATATCTATGAATAATCCATGACCTAGATATTTTCATGCTGCTAGATTTAAATTTAACTTGTTAATAAATTAGCAAGTAATTGAATTTAAAATCAGGTTCTGACTGCCAGAATTCATGGTTCATAAGTGATAGGGGCAGAATGAGTCCATTCGGCCCATCAATCGACTCCGCCATCAATCATGGCTGATCTCTCTTTCCCTCTCAACCCCATTCTCCTGACTTCTCCCCATAACCCCTGATACCCAGACTAATCAAGAATCTCTCTATCTCTGCTTTAAAAAATGACTTGGCCTCCACAGCCTTCTGTGGCAATGAGTTCCACACATTCACCACCTTCTGACTAAAGAAATTCCTTCTCACCTCCTCCCTGAAGGAACGTCCTTTTATTCTGAGGCTGTGCCCTCTAGTCCTAGACTCTCCGATGTGGAAACATCCTCTCCCCATCCACTCTATCCAGGCCTTTCATTATTTGATTACCAGGGCCAATGTGATTGAGCAGTGTGGTTTATTAATGAGAGGGTGGCTGTTATCCTGTATCTGGACACCGTGGAAGGCTTGATTGAAATTATGTACCGTCTTACCAGTGACTGGATGGCCCGCCACACGCACCGTAACTCGGTACACGTGACAATCATAAACTAAACTGTAGTCCTGACACCAGGTGGTTCAACTGAGTCGGAAAGAACTGCAGATGCTGGTTTAAATCAAAGATAGACACAAAATGCTGGAGTAACTCAGCGGGACAGGCAGCATCTCTGGAGAGAAGGAATGGGTCACGTTTCAGGTCTTCACACTGCTCTGGGTTTAAAAAGTGGTCGTAGACTCGGAGGCCAGGAGGAATGACAGAGGGGGAGCAGCGAGAGAGGGTGTTGCTGAACTATCGTCGGAGAGAGGAGGAGAACTTCTTCAACGTAGACACACCTTGAGGAGATTTCGCAGTGGAGCAGAAGAAATGTGTAAGAAGGAACTGCAGATGCTGGTTTACACCAAAGATAGATACAAATGCTGGAGTAACTCAGCGGGACAGGCAGCATCTCTGGAAAGAAAGAATGGGTGACATTTCGGGGCAAGACCCTTCTTCAGACCGAGAACTGAGGACTGGGAGATCGATGAGTGCTTTACCAGACTCAGTACAGCTTCTTCCCCTCTGTTATCAGACTCATGAGCTCATAGGTTTATCAGTGATAGGAGCAGAATTAGGCCATTCAGCCCGTCAAGTCCAATCCACCATTCAATCATGGCTGATCTATCTCCCCCTAACCCCGTTCTCCTGCCTTCTCCCCATAACCCCTGAAACTCATTTACTAATCAAGAATCTATCTATCTCTGCCGTAATTAAATAAATCCCATAATCTGGGGAGTAGTTCCGATCTTCCAACCTACCTCATTGCAGGTGCTGTACTTTTTCTCTGCAACTTTAATGCTGCAACACCATATTGTGCACTCTAGTACGTTCTCTCTGCATGACCCGTTGTACAAGTGTGTGGCATGATTATACTCATACAGTCTGATCTGATTAAATTAGCCAAACGCTTTCACTGTACCTCGGTACACGTCACAATATTAATAAAACAATATTAAGAAAAGATAAATACACTCCTCAGCCAATGGGAGATTACATGGGCAGCCCAGCGGTGCAGTGGGTAGAGCTGCTGCCTTACAACACCAGAGACCCGGGTTCAATCCTGACCTCGGGTGCGGCACCAGTTTGGCTTCTGTAGTAATTGTGCCCGGTGTGTAGGATAGAACTATCCCAAGACGTCACCCATTCCTTCCCTCCAGAGATGCTGCCTGTCTCTCTGAGCTACTCCAGCATTTTGAGTCGATCTTCGGGATAGGACTAGTATCTGGGTAATCGCTGGTTGGCACGGATTCGGTGGGCAGAAGGGCCTGGTTCCAGGCTGTATCTCTAAACTAAACTAAACACAATATCGGAGAAATCATTTCAAGTGTTCACTAAACACAAGGGAAGCCACTTGATCAAAGAGATACATTGGAATCGGGAATTAACGATCAAGGATTTTTTACTTCTGCTGGTAAACACTTTGGCAGTGACAGCAATGATTTGATACCACTGCTGTTTAATGTAATTGGACTGACAGGCCCAGTCTATTACACATGCCTGCCGTGTAGTAGACTGCGCCACCCACATCCCTGCCCTTCGGAATGAATAACATCGGATACAAGATGTGTTCTTTGATGCTGCAGTGTCTCGGTGCTGGGAAACATTAGCTCGTTATTTCCGATGGGAAAAAAACCTCCGAGACTCGGTGCTAAAGGTGTCTTTAGACTTTACAGAGTGGAAACAGGCCCTCCAGCCCCCGAGTCCTCGCCGACCAGCGATCACCCCGTACATCAGCACTACCCTACACAATTGTACCAAAGCCAATTCACTCACAAACCTGCACGTTCCTTAGAGTGTGGGAGGAAACCCGGAGAAAACCCACGCAGTCACTGGGAGAACCCACAAACTCCGTACAGACAGCACCCGTAGTCAGGATCGAACCCGGGTCTCCGGCGCTGTGAGGCAGCAACTCTACCGCCGCGCCACCGTGCCACCCACGCTTTAATGGGGGTAATCCTGGCAGGTTATCCCTCGCATCTTAAATCTGTGCCCTCTGGTGTTTAATATTTCCACCCTGGGGAAAAGGTTCTGACTGTCTACCGTGTCTATGCCTCTCAGGATTTTATATGTTTCTATCAGGGCAGCCCCTCAGCCTCTGGCATTCCAGAGAGTTTTTCAAGTCTGTCGCACCTCTCTCTGTAGCTGAAACCCTGTAATGCGGACCACATCCCGTTAAACCTCCCCTGCACCTTGTCCAAAGCCTCCACGTCCTTCCTGTAATGGGGCGACCAGGACTGCACGCAAAACTGTCCCCGGGAGCCAGTTTGCAGTGTTCAGTCACTGCCTCAACAAGGCAGCCAGCATCACCCGAGACCCACACCACCCTACCCCGCTCTCATTTCACCCCTGCCATCGGGAAGAAGGTACAGGAGCCTGAAAACTGTAACGTCCAGGTTCAGGAACAGCTTCTTCCCTACAGCCATTCTTGTTTTTTTAATATGTACATGTACGCGTGTTTGTGTGTGAATTTTTTTTTCTCATATCTTTTTTACTGAGTACTATGTTATGGGATGCCCGCATTCTATCCGTGCGCCTCAATGCAACGACGTGGTTGCGTAAATGGCGTGCAAATGTCGGCCAAGTGGGACAGGCCCTTAAGAATGTTATTGTTCTATCTGGGACGCACGATACTAAAACTCTCTTGATTCTCTTGACTCAGTTGCAAACAGTTCCTTGCACTGGAAGAGCAGCGATGGTTCTGGTGGACTGTTGTACGCCCCCTCCAATTGCTGACCTTCCAGCAGCAGTAGATGCTTGTCTCTGTACAGATAGATGGTCCCCAGGTCAACTCATGGACTCATGGCCAACTCATGGACACATCAATATGCAGACAAGCTCCCATGAATGAATTAGATTCACTAGCCCACTGCACACACACACACACATTCATTCCTATAAACATCAACATTTATTTCCCCTCTCTCTTCTCTTTGCCAATGCACGGTGGCGCAGCGGGTAGAGCTGCTGCCTCACAGCGCCAGAGACCCGGCTTCCATCCTGACCTCATGGAGAGTGGCTTAACGTGGAAAAAGTGTGAACGGGCGGTCGATGGTTGGCATGGTCTCGATGGGCCGAATGGCCTGTTTCCATGCTGTATCTCTAAAACTAAAAATGGGTACTGTCTAAGTGGAGTTTGCTCGTTCTCCCTGTGACCACTTGGGTTTCCTCCGGTTTCTCCCACGTCCAAAAGACGTGCGGGTTTGTAGGTTAATTGGCCCCTGTGTAAATTGCCCCCTAGTGTGTAGGGTGTGGATGAGCAAGTGGAATAACATGGAACTAGTGTGAAGGGGCGATTGATGCTTGGCGTGGACTTGTTGGGCCAAAGGGCTCTTGTATGGTTGTATGACTTTGCGAACCCATCCGTTACCCGGGGAAAGGCCTGTGTGCACCAATGTATCGCTGGAAAACACCATTCAACACAGAATCATGTGTTACACGGCCGCTCAACAAATCCTGACTGCGGAGTTTGCACGTTCCCCCTGTGACCGCGTGGATTTTCCCCGGGTGCTCCGGTTCCTTCCCACACTCCAAAGACGTTCAGGCTTGCAGGCTAATTGGCTTCTGTAACTATTTTAAATTGTCCCGAGTGTGTAGGAGAGTGCTAGTGCGTGGGGATCGCTGGCCGGCGCAGACTCGATGGGCCGAGGGGCCTGTTTCTGGTCTAAAAGACACCGCGTCACGGTTGATTGGGATGGTTGCTACACAAATGCAGTTTGGTGTTGTCACTGTCCAGTTTCGGATTGGTTTCTCACAAACTCTGTCATTTTCACCACAGGATATACAAAAGCACACACAGTCGGCTATAATGCCTAAAGTCTAAAGATACAGAGTTCTGGAGTAACTCAGCGGGTCAGGCAGCATCTCAGGAGAACGTGGATAGGTGACGTATCGGGTTGAGCCCCTTCTCCTGTACAGTTTCGGCAGTAATTACAGAGGGAACATTTCTCATGGGCTTAGCTTCTGCTTGACACACCCACTTGGCTTCGAGTCCTTGTCTCCCAGGTGGGGAGCTGGCAGTCAGTTGGAGAACGGAGAAACATTAGACCATGTCACCACAGCAGCCGCAAAGCCTGGCCTGGCCGGGACACACTGCATGGAGCTGTCCCCAGGAGCACAGTCGCAGTGTTGGAGGCAGTGAGAGAGGGAGGCTGCAGACACCACGAGATCAGTACAGCAACAGGCAGCTCAGTGCATGGCCACCACTGCTACTCCACCCAACACTCATCATCCCACCCAGCCACATTCAATGCATCAGCATAATACGTGTGTGTGTGTGAGTGTATATACACACAAATATATATATACACAAATATATACGTACATGCATATATAAACATACATATGTACATGTACATACATATACACATACATAACCACACACACACATACATGCATGTATATATGTGTGTGTGTGTGTATAAGTGTGTATATACGTGTGTGTGTGTATACGTGTGTGTATATATACGTGTGTGTATACGTGTGCATATACGTGTGTGTATTTACATATATAATGGTATATGGACACACTGATCTGTTTTGTAGTCATTGCCTACTGTGTTCTGTTGTGCTGAAGCAAAGCAGGAATGTCATTGTCCTATCAGGGACACACGACAATAAACTCTTTTGACTTTGACTTTGATATGTGTGTCTGTATATATACGTGTGTGTGTGTATATGCGTGCGTGTATATATGTGTGTGTTTATATATATATATATATATATATATATAATATATATATATATCTGTATATATACATGTGTGTATAAATATATACACAAGTATACATACATAGACACATACATATGTCAACACCCACACATATAATATACACACACCTACTGTATATATAATACACAGTATTGTGCTTGTATCATATATAGGTGTGTTTGTGTGTGTGTGTCTATATATATGTGTAACACACATATAATCAGATATATACTTTGTTTACATGTTCCTTTGTGCTGCTGCATGTAAGAATGGCATTGTTCCATTTTGGGACCAATAACAATAGAGACAATAAGAACAAGACTAAAACTATAGCGAGTCACGTGTTGTGAAACAACGTGATCTTTATTGAGATACAGAGAACAGCTCGCACACAACAGGGGAGGGTTCTCCCAGAGTTCTGTCTATGTGTGCCACACACACACACACACACACCAGGGCACACCCCTAAACCACGTGACCACTCCTTCCCGCCAAACTCTGTCACGTGACCCAGCCAGTCCTAGTGCCGAGGGTTCGCTCAGTAAGCGGCCTAACCACCAGGTGACGCCACAAAACTCTCTTTAACCGTGACCGTCCCTTCTCACTCCTATATCTGTCCAGCTCCTCCTCAAAGCTGCTTCCGATGCCACGTTTAGGTTTATTATTGTCACGTGTACGGAGGTACAGTGAAAGGATTTATGCTCTCTAATCAGATAATACTGCACATATATACAATCATGTCAAACTCTAGTACAATAGGTAGAGCAAAGGGGAAGATACAGAGTGCAGAATATAGTTCTCAGCATTGTAGCGCACCAGTGTAGAGACAAAGTCCAATGTCCGCAATGGGGTAGAGGTGAATCGGTCAGTACCCGAGCTAATGGAAGGACCGTTCAGAAGGCTGATCACAGAGGGGAAGAAGCTGTTCCTGAGTCTGGTGGTGCGCGCTTTCAAGCTTCTGTACCTTCTGCCGGATGGGAGCGGGGAGAAGAAGGAATGACCGGGGTGGGAAAAGGCTTTTCACCACTCACTGAGTAGACAGATTTCTCCCCCACTTACTGCATTTCATCTCACTAGGGCAACGTTTTCCACTCAAAGAGTGGTGGATATATGGAATGAGCAGCCAGAGGAGAAAAGGTACCATATCAGTAGTTAAAAGTTTGAATAGGTACATGGATAGGAATTCTCTGCCTCAGAAGGCAGTGGAGGCCAATTCTCTGGATGCTTTCAAGAGAATTGGATAGAACTATTAAAGATAGCGGAGTCAAGGGATATGGGGAGAAGGCAGGAACGGGGCACTGATTGTGGATAATCAGCCATGATCACAGTGAATGGTGGTGCTGGCTCGAAGGGCCGAATGGCCTACTCCTGCACCTATTGTCTATTGAAAGGTTTAAAGGCATACGGGCCAAATGTGCGCATGTGTGTCTGGCGTAGATGGGGGATCTTGGTCGGCAAGGGCGAGTTGGGCCGAAGGGCCTGTTTCCATGCTGTACGACTGTAGGTAGACACAAAAAGCTGGAGTAACGCAGGGGGTCAGGCCGCATCCCTAGAGAGAAGGAATAGGTGACATTGCAGGTCGCGACCCTTCATCAGACAGAGTCAGGAGAAAGAGAAACGAGAGATATAGACGGTGACGTAGAGAAATATAGAACGTGTGAATTAAAGATATGTAAAAAAGTATCGATGATAGAGGAACTAGAATGTGAACTGTGCTAAGAGCACACTCACTCAACAATTCCCAAGATCTGTGCAGTGAAGTTTCCAGTTTATCTTCGTGGCAACAGCAGGAGCAACTTTATACACTTGCCACTTGTCTTCATTTCTTGTTACAAACCGACAGCCTCTCGCCTGAGGAAAGGTCCTGTCCTGAGACGTTTTCTCCAGAGATGCCGCCTGTCCCGCTGAGTTACTCCAGCACTTTGTGTCCATCTTCAGTGTAGACCAGCATCTGCAGTTCCTTCCTGCACACCCACTGGCCCCTCTTGTCTGAGCTGAGGTTTGAGGAAGGTTCAGGAGCCCAGAGGGTGGGGGAGATGTCAGACAATGTATTTGGTTTCTCACTGGTAGCCCAACGCTCCAGGTTAAATCACCAAATGGATGCCTGGTCTGGAGAGGTACCATCTTGTCCACTCTCTCACCCCTCACCGTAATGTGAATGGGGCACTGTTGGGCCCTGGGTTCCAGGTCAAAAACTACAATCCAAAGAATAGCTTAGAGTTTTCATTTTAGCGGGATACAGCACGGAAACAGGCCCTTCGGCCCACCAAGTCCATGCTGAGCATCGATCTCCCGTACACTAGTTCTATCTTACACACACTAGGGACAATTTACAGAAGCCATATAACCGATAAACCTGCATGTCTTTGGAGTGTGAGAGGAAACTGGAGATCCCGGAAAAAACCCACATGGTCCCAGGAAGAACAGACAAACTCCGTAAAGACGGCACTCGTAGCCAGGATTGAACCCGTGTCTCTGGCGCTGTAAGGCAGCAACTCTATTACTGTGCCACCCTTAATCACTAATGGAGTTGAACTATGAGCACCAATATAATATTGACTGGTGATGATTTTACAATTATATGTATATTGTTTCCAGTTTTTGAATGACAGCAGAGTGAATTCAAAGAGTGCACTATGCAACTAACAATAAACAGTTGTTCGTTTAGCTTAGTTTAGAGATACAGCATGGGAACAGGCCCTTCGGCCCACCGAGTCCACCCCGACCATCCATCACCCGTTCACACTGGTTCTATGTTATCCCACTTTCTCATCCACTCCCTACACACTAGCGGGGCAATTTACAGAGGACAGTAAACCTATAAACCCACACCGCTTTGGGATGTGGGAGGAAACCGGACCTCCCGAAGGAAACCCACGCGGTCATAGGGAGAACGTACAAACTCCACACAGACAGCACCCGAGGTCAGGATCGACCCGGGTTGTCACGCAGGATGCATTCACTGCCGGTGAGGAGGGGAGGAGAGGAGAGGGGAGCGTAAATCAATGGCCGCCAGTGAGTCACCGCTGGAGCGTAGTCGGATTTATAGCGGCGACTGACGGGAGATTATAGTGGCAGGGTGATTTGTTTCATCGAGGTGTCAGGGATGGGCAATCAGGAGACTTGGCAGAGGATCAGACGCAGTACTATTCATTACAGCAGCCGAGGGACACTTTGTACAGAGCCGGCAGTGGTGACATCAGCGTCTGAGTGGCAGACCACAGCAGCCTGAGCGAGAGAGAGAGAGAGAGAAAGAGAGAGAGAGAAAGAGAGAGAGAGAAAGAGAAAGAGAGAGAGAGAAGAGAGAGAGAGAGAGAGAGAGAGAGAGAGAGAGAGAGAGAGAGAGAGAGAGAGAGAGAGAGAGAGAGAAAGAGAGAGAGAAAGAGAGAGAGAGAGAGAGAGAGAGAGAGAGAGAGAGAGAGAGAGAGAGAGAGAGAGAGAGAGAGAAAGAGAGAGAGAAAGAGAGAGAGAGAGAGAGAGAGAGAGAGAGAAAGAGAGAGAGAAAGAGAGAGAGAGAGAGAGAGAGAGAGAGAAAGAGAGAGAGAGAGAGAGAGAGAGAGAGAGAGAGAGAGAGAGAGAGAGAGAGAGAGAGAGAGAGAGAGAGAGAGAGAGAGAGAGAGAGATGTGTTGAAAGAGTCAATAAAGTTTTTTGAAAGAGAAAAAAAGAAAAAAAAGAGAGAGAGAGAGAGTACAGGAGAGAGAGAGATGGGCCTGGCAATGTCGTACTTTGATCGTTCTTTGCAGACTATCCACTTCACCGTGTTGATCCACGTCAATGAGGGGCGGCACGGTGGCGCAGCGGTAGAGTTACAGCCTCACAGCGCCAGAGACCTGGCTTCCATCCTGACTACGGGTGCTGTCCGTACAGAGTTTGTGCGTTCTCCCCGTGACCGCGTGGGTTTTAATGTTGACTTGGTATAAATGTAAACTATCCCTAGTGTGTGTTTGCCACGAGACTGTCACTCCCGCATTGGTCTCTTCAACCACAAGCGACGCTGCTCCAGCCAAGGTTTGGAGAGACCAGCGAACAACTGGGATGCATCACCCATGGTCAGTCATGACCGAGGGGGGCCTACATTGTGTAGGGTAGCATTACTGGGCGGGGATCGCTGGTCGCCACTGACCCGGTGGGCCAAAGGGCCTGTGTCCGCGGTGTATTTTAGTTTAGTTTTAGTTTAGAGATACAGCACGGAAACAGGTCCTTAAGCCCACCAAGTCAGCACCAGCCAGCGATCCCAGCACTTTAACACTATCCTACACAAACTAGAGACAATTTACATTTATACCAAGCCAACTAACCTACAAACCTGTACCTCTTTGGAGTGTGGAAGGACAATAGACAATGGGTGCAGGAGTAGGCCATTCGGCCCTTCGAGCCAGCACCGCCATTCAATGTGATCATAGCTGATCATCCACAATCAGTGCCCTGTTCCTGCCTTCTCCCCGTTTCCCCTGACTCCGCTATTTTTAAGAGCCCTATCCAGCTCTCTCTTGAAAGTATCCAGAGAACCTGCCTCCACCGCCCTCTGAGGCAGAGAATTCCACAGACACCACTCTCTGTGAGAAAAAGTGTTTCCTCGTTTCCGTTCTTTAAATGGTTTACTCCTTATTCTTAAACTGTGGCCCCTGGTTCTGGACTCCCCCAACATCGGGAACATGTTTCCTGCCTCTAGCACATCCAAGCCCTTAACAATCGTATATGTTTCAATAAGGTCCCCTCTCATCCTTCTAAACTCCAGAGTGTACAAGCCCAGCCGCTCCATTCTCTCAGCATATGACAATCCCGCCATCCCGGGAATTAACCTTGTAAGCCTACGCTGCACTCCCTCAATAGCAAGAATGTCCTTCCTCAAATTAGGGGACCAAAACTGTACACAATACTCCAGGTGTGGTCTCACTAGGGCTCTGTACAAGGAAACCAAAGATTGACTGTTCAATCGACCTGTGATGCTACTGCATTGCATGAATCAAGAGAGCTGAGTGTGAACCCGGGTCTCTGGCACTGCAAGTGGCGTCAGGCAGCAACTCTACTGCCGTGCCACCCATACTAAACTAAACTAAATCAATTATGACAATGGGAAAAAAAACTAAAATATCTTTAAGGGGAAAAAAAGCAGCTACTCACTTTACACAAATCTCACACTTATCTTAGATTATTCTCGCCCCATTCCCATCAACTCTCCAACCCCTTCGGTTCTGCAATTCACAGGGGGCAATCAATGTACCGACCCGCAGGTCTTTAGGATATTGGGAGGAAACCGGAGCACGCAGAGCAAACCCACGTGGTCACATGGAGAACGTGCAAACCCCGCACAGACAGTAAATGGAGGCAAGTTGATGGGAACGTGGGGCCGGAGGGAGGGAGCCGCTGGAGATGTCGGGCGTGAGGAGCAAGGGTGGGGAGGAGGGTGAACCAGGGTAATGCCTCGGCTATAGGAGGCACGCAGCACTCCATGTAGAAAACCTGCCCCACATATCTCCTTTAAACGTTGCCCCTTTCACCTTAAAGCCATGTCCTCCTGTCGTTGATAATTCAACGCTGGGATAAAGGTTCTGACTGTCTACCGTGTCTGTGCCTCTCATAATGTTATATACTTCCACCAGGTCTCCGCACCCTAAAGGTTTGTAGAAGCAAAGGAACTGCAGATGCTGGCCTACAAAGGAAGACACAGAGTGCTGGAGTAACTGAGCGGGTTAAAGCGGCTGAGATGCTGCCTGACCGCTGAGCTACTCCAGCACTCTGTGTCTTCCCATCTGGTCTTTAACATTTCCTCTCTGGTGGCTCCGGTCAAAAAGGCTTTTGGCACATTGGCCTTCTTCAGTCAGAGTATAGAATATAGGGAGGTCATGTTGCAGTTGTATAAGACGTTGGTGAGGCCGCATTTAGAGCATCCAGATTTATTTTCTGTGTTCAGTTTTGGGCACCAAGTTAGAGGAAAGATGTTGTCAAGCTGTAAAGTGTGCAGAGAAGATTTACGAGGATGCTGCCAGGTCTTTGTAGAAAGTTTCTCAGCGGCGGGCATAGTGGCGCAGCGGTAGAGTTGCTGCCTTACAGCGCCGGAAACCCAGGTACGATCCTGACTACGGGTGCTGGCTGTGCGGAGTTTGTACGTTCTTCCTGTGACCATGTGGGTTTTCTCCGGGCGCTCCGGTTTCCTCCCACACTCCAAAGACATGCAGGCTTGTAAATTGGCTTTGTTAAAGTTGTAAATTGTCCCTAGCGTGTGTAGGATAGCGCTAGTGTGCGGGGATCTCTAAACTAAACTGTATCTCTAAACTGAATACATAGTGAGGAAAAGACAAGGAGGTTGGAAAGGGATGAAAGTGTGGGCAAGAATCTGGCAAATGGAGTTATGAACATGGAACTGCAGGTGCTAGGTAACAAAAGGGGACGCAGGGTGATGGAGTAACTCCGCAGGTTTTCAACGGGAGTGTGCCGATCGCGGCCAAGGGGGAGAGCGCTCTGAGGAGAACGCCACAGCTGAAGCAAGAGCGAAGGTTTCACCCGCATGGGCACTGGGAGACCGTGCAAACTCCACACAGACAGCTCCCGAGGTCAGGATGAAACCCGGTTCTCTGGCTCTGCGAAGCAGCAGCTCTACCCGCTGCACTCCTGTCTTTCTAAATGCGTCAAACACCTTGACACCACATTCATCACGACGGGTGTTGTTTACACTGAGCCAAGGCACTATCACTGGCACAGCAGCCTCCAGCTCATCTTATGCACAGATACTCAATGATCCACACAACTCGTGAGCTCATTTGCCTGATAATTACCACAGTCCCTCACTCCCCACAGAGAGCTGGGCTCAGGGCAGGGTGACTCAGTGCAATAGACAATTCAGTTTAGTTTAGTTTGGAGATGCAGCGCGGAAACAGGCCCTTTGGCCCACCGGGTCCACACCAACCAGCCATCCCCGCACACTGACACTACCCTGCACACACTAGGGACAATTTCACATTTATACCAAGCCAATTAACCTATAAATCTTGAATGTTCAACAGAGACAGACAAGTAGTTGATTAGGATGGGTGTCAAGGGTTATGGGGAGAAGGCAGGAAAGTGGAATTAGGAGGCAGCGATCAGGCATGATGAATGGCGGAGTAGACTCGATGGGCCAAATGGCCTAATTTTGCTCTTAGAACTTGTTAACGTGTGAACTACAAGTTCATTACATTGTTCTTCCCACTTTCGCTCATTTTAACTGCACGAGCCCCTTTGTAACCCATTTTGTGTTTAGTTTGTTGTCGCGCGGACCGAGGTCCAGGGCAAAGCTTCTTGTCGCGTGCTATCCCGTCAGCGGAAAGACGCGTTGCTTTAACATAATATTTAACCTCAACCATTTGTGTTGATTGTATGGAGCGTATAAGGTTGCGCAGTGGACAAAAGTATTTGGAAATGACCGTGGGCATGGCTCTGTGGTTGTTCAACGGTTAAATACACTGCAGCCAGGAAAACGCTGAACATCGCACCTTCCCCTCACTCAGTCATGAATTATTACCAACCATATTCTGAGCTCCTGTGTGTAAATATCCAGCATTCATCAATAGATCAGAGGGCATGTTCCACGCTCCACAATGTTAAACGGTAAGGCAATCTTCAGTGTCCAGTAATCATTTATATTAAACCAATCTTGCTCAAGTGAAACTGAGTCTGTGTTGACAGAGTCGCAGGTCTGTGCGTAGGTAGGAACTGCAGATGCCGGCTTCTAGACCGAAGACAGACACAAAATGCTGGTGGTACCCAGGCAGCAACTCTGGAGAAAATGGAAAGGCCATGTTTTGGGGTTGAGACCCTTCTTCATGTCCTCTGCAGGACTGTGCAGATGTATAAGGTGCAGCCTTGGTGAGGCAGGGAATGCGTCTTGTGAAGCGGTGGGTATCTGTACCCCTGAGAACAGAACAGCCATTCACTTCAGTTCAGCTCAGTTTAGTTCATTGTCACGTGTACCGAGGTTTAGTTTAGTCAAGAGACACAGAGAGCAATCAGGCCCTTCGGCCCACCAAGTCTGCACCGACCAGTGATGCCCGCACATTAACACAAGGCTACACACACTAGGGACAATTTACACTTATGCCAGGTATACCAACCCAAGCCAATTAACCATCAAACCTGTATGTCTTTGGAGTGTGGGTGGAAACCAGAGATCTCGGAGAAACCCCACACGGTCACGGGGAGAACGTACAAACTCCATACAGACAGCACCCGTAGTTGGGATCGAACCTGGGTCTCTGGCGCTCTAAGGCAGCAACTCAACCCGCTTCGCCACCCTGCTGCCCAACTACAGTGACTGACCATGAAAAGCTTGTGTTGCGTGCCAACCAGTCCGCGGGAAGACCACAGATGATTCCAACAGCCATCTGCAGTGTGTAGATACATGATAAGGGAATAACGTTTAGTGCAAGGCAAAGCCAGTGAAGTCCGATCAAAGAGAGTCCAAGAGTCAACAAAGAGGTAGATAGTAGTTCAGCACTGCTCCCTAGTTGTGGTAGGAGGTTCAGTTGCCTGATTTCAGCTGGGAAGACACTGTCCCTGAATCTGGAGCTGTGCGTTTTCACACCTCTTGCCCGATGGGAGAGGGGAGAAGAGGGAATAGCCAGAGTGCGACTCGTCCTTAATTATGTTGCTGGCCTTGCCGAGGCAGCGCGAGGTATAAATCTTCATGGATTTAATGGGAATATAAAGGAATATGTCATGGTAGCAAGTCAGTTATATGGGTTGAACTAAAATCTATAGACCTCACCATGAAGAATCTGTACACAACCTGCAGATGGTTTAAGCTCGAGTGGTGTTTTCACACTTTTGTACATTTTGCCTGATGGCAGAGGTGGCCAGGGTGAGACTGGTCCTTGATTAGGCTGCTGGCCTTGCCGAGGCAGCGTGATGTGTAGATGGGGTCAATGGAAAGGAGGTCGGTTGGAGTGATGGTCTGGGTTGTGCCTTCCGTTCCCGGTCCTTACGATGAATAAACACTCTTGCTGTCAACTTCAAAGAAGCCACAGCGTGAAACTAAATGGATGGAAAGGGCCTGAAGAAGGGTCTCGACCCGACACGTCACCCACTCCTTCTCTCCAGAGATGCTGCCTGTCCCGTTGAGTTACTCCAGCATTTTGTGTCTATCTTCAAACTAAATGGATAAGTGTCTTCTATTTCAGCGCAGGATTGTAATTCCACTGCATGAGCGTTCATTAGATGTAGTCTCTCGGGTTCCTCAGTCTAAAACAGTTACAATGAAATCTCGACCTCTATATTTTGCATTAAGATATTATATGACAAAATCAATACTTTTCTTAATAAAACAAATTGTTATGAAATAGGACAAGGGCCATCTATTTCAATATAACATTCTTTGACACTTCATCCCAGAACCTCATATTAAACGTTTCCTTTGTAATACAATTATGCACATATCAACTCACGTAAAGTTCATAAACTTGGTACATTGGACAACAACTGTCATTGAAAGCGTGTGGGAAGGAAGTGCAGATGCTGGTTTAAGCCGAAGATAGACACAAAAAACTCAGCGGGACAGGCAGCTTCTCTGGAGAGAAGGAACGGGTGGCGTTTCAGGCCTTCTTCTGAACTAAAGTTCTCGACCCGAAACGTCACCCATTCCTTCTGTCCAGAGAAGCTGCCTGTCCCGCTGAGTTACCCTAGCATTCTGCGACGGTCGTAGTAAGCACTAGCAGTTAAAGTTTGTAAATTCAGCGGGTGCGGCAGCATCTATGGAGCAAAGGAAATAGGCCTATTTTCTATACCCTTCAAGGGTTTCGGCCCGAAACGTTGCCTATTTCTTTCGCTCCATAGATGCTGCCGCGCCCGCTGAGTTTCTCCAGCATTTTTGTCTACCTTCGATTTTTCAGCATCTGCAGTTCATTCCTGAAAAGTTTGTAAATTGTCCTCCCCAGAAGTTAACTCACTCACTGTTTTGGCCACGTACATCCTTCAGTCCATCAGAAACCTGTTCCTATCATAAGTTATAGGGAAAGAATTAGGCCGTTAGGATCATCAAGTCTACTCTGCCATTCTATCATGGCTGATCTATCTTTCCCTCTGAACACCATTCACCTGCCTTCTCCCGATAACCTCTGACACCCTTACTAGTCAAGGTGCTGCCAGAGGTGGTGGGGGGGGGGGCAGATCTAACAGATATTTAAGAGTAGTTTTGCAAATGCTAACTTCACTGCCCTATCCACCTGGGTCACCATTCTCAGCGAGTTATGAACTTGTTGCTCACGATCTAACTGAACCAAGCAGTGCATAAAGTTACAGGCAACCTAACAACAATGGTGATGGAGTCATAGGGCCATACAGCACGGTAACAGGCCCTTCGGCCCAACTTGCCCACACCGACCAACATGCCCCATCTACACTAGTCCCACCTGCCTGCGTTTGGCCCATATCCCTCTAAACCTGTCATATCCATGTACCTAAGATAGCCACAAGAAGCTGGGGACACTCAGCGATTCAGAGAGAAGGAATGGGTGACGTTTGGGGTCGGGATCCTTCTTGAGACTGAGAATCAGGGGAGAGGGAAAAGAGAGATATAGATGGTGATTTGCAATATAGAGAGATATAGAACAAATGAATGAGAAATATGCAAAACAGTAACGATGATAAAGGAACCGCCTTTGTTAGGTGTGAGCTAGGTGAAAACGAGTTACAGACAATGAGACTCAACAAGACGACTTTGCAGGTAGTACCACGACTTGGGGGGGGTGTGGGACGGAGGGGGAGGGGATGCCGTACCTTATCCACCGGGATCACCACTCTCAGGGAGTTATGGATTTACAGCTTGGGATCTAAATGAAGCAAGCAGTGGGTGAAGTTGCAGACAACCTCACCGCAGTGGGAACAGGGTAACCTAAGGAACAGGCCGACTCGTTCACCCAGAGGCTGATCTGGTGAGTGTGCATCAGGAAGGCACACGAGAGTGATGCTGGTCTGACTGACGTTCTCTCTGCCCCCCCACACCCCCCTCCCCCCCCATGGTCAGCCCAGCCCCCCTGCTGTCCGGTACATAGAAACATAGAAATATAGAAAAGAGGCCTTTCATAACATAGAAAATTTGGCCCTTCTAGCCAGCACCGCCATTCAATATGATCATGGCTGATCATCCAGAATCAGTACCCCGTTCCTGCTGTTTCCCTCATATCCCTTGATTCTGTTAGCCCTAAGGGTTAAATCTAACCCTCTCTTGAAAACATCCAGTGAATTGGCCTCCACTGCCCTCTGCGGCAGAGAATTCCACAGATTCACAACTCTCTGGGTGAAAATGTTTTTCCTCATCTCAGACCTAAAATGGCCTACCACTTATTCTTAAACTGTGTGACCCCTGGTTCTGGAATCCCCCAACATTTTTTCATGCATCTAGCCTGTCCAATCCCTTAAGAATTTAATATAAGATCTCCTCTCATCCTGAATTCCAGTGAAGATAATCGCAATTGACCCATTCTTTCATCCTGTGTCATGGGGACAGAGGCAGCGTTGGTGGAGCAGCAGGTATGAGTAGCGGCTGCATCTCCCAGCCCCAGTGCTCCCAGCAGCAGCGCATCACTCATGCCTCACAGCCCACCGCCAGGATACTATCGACAGACCATTCCAGCGGGAGACCCATGCAAGATCATTTCAAAGTCAATAGACAATAGACAATAGGTGCAGGAGTAGGCCATTCGGCCCTTCGAGCCAGCGTCACCATTCAATGTGATCATGGCTGATCATCCCCAATCAGTACCCCGTTCCTGCCTTCTCCCCGTTTCCCCTGACTCTGCTATCTTTAAGAGCCCTATCCAGCTCTCTCTTGAAAGTATCCAGAGAAGCGGCCTCCACCGCCCTCTGAGACAGAGAATTCCACAGACTCACAACTCTCTGTGTGAAAAAGTGTTTCCTCGCATCTGTTCTAAATGGCTTACCCCTTATTCTTAAACTGTGGCCCCTGGTTCTGGACTCCCCCAACATCGGGAACATGTTCCCTGCCTCCAGCGTGACCAAACCCTTAATAATCTTATGTTTCAATAAGATCACCTCTCATCCTTCTAAACTCCAGAGTGTACAAGCCCAGCCGCTCCATTCTCTCAGCATATTACAGTCCCACCATCCTGGGAATTAACCTTGTAAACCTACGCTGCACTCCCTCAATAGCAAGAATGTCCTTCCTCAAATTAGGGGTCCAAAACTGCACACAATACTCCAGGTGTGGTCTCACTAGGGCTCTGTACAACTGCAGAAGGACATCTTTGCTCCTATACTCAACTCCTCTTGCTATGAAGGCCAACATGCCATTCGCTTTCTTCACTGCCTGCTGTACCTGCATGCTTACTTTCATTGACTGATGAACAAAGTCCTTTATCCTCAAGCAACAGATTCGAAGCTGGCAAAAAAAAACTAGAAAATTGCAATCATTTTAGGTTCTTGATGTCACCTTAAACAGCAATCTCTGCTCTGTCACAAACATCTGGGGGAGAGATGAGCCACTCTGCCCATTGTTTCCTTTCTCCCACCAGAAAGATCCTTGTTTCCCCCAGAACTTTTATGTGGTAATTGTTCTATGATTTTTGTACAGATGTGTACACCGTGGGCAGCACAGTGAAGCTCACGCCTCGCGCTCACGCCTACACCAACATCTCCTTCCCCTGCCAAACCCTTTAGTTTCTCAGACTTAAAATTTGCTGGATGTTTACTTTTGAATTTCCTCCTAAATTATTTTCACACAGGAACCTTATCTGAGATGGCAGAAAATCTAATCATATTAATTTAGTTTAGAGATGCAGCGTGGAAACAGGCCCTTGGGCCCACTGTGTCCATGCACGACCAGCGATCCCCGCATGCCAACGTTATCCTGCACACACTATTCACAATTCACAATGACACCAAGCCAATTAACCTGCAAACCTGCATCTTTGGAGTGTCGAAGGAAACCGGAGATCCCGGACAAAACCCACGCAGGTCTCAGGGAGAACGTACAAACCCCATACAGATAGCCCACCTGAAGGGCATGTTTCCGCGCTGTATCTCTAAACTAAACTAAAATAGATACTAAATGCTGGAGTAACTCAGCGGGTCAGGCAGCATCCCTGGAGAAAAGGAATGGGTGACGTTTCGGGTCGAGACCCTTCTTCACTTAAGAGTCGGGGGAGAAGGAAACCAGAGGTATGAAAAGGTACAGAACAAATCAGAGCCAGCACCTTTGACCAAGGAAAGGTGGAGCCCACAATGGTCCATTGTTGGCTGTGGAGGAGGTGATAACAGGACGTCTAGGGTGGGAGAGGGATGGAGAGAGATGGAATGCAAGGGTTATTGAAAGTAGAGAAATGATTATTAATACCGCTGAGTTGTAAGCTGCCCATGTGAAATATGATGTGCTGTTCCTCCGACTTGCGTGTGGCTTGTCATAAGTTCATAGGAGCAGAATTAGATAATTTGACCCATGGAGTCTTTCAATCGTGGCTGTTCTATCTCTCCCTCCTGACCCCATTCTCCTACCTTCTCCCCATAACCCCTGACACCCGTACTAATCAAGAATATATCAATCTCTGCCTTAAAAATATCCATTGACGGCCTCAACAACCTTCTGTGGTAATGAATTCCACAGATTCACTACCCTCTGACTAAAATTCCTCCTTACCTTCCTAAAGGAGGCCCTTTATTCTGAAATAGGTGACGTTTCAGGTCGAGACCCTTCTTCACTCAAGAGTTGGGGGAATCTTTATTCCGAAATAAATGTCCGGTAACATCTCAATCTGCTGTTCAGCTCAGGACAGGAAGGCTCTGCAGAGAGTAGTGCTTTTCGGCCGAACACACTATGGGAACTACACTCGTCCCCCCCCCCTTGCAGGACCTATACATTAGAAGGTGCAGATCCAGAGGCAGCAACATTATGGGGGACCCCTACCCCCCCAGCAACGGACTGTTCCAGCTGCTACGGTCAGGCAAACGCCTCCGCTGTCACGCTGCGAAAACAGAGAGGATGAGACGGAGCTTCTTCCCACAGGCCATCAGGACTGTAAACTCTAATCTCACCAGGGACTAATTTACTGTTGTGTTTTTAAAAAAAAATGTAAATACAGTTTCTGTTGTGTTCTGTTGTTTTGCACAATCCTGCAGGCATTGCCACTTTCATTTCACTCTATATCTTGTATGTGCATGTGACAAATAAAGTTGACTTGACTTAAAAAAGCTGCGCTCTCTGGTCCTAGACTCTCCCACCAGTGGAAGCATCTTCTCCACATCCACTCTAACCAAGCCTATCACTATTCGGTGGGAGATTGCAACCTTCACGCGGTCCGCCCTGTTTCGACGAATGCAAGCAACCTGCCGTGCACAAACAGAAGATCAAACAGAACAAGCTGTTTTACAACCTCCGGTAAGTTTCAATGAGGTCCCCTCTCATCCTTGATGACCATCTAAGGTAGTCAGTCCCATTTGCCCCATGTCATTCTATACCCAGAATGTTCCTATCCACGTAAATAATTTGAAATAATAGAGTTTAGGTATTAATAGGAGTAGCATGCAATCTGGTAGACCTGCTTGCCATGCACTGCCAGAGTCCCCAAGAGGCTGGGCTAACACAGCGTCATCCACAGAATGATTACAAACCCATCTTTCACAACCGGTAATAAAGTTTAGGTTTATTATCGTCACGTGTACCGAGGTGCAGTGAAAAGCTTTGTTTCCCGAACGCTATCCGAACAGATCAGATACACCGTGTGTTGATACAATCAGATCAAACCCAAATACAACAGGCAAAGCAAAGGGGAAGATACAGAGTGCAGAATGTAGTTCTCAGCATTGTAGCGCACCAGTTCCAGCGACTATGTCCAATGTCCGCAAGGGGGTAGAGGTGAATCGGACAGTACCCTAACGTATGGAAGGACCGTTCAGAAGGCAGATAACAGAGGGGAAGAAGCTGTTCCTGAGTCTGGTGGTGCGAGCTTTCAAGCTTCTGGACCTTCTGCCCAATGGGAGCGGGGAGAAGAAGGAATGACCGGGGTGGGACAAGTCTTTGATTGTGTCGGCTGCTTTCCCGAGGCAGCGTGAAGTGTAGATGGAGCCGATGGTGGTCTGTGTGAAGGTCTGGGCTACATCCACAATTTCTTGCGGTCTTGGGCATAACACTCTCTCCAGGAGTCGTCAAACATTTGTGCCGATCTGACTACCAGCGAACACGAACGCTCTCTGGCTATGTTAGTTCAGTTTAGCTTATTGTCACGTGTACCGAGGTACAGTGAAGCTTTTGTTGTGTGCTAACCAGTCAGCGGAAAGACTACACATGATTACAATCGAGCCATCCACAGTGTACAGATGCATGATAAAGGGAATAATGTTTAGTGCAAGGTAAACCCAGTAAAGTCTGATCAAAGATAGACCGAGAGTTACCAGTGAGGTAGATAGTAGACCAGGACTGCTCTCTAGTTGTTTATGGGATAATTCAGCTGGGAAGAAACCGTCCCTGAATCTGGAGGTGTGCGATTTCTCTCTTCTGTACCCCTTGCCCTCTGGAGAGGGCAGAAGGGGGAGTGGCCAGGGTGCGCGTGTGTGTACAAGTCACATACCTGCCTCACACACTTCCCTCCTTCAAAGCAATATCTGACGCTCCGAAACTAATCCTCTCGATGGAAAACAGGAGACACTTTCTCCTTCGCTGGGTTGCCTCAATCATTGCGATTCATAAAAAAAAAATCACCATGCCCGCCACCCCACAATGAAAAAACTTCCACCAAAATGCTTCAATGTCATTTATAAATAGTTGATCTTCATCTTAATAATTAGTACAAGATGTCCATGTTTCTGCAGACAGTACAGCCAATAAATAATGCATTTCACGATGAGGACAAACATGAATATTTGGTACAGTCATTCAGCTCATCAGTCCTGTAATAATATTACACCTCATCCTGTTCATTCTCATAACCAACAGGTGAATGAAGAAGGGTCTCGACCCGAAACGTCCCCCATTCCTTCTCTCCAGAGATGCTGTCTGTCCCGCTGAGTTACTTCAGCATTTTGTGTCTATCTTCAGTTTAAACCAGCATCTGCAGTTCCTTCCTACACAAGTGGCTGACAAGCTTGTGATGAAGAAAGGCTCTTCCCTTTAGCTTTAACCCGGGAAGAAAGAGTCTGAAGAAGGGTCTCGACCCAAAACGTCGCCAATTCCATCTCTCCATAGATGCTGCCTCACCCGCTGAGTTTCTCCAGCATTTTGTGTCTACCTTTGATTTTACCAGCATCTGCAGCTCCTTCTTAAACAAAGAAAGATCAGAGATTGTCTGATCTGTTACACGGAGTCATACAGCACTGAAACAGGCCCTTTGGCCCGACTTGTCCATACCAACCAGGATGCCAGGTTGGTACGGAATAGATACAATGCCAGGCTGGTGAAGCTACTGAACCAGAAGTGGTAGAGTTGCTGCCTTACAGCGCAAGAGACCAGGGCTCAATCGTGTGGAGTTTGCACGTTCTCCCTCTGACCTGTATGGGTTTTCTCCAGGTGCCCAAGTCTCCTCCCACGCTCCAAAGACGTACAGGTTTGTAGATTATGTGGCTTATGTAAAATGTCCCCAGTGGATAGGACCAGGATAGGACACTCTGTTTCCATGCTGTATCTCTAAACTAAACTAAAACTAAACTCAAAGAAAGGCTGAGAAACATCAGTTTGTATCCCAAAATTCAGTTAATTAAATAAATCACCGAATTTAGGAACAAATATTTTAATGGTGGCAGTGAAAGTGCAGGACTGCTTCAATAAGTAGCAAAATGGTGGCAGCATGGTGGCACAGCTCCTGTGACCCAGGTTGAACCCTGACCTCCAGCGCTGTCTTCTGTGGAGTTCGCAGGGAAAGTGGGATAACATAGAACTAATGTGTACAGGTAGATTGGCACAAAACGCTGGAGTAACTCAGTGGGTCAGGCAGCTTCTCTAAAGAAAAGGAATACAGTGGCTTGCAAAAGTTTTCATACCCCTTGAACTTTTCCACATTTTGTCACGTTACAACCACAAACGTAAATGTATTTTCTTGGGATTTTATGTGAGAGACCAACACAAAGTGGTGCATAATTGTGAAGTGGAAGGAAAATGATACATGGTTTCCAAATTTTATTACAAATAAAAAACTGAAAAGTGTGGCGTGCAAAAGTATTCAGCCCCCCTGAGTCAATACTTTGTAGAACCACCTTTCGCTGCAATTACAGCTGTGTCTTTTAGGGCATGTCTCTACCAGCTTTGCACATCTAGAGACTGAAATTTTTGCCCATTCTTCTTTGCAAAATACCTCAAGCTCAGTCAGATTGGATGGAGAGCGTCTGTGAACAGCAATTTTCAAGTCTTGCCAGAGATTCTCAATTGGATTTAGGTCTGGATTTTGACTGGGCCATTCTAACACATGAATATGCTTTGATCTAAACCATTCCATTGTAGCTCTGGCAGTATGTTTAGGGTCGTTGTCCTGCTGGAAGGTGAACCTCCGCCCCAGTCTCAAGTCTTTTGCAGACTCTAACAGGTTTTCTTCCAAGATTGCCCTGTATTTGGCTCCATCCATCTTCCCATCAACTCTGACCAGCTTCCCTGTCCCTGCTGAAGAAAAGCATCCCCACAGCATGATGCTGCCACCACCATGTTTCACAGTGGGGATGGTGTGTTCAGGGTGATGTGCAGTGTTAGTTTTCCACCACACATAGCGTTTTGCATTTAGGCCAAAAACGTCAATTTTGGTCTCATCAGACCAGAGCACCTTCCTCCACATGTTTGCTGTGTCCCCCACATGGCTTGTGGCAAACTGCAAACGGGACTTCTTATGACTTTGTTTCAACAATGGCTTTCTTCTTGCCACTCTTCCATAAAGGCCAGATTTGTGTAGTGCACGACTAATAGTTGTCCTGTGGACAGAATCTCCCACCTAAGCTGTGAGTCTCTGCAGCTCCTCCAGAATTACCATGGGCCTCTTGGCTGCTTCTCTGATCAATGCTCTCCTTGCCCGGCCTGTCAGGTTAGGTGGACGGCCATGTCTTGGTAGGTTTGCAGTTGTGCCATACTCTTTCCATTTTCGGATGATGGATTGAACAGTGCTCCGTGAGATGTTCAAAGCTTGGGATATTTTTTTATAACCTAACCCTGCTTTAAACGTCTCCACAACTTTATCCCTGACCTGTCTGGTGTGTTCCTTGGGCTTCATGATGCTGTTTGTTCACTAATGTTCTCTAACAAACCTCTGAGGCCTTCACAGAACAGCTGTATTTATACTGAGATTAGATTACACACAAGTGGACTCTATTTACTAATTAGGTGACTTCTGAAGGCAATTGGTTGCACTGGATTTTATTTAGGGGTATCAGAGTAAAGGGGGCTGAATACTTTTGCACGCCACACCTTTCAGTTTTTTATTTGTAAACAAAATTTGAAAACCATGTATCATTTTCCTTCCACTTCACAATTATGCGCCACTTTGTGTTGGTCTATCACATAAAATCCCAATTAAATACATTTAAGTTTGTGGTTGTAACATGACAAAATGTGGAAAAGTTCAAGGGGTATGAAAACTTTTGCAAGCCACTGTAGATGAAATGTTGGGTTGACACCTCTCTTCTGACAGATGAAGGGTATCGACCCGAAATGTCACCTATTCCTTTTCTCTGGAGATGGTGCCTGACCCGCCGAGTTACTCCAGCGTTTTGTGTCTATCTTCGGTGCAAACCAGCATCTGCAGTTCCTTCCTCCACATAATGTGAACGGTGATCAATGGTCAGCATGGACTCAGTGGGCAGAAGGGCCTCTCTCCGTGCTGCATCTCTGAGCTGAATTTATGCCAGTTCTCAACAACTGCTCAGGACCTTTCACCAAAATGATGGCTGGAAATCAGCTAAAGGGGCTGTCCCACTTGGGCGACCTAATTGGTGAGTTTAGAAGAGTTAAAAAAAATGACGTTGAAGACCTACTTCGACTATGTTGAAGACCAGCTACGACTAATTTGGGGAAAATTGGACACCGAATAGTGGAGAGTGAAGCCGACCTCCTTCGATCTCCATCGACCTCCCTTCGACTATGATGAAGACTACCTACGACTACCCTCGATTACCTACGACTAACATGCCGACCTACTACGACCTACTAGACTAAACCTACGAGTAAAAAAAGTATCGATTTTTTCGATGGCGACCTTTATCCACTACCGGGCATTTTTTAACATATTGAAAAAAATGCCGCGACCTAGCTGAGGCCTCGAATACGCGGAGACCACTCTCGAGCATGAAGGAGAGTTACAAAGACCTCCTACGACCTCGTGTCGACCATGCAGCGAGTGTGAGTCGAGGGCAAACTCGCCAGAACTCACGGATTAGGTTGCCCAAGTGGGACAGCCCCTTAACACGTAGATGTCTGAATTTATTAGGTCTTCTGATCACTGACAATGATGTGGAACGAAGCCGTGCAGTCTGTGAGATGTTTGGACAGCCAGCATTTGTGGTCCCTTTTTTAATGAGAAGAATCGCTCAGCAGCAGAAAACTATCGGCTCAACACTTTAGCATAGCTGGGACAAGCAGGGTCAACAACTACAGCAGACATGGACAGAGCTGCCAGTGGAGGTAGTCAAGGGCGGTACTTTACACAGCATTTAAAAGATACTGTGACAGGTACATGGATAGGAAAGGTTTGGAGGAATATGGGCAAAACACAAGCAGGTGGAACTAGTGTGAACGGGGCATTTTGGCTGGCATGGGCAAGTTGGGATGAAGGGTCTCTTTCTGTGCTGCATGGATTCATGACTCTAGCTGTTTACAACAATATTTGAGAGTTGACAAATTTTGTGATAAATTGATCATATAGTGTTCTGAATGCAAATTTAAATCAATCAAATGAACCCAAAGATTCCAAAATGCTTTCGTGTTGAATAGCGACACTCCGAGCCTGGCGTTCGCAGCAGGCGGTTGTTGTATGTCTCTCGTTCAATGGGATGAATTGTGTCTGCTGAGTGCACGGCCCGAGGAGTGGGCTGGGATCCCGTCCCCCGCACGTTCACCGCTGCTCTGGGGCTCAGAGGTCAGTCGCGGGAAGAGTCTCGGGGCGCTGCTGGGCTGCAGCAGGTGAGGGAACGTCGTGGGAGGTGTGGGCAGATGGGAGGGGGAGTGAAGGGCATGGGAGGGGAGGAGAGGGGGGGACGGGAGGGGAGGAGGGGGGGGGAGGGGAGGGGAGGAGGAGGGGAGGGGAGGGGAGGAGAGAGAGTGGAGAGTGGAGGGGAGGGAGATTGGAGGGAGAGGAGGTGAGATGAGGAGAGGAGAGGTGAGGAGAGGTGAGGAGAGGTGAGGAGAGGTGAGGAGAGGTGAGGAGAGGTGAGGAGAGGTGAGGAGAGGTGAGGAGAGGTGAGGGGAGGGGAGGAGAGGGAGGGGAGGGGAGGAGAGGGGAGGAGAGGGAGAGGGGAGGGAGGGGAGGAGAGGGAGGGGAGGGAAGGGGAGGAGAGGGAAGGGGAGGAGAGGGGAGGGAGGGGGGGAGTGTGTGGGAGTGTGTGGGAGTGTGTGGGAGGGGAGGAGTGGGGAGGGGAGGGGAGGATGTTGGAGAGTGTGTGGGAGAGTGTGTGGGAGAGTGTGTGGGAGAGTGTGTGGGAGAGTGTGTGGGAGTGGAGGGGAGGGGGGAGAGTGTGTGTGGGAGTGTGTGTGGGAGAGTGTGTGGGAGAGTGTGTGGGAGAGTGTGTGGGAGAGTGTGTGGGAGAGTGTGTGGGAGAGTGTGTGGGAGAGTGTGTGGGAGAGTGTGTGTGGGAGAGTGTGTGTGGGAGAGTGTGTGTGGGAGAGTGTGTGTGGGAGAGTGTGTGTGGGAGAGTGTGTGGGAGAGTGTGTGGGAGAGTGTGTGGGAGAGTGTGTGGGAGAGTGTGTGTGGGAGAGTGTGTGGGAGTGGAGGGGAGGGGGAGAGGGGGAGAGAGGGGGAGGTGTGTGGGAGAGGAGGGGAGGGGGCCACTGGAGATCCCACAGAAGTGGGCCGAGCATGTGGATCGCACGCGGCCTGCAGCGGCACGGAGCGGTGGAGACACCGACACATCGCCAGGCCAGGCCGACCATGCAACTCCCACCCTGTGCCGTCGCCAGGGCAACGGGCCTTCACGGCCAAGGCAGGACTCTACATTTTAAAAAACTTTGACTCTGGTGGATACAAGATGGCGCTGGAAGTCACAGAGTCTCTTGTCACAGAGTTTCCCACCAGGAATGGCGGAGTGTACACTTCTATCAAATCAAAGGGCAGAAAATACACAATACAATTTCAGTCCAATAGATTTGTTCACTCTGTTAGGATAATCTAGTAAATTGCCAGTCCCCAGAAGATATCAATCATAATCATATTCATCAATTTTAAATATTAAGCTACCTACACGTTTTAGACAGAAAAAAATCAAGCAATTAATTAAGAGTGAGCTGCCAGTTTAATCTTCCACAAATCTGCCTGGGAGCTGGTTTATGTTAAAAAAACTGTAATCGCCCAAGCAGTCCTCGGAGGCAATAGATGACCGAGAAAAATGTAAAAGAAAACTTCACTCTCTGCGGAACTGTGTATCGTTCAGCTTCTACTTTCGAGATACAGCGCGGAAACAGGCACTTCGGCCCACGGAGACCGCGCCGACCAGCGATCGCCCCGTACACTAGCACTCTCCTACACACGAGGAACGATTTGCAATATGCAGAAGCTAATCAACCTACACACCTGCACGTCTTTGGAATGTGGGAGGAAACCGGAGCACCCGGAGAGAGCCCACATGGTCACGGGGAGAACGTACAAACTTCATATCGACAACACCCGTAGTTGGGATCGAACCCGGGTCTCTGGCGCTGTAAGGCAGCAACTCTACCGCTGCGCCACTGTGCCGCCCACTCTTGTGTTCTGGTGGGTGAACATTCAGAAGCTTAGACCATTGAAGTTAGAATCTTAACACACTCGTTCGACAATTTAACATCACGGTTAAAGAAATCTTGAGTGCAGAGTAGAATTAATGCTGACTATTAAAATCTATCTAGTTCACTATTGGACTAGTGGAATTCTCTGCCACGGAAGGCAGTGGAGGCCAATTCTGTGCATGTTTTCAAGAGAGAGTTGGATATAGCTCTTAGGGTTAACGGAATCAAGGGATATGGGGGGAAAAGCAGGAACGGGGCATTGATTTTAGATGATCAGCCACGATCATATTGAATGGTGGTGCTGTCTCGAAGGGCCGAATGGCCTACTCCTGCACCTATTTTCTATTTTTCTACTAATGTCAACCAAGGAAGGATATCAGCTGTTGTCTAACACTCTGAAAAATGACAGGAGATCTAATTGTAACTTGCAAAGTCCTAAAAGGGCTCTAGTGGTGGAAGTAGAGAGAATGTTACCTTCACTTGGTTAGAACTCTCAGTCCCACTCGCATTTAGTCTAGAACTTGGTTCACACAGTCTAAGGACATTTTTCACACAAAGGGTGGTGGGTGTACAGAACTGGCTTAACCTTGCACTAAACATTATTCCTTTATCATGTATCTGTACACTGTGAATGGATCGATTGTGATCATGTATTGTCTTTCCGCTGACTGGTTAGCACGCAACAAAAGCTGCCAGAGGAGATAGTTGTCTATCCCAACATTTAAGGAGGAGTTAGACAGGTACATGGATAGGATAGGTTTTGAGGGATATGGACCAAATGCAGGGAGGTGGGACTAGTGTAGCTGGGACATGTTGGCCAACGCAAGTTGGGCCGAAGGGCCTGTTTCCACGCTTGGTTAGATCTGCTATGACTTAGTGGTTTAGGATTAACATGATGAAAAATGTCTTCCCTCATAGGTTGGAATACATCAGGAATTCTCTGCCATGTGGAATGGAGGAGAGAATGCTGGGTCAATGAGTTCATTCAAAGCAGAGAGCTCTGCTAGAGCTGCTGCCTCGCAGCGCCAGAGTCCCAGGTTCGATCCCGACCTCAGGTGCTGTCTGTGTGTGGAATTTGCACGTTCTCCCGGTGACTGCGTGGGTTTCCTCCGGGTGCTCCGGTCTCCTCTGACGTCCCAAAGACGTGCGGGTTTGTAGGTAAACTGGCCCTCTGTAAAAGGCCTGTCCCACTTTCCCGAGTTACTCACGAATTCTCCCGGGTTTTCCCCTTGCTTCAACAGCGTAGCGAGTCCGTAAGAGTCCATAGGCGTCCGTAGATATTTTGTAGCAGCTCATAATGCCAGCCGTAGGGACTCGGGGCATCAGGTAAGTCGGGACATTTTTTCAGCATGTTGAAAAATGTCCACGAGTAAAAAAAATACCCCCGAGTACCTACGGCTGGCATTTACCATAGTTCTCCTAGTTTGAATCAAGGGGGAAACTCGGGAAAATTCGTGAGTAACTCGGGAAAATGGGACAGGGGCTTAAATTACCCCTAGTGTGTAGGGAGTGGATGAGAAAGTAGGATAACATAGAACTGATGCGAACGGGTTGGCGTGGACTTGGTCTGTTTCCATCCTGCATCTTTCAACTCAATTCAACTCAACGGATGTGTAGAGTTACTGTACCTCAAGCAGCATCTTCTTCACCCAGTACACCGTGTGTCTGGAACGAGCTACCAGGGGAAGCTATAAAAACTGATACATTTACGATTTACAAATGACATTTGGACAGATATATCGTTAGGAAGGCTTGAGAGAGCAACACACCAAATGTGGCAAAGGGGACCAGCCCAGTTAAAGTGGAGATTAATGGGTTCTCGAGTTGGTTATGGGGAATAGGCAGGAGAATTGGGGTTGAGAGGGAAAGATAGATCAGCCCTGATTAAAAGGCGGAGGAGACTTGATGGGCTGAACACCCTAATTCTGCTCTTATGGTATGCCAAGTTGGCCAGGCTGGACAAGGTGGGCTGAAGGGCCTGCTTCACGCTTCTCTGGGAGGTACACAGAAGCGGGGCTGGGTTTAAAGATCAGTCACAATGATGTACTTTGCTGGAAAAGGGTTGAAGGGCCAAATGGTCCACTCCTGCTCTTAGTTCCCTTTCATATTCCTTCACGATTCTTTTATGTCCGGGCCAAGTGATTGCAGACTAACGCTAGGGGTTTAAATGTCCCCTGCAATGGCAGAGACGACAGTGGGACTGGTGATAACAAACTTGCCGGCAGCAACCTCTGGTGACCAAAGTGGCACCCAGCAAATTGGGCCACTAAACCCCCCTCACCCCCCACCCACCCAGATCCCCGTTAAGATAAAAGCCCAGAGCAAGACCTGGCAGCCCAGCCGCCAGCAGATGGCAGCACCCATGAAACAGATGCAATGGTGGCCACGGCAGAGGCCACCTGTCATGGCCATTGGGCCCGTTTTGCATGTGACCGATGATGGCATGTGCCTTTAAATTTTAGACTGCCCGTTATATTGTGGGTGGGATTTATGACGTGTTTCTGGGCGTGTTTGGAACTTAGATGCTTGCGCAGAAGTATAGTTTTTAGATTAGTTTGGAAAGACAATGGGGATGGTTAACCCTTCTACCATGCGGGGTCCATGGGAGATCTAAAGGAGGTTCATGCGGGATCATTCGGGCCACATGCCAGATCTTGCCAGTGTTACGGAGACACGAGGCGTTTTCTAATGTCTAAAGTAATAAGCTGGAGTTCGAAGAAGATTGTAGTAACGAGTCGGAAGAAACTTGGATGTATCTCACTGTTTTCTAGCAACAATAAAGCATTTATTCATCAAAAGACTGTGTTTTGAAGCCATATGAGAGAAGAAGCTCTGAAGGTCTCTGTGAGTGAGCTCGCATGCGTTTAGAAGACACCCCCTTCCACCATTCTCATCCAAATAGCGGCTAGGGTGCTAATTACCTGAAAGATATGAAAATCTGCCGTTACACCACCTACCCAGAGTGTTGCCACCAGTCGATAGAACGTTACAGCAGAGGAACAGGCGTTTTGGCCCACAGGTGCTGTCGGTAGGACTGTAGAAGCGTGCTGTGCGAGAGGCGAGAAGGAGACAAGAGTATGCCAGATAAAGAGAGGTGGCATTAAAGCTGAGTCGGACAGATGGGTGTGGGTAGAATGGGACGGACACAAAAGGGGACAGGGAGAGTGGAAAGAAAGGGGGGAAAGGGAATTGGAGGGATTCAGGGGCAGTTTCTTCCCAGCTGTTATCAGGCAACTGAACCATCCTACCAACAACTGGAGAGCCGTCCTGAGCTACTGTCTCCCCCTCTGACCATTTTTGATCGGACTTTACTTGACTTTTGTCTTGCACTAAATCGTTATTCCCTTTATCATGTATCTGTACACTGAGGACAGTTCGATTGTAATCATGTATTGCCTTTCCGCTGACTGGTTACCACGCAACAAAAGCCTTTCACTGTTCCTCGGAACACGGGACAATTAGGGTTGCCTACTGTCCCGCATTAGCCGGAACATCCCGTATATTGGGCTAAATTGGTTTGTCCCGTACGGGACAGCCCTTGTTCCATAATTGACTGATACTACTCAGGACGAAGGGACTGTCGGGTCGGAGCGCCGTGTCACCCGTCCCGACGTAGTGCAGCCCATGGAGTGCAGCAGCAGCAGCGCCTCGCCCGTGGCCCCGTCGGTCGGTAGCCCGGCCAGCTGTCCGACCTTCAGACCTTCGCTTACCGCCGACACCACCACTCCTCCTTCTCCCGGCCGATCGTCGGTTCGTGAGTTGGATGGGGCACCGGACCTTGCGAGCGATGTCTCGCGACCCAGACCAAAACTCCTCAGCTGGCCCGCCGGCTGGGCTTTGTGTGCAGTCCAGCACCCGGGCCAACTCATCATTCACCCAGCCACGGCAGAGTCGGTCAACCAATTGCTGTCGGGGAATTTATCCCCTTATTTTGACCCTTTGTCCCTTATTTGGGAGTGAGAAAGTTGGCAACTCTAGTGACAATAAACTAGGCTCAAGGATGATGTCAAGGTGGAAAGGGTGCAGAGAAGATTTATGAAAATATTTCCAGGACATGAGGGCCTGAGCTCTGGGGAGTGGTTAGGATAGGACTCGACTCATTAACATGCATGAGGATGATGGGTGATCTAATAGAGGTGAACAAGAACATGAGGGGAATAATGCAGTCTTTTACCCAGAGTTGGGGAATTAAGAACCAGAGGACAGAGGTTTAAGATGAGTTGGGGAAGATTTATTAGGGGCAACTATTTCCACACAGAGGATGGCGAGTATATGGAATGAGCTGCCAGAGGAGGTGGTTGAGTGGCGCAGCGGTAGAGTTGCTGCCCTACAGTGAATGCAGCGCCAGAGACCCGGGTTCGATCCCGACTATGGGTGCTGTCCGTACGGAGTTTGCACGTTCTCCCCGTGACCTGCGTGGGTTTTCTCCAAGATCTTCGGTTTCCTCGCACACTCCAAAGATGTACAGGGTTGTAGGTTAATTAACTTGGTAAATGTAATAATTGTCCCCGGTGTGTGTAGGATAGTGTTAGTGTGCTGGGATCGCTGGTTGGTGTGGACCCATTGGGCCGAAGGGCCTGTTTCTGCACTCTATCTCTAAACTAAACTAAACAGCACCTAAACTGGAGAAACTCAGCGGGTGCGGCAGCATCTATGGAGCGAAGGAAATAGGCAATGTTTCGGGCCGAAACCCTTCCTCACATTGATGCAATCGGTGGGGGGGGGGGGGGGGGGGGGGGGTGGGAGGGCGGGAAGAAGAAAGGAAGAGGAGGAGCCAGAGGGTTGAGCGAGAGCTGAGAAGGGGAGGAGACAGCAAGGGCTACCGGAAATTGGAGAAGTCAATGTTCAGGCCACCGGGGTGCAGACTGCCCAAGCGGAAGATGAGGTGCTGCTCCTCCAGGTTCTGGTGGTGCTCAAGACATTTAGACGGGTACATGGACAGGATAGGTTTAGAGGGATATGGGCCAAACGCAAGCACGTGGGACTAGTGTAGATCGGGCATGTTGGTCAGCATGTGCAAGTTGGGCCGAAGGGCCTGTTTCTGTGCTGTGTGACACTACTGTCTGTGCTGGACATGATGCTAAAAGGGTCAGACCCTGAAGCGTCACCTACTCCTTTTCTCCATCGATGCTGCCTCACTCGCTGAGTTTCTGCAGCATTTTTTGTCTACTATCGATTTTTCCAGCATCTGCAGTTCCTTCTTAAACATGATGCTAAGAGCAACATTTATCAGCCGGCACATAATCCATATCCTTCCATCACCTCCATGTTCCCATCCAAAAGTCTCCTCAATGACACTGTAGTATCTGCCTCTACCATCACCCCTAGCAGCAATGTTCCAGGCACCCACCGCCCACTGTGTAAAAAACGTGCCCCAAGAAACCCTGGAGAAAAGGTTCTGATCATCTACCCGATCTCTGCCTCGCATCGTCAAGTCCAGTCACTTTTATTTGTATAGCTCATTTAAAAAACAACTCTCGTTGGCCAAAGTGCTTTACATTGGTGGAGGTACTAACGTTATACAACAGTGGTTCATAGATTAAGTACATACATAAATACATACATATAGCCCTCCCTCAGAGGACGTCAAGAAAGGCTTGAGAGTAAAGATGAGTTTTAAGTCTCGACTTAAAAGAGTCGCTGGAGGGGGCAGTTCTGATGGGAAGAGGGATGCTGTTCCACAGTCTAGGAGCTGCAACCGCAAAGGCGCGGTCGCCCCTGAGCTTATGCCTAGACCGCGGGATGTTCAGTAACCCCAAGTCGGCCGATCTGAGGGACCTGGAGGAGGTGTGGTGGGTGAGCAGACTTTTGATGTAGGTGGGGGCAAGCCCGTTAAGGGCTTTGTAAACATAAAGAAGGATCTTGAAATATATTCGGAACTGCACAGGGAGCCAGTGGAGAGAGGCCAGAATCGGGGTGATGCGTCATTTTATAAACCTCCATCAAGTCTCCCCTCAACCTCCGGTGTTCTGAGACAACAATCCATGTCTGTCCAGCCTTTCCTTGTAGCTAACTCCCCTTAATTCAGGCACCACTCTGGTTTGTGTGAAGCACAAACATTCAACAAAGGTTAACACGTTGAAAAGCCGGAGGTTCAGACCAATGTGTTTGTTAATGAAAGGTTAAATGAGAACTTACCAGTTCGAAGTTTGATCTGTATTTTATGAGGAGTTACGGTGAGGGATTACGTGAAGACCCCGTCCAGCACGCATGCGCGACATTTCTTCAAAGCAGCGGTGTGGATTCACAGAAAAACACAACAATTGAAATAAATATAGTAAAGAAAAAATAAGAACTTAATTACCAGTTGATCTGTATAATAGAGGGTGGGAGCGGAGGGCACGTAATCCCTCATCGTAACTCCTCATAAAATACAGATCAAACTTCGAACTGGTAAGTTCTCATTTAATCTTACTATTTTACTTCGGAGTCACGTGAGTGACTACGTGAAGACTTCAAAGCTCCTGTGAATCCGAACCGTGTACCAGCTCATGCTTCACTCACTGCCTGAAGACCTTAGAGGGAGGAAGCCATGTTATACAATCAACAATAACCTGTTTGTGAACAAAAAAGGTTTATTAATAACAACAAAAAACAGAGAGCTCCCCCGGGCTTAAATTAAATATTATCTGCAGACTCTAAAATTCTGTCTGCAAATGTAGCAGGCTCCGCCAGCGGCTTATTATAAAACCTTTGGAAAGTTCTTTCCGAGGACCATCCTGCTCTGGCAGAAATATGGTCCATAGGCACATCCATTTGCCTAGCCGCCGACGTAGATGCAGCCCTGGTGGAATGAGATTTGTACACATTAGTATCGATTCCCGCGGACTTAAGCACCTGCTTGAGCCACCTTGAAATGGTTTGGCTCGTCACCTGACCATGAGCTTCTTGTGGCTTATCCATAAGGCTTTTTCTCTCCCTCTTAAGTTATATGTTGTGTCTATGTAGTTGGCGAGATGGGTCTTGGCACACAACCGTGGGTCAGGTGAATATGCCCGGAACTCCATAACTGGAGGCGTGGTACCTGGTCTAGATTGTTTGACCAGCCCCTGAATGTGAAATGTGATACAGTCCAATGACTCTGTCATGCTGTCCAGCCTCAGAAGGTGGAGGGACTGTACCCTTTGAGCTGACACTAGAGCCATGAGCATGACTGATTTCAGTGTAAGTTGTTCCAGAGTAAGTGACCTGGGTGGTGGCCATCCCCTAAGGTACGTCAGTACTATGCTGACATCCCAGATCTGAGTGTACCTAGGCCTAGGGGATTGGTGTTAAAAATGCCCCTCATGATTTTGACCACTAGTGGATGGGACCCCAAAGTCAGTTGTCCTGCTGCTGGAACCAAATAAGCTGACAACGCACTCCTGGCTGTATTAATGGCGCTGTAGCTGAGTCCTTCCCGATGTAATCCAAGCAGAAACTCCACAACACTGGTGGCTGTAGCTGTGGTGTAGGTAGTTCCTGTTTTGGAGCAATACCGTTCCCATTTTCTTATATTGGTCAGGTATTGTCTCCTGGTGGACTCCCGGTGAGATGCGGTCATCATGTTGATGGCGTCCTCAGACAGTCCCAGGCCCAGTAGAGGTCTTTTTAGAATCTGCAAGCCAGGAGATTGACTCTGTCATGGCACGGGTGACTAATGCCTGACACTGGGTGGATTAATAACTGTCGACTGCTGGGGAATTCCAACGGTGTTTCAACAGCCATGTCGAAAGCCACTGGGAACCATGGCTGTGTAGGCCAGTCAGGTATTATCAAGATTCCTGAAGCGGAATCCAATTGAATCTTGCGTAATACCCGACTGATGAGGCAGAAGGGAGGAAAAGCATAAAAGAACATTTTCCCCCAATGCAGCGAGAATGCATCAACTGCTGCTGCCTCAGGGTCTGGTTCCCAAGCGACATACGTTGGTACCTGGTGATTCAGCCTGGATGCAAATAGATCGATATCTGGTGTGCCATATTGCTTTGTAATTTCAGCAAACACTTATGGATTTAACATCCATTCGATGTTATCATTAAATCTACGTGACCTGGTGTCTGCCACTGTATTTTGCTTACCTGGAAGGTAAGTTGCTGATAACCAAATATGCCTTTCAACACACCATTGCCAGATTAGGTTGGCCAAATTGTCACACGATATCGACTTTACACCACCCATGTGATTGATATAAGCCACCACCGTGGTATTATCTAGTTGCAACCGACATGTGCATGATGCGTATTACATGAATATGCTTTTTAACCCATAAAACGCACCCAACATTTCTAAATAGTTGATACCCCGTGTCTGTAGGCAAGATGATTCAAATTTACTCCATCTGCCCCCTGTGCTGGATTGCATGTTAGTTTGCTCCCCAGCCCAAAGCACTGGCATCCGTTTTGAATGGTTAATACTGGGTTGGTGATCATAATGGGACTGGAGCTGAGTCTTACATTCCTCGCCCACCATTGTAACTCTGGAATGGATTCAGCAGTTAAACTCATAGCTCGGTCAAAGTGACCTGAGTTTTGCTTTAGTGCATGCACTTTAGCTCTTTGCAAATTTGATAGTGCAAAGGCCCAAATTGTACAGCTGGAAAGCTGCTACCATTTTGCCAATAACTCTAGCTACTTCCCGTATGGTTGGCTGATGTTTATTCATGAGTTTGTTGCATGATAGCGCCAATTCTGATGCTTTCCCCTTCGGCAGAGTTACAATCATGCGAACAGTATCTATCGTAAATCCAAGATAGTCCATGGCAGTGGACGGTGTAAGATTGGATTTTTCTGGATGTATGACAAACCCCAAAGTTTCAAACAAACGTTTGGTGGCTGCGACTGCCAAAATAGCTGTCTCCAAGGTTTTCCCTACTATTAAAATGTCGTCTAAATACGCCATGACTATATGCTTTTGTTTCCTCAATAATGCCAAGGCAGTTTTTTAAGATTTTAGTGAACAACCTTGGAGCAGAGGTTAGCCCATTTGGTAAGGCTTTATATTGCCATAGCTGTTTCATCCAGATAAATTTTAAATATTTTCGATGGTCCTTGTGTATGGGTACTGAGTAGTAGGCATCTTTTAAATCAATGCTTGCTAGAAAGTACCCCCTAGAAACCAATAGTCTGGCTGTTTCAAAAGTATCCATCTTGAAATGTATATACCTGACAGACTTGTTCAAAGTAGTTAAGTCAATGATGATGCGTCGTCCACCATCTTTTTTGATTTTAGTGAAAAATATTAGACACAAATTCCAAAGGTTCATGTTTTGTTCTTTCAATGACACCTTTAGCTTGTAATCTCATCAGTTCAGCTTGACCCTCTTGTTTTTCCTTGACTGAGAGGGTAAATACCCTTTTGGGTATATGCTGAACTGGTGGAAAATCTTTATGGACAAAGTCAATTTTGTAGCCATGAACGCTGCTGAGTATATACTTGTCATTAGTGATGGATTCCCATGCATCCAAAAACAAGTGCAATCTCCCCCCTGTTAGCACAGAGCCCCTACTGCACATATGCTGAGAGGAACCAGACCCACCTACCTCCATGGTTATTGGTGCTTCTTCTGCCTCTTCGCTGGGTGATGAGGCGTCTGCTGGGCTGTAGAGGGTTGATGTTGATCTCGATGTTGTTGGGGGTGGCGCATTTTCCATGGGGTCCGCTCTGGGCCCTGGCCTAAAAAAGGCTTACGGGGAATGGTTGCGGACCCCGAGCTTTCACCAGTCCCATAGTGTGGTCGACGACTGGTGGACGCCATGGGGTACTGCCGCCTGGGTTTGTTGGGTCTGCTCGGTCCCAAACCTGCCCTCACGAGACCAAAGGTCTTGGATTCTTCTTCCAGGTCTTTCACCTTTTTTGGAAGGTCTTTCCCAAAGAGCAGAATAGGAGGTTCTGACCCCGGTGTTTTGCAGAGTCCCGCAAATTTAGGGTTGAGGGCAGGCTTGATAATCTCCTTTCGCAAATTATTTATCTCATATTGAGTGGTGCACAGCAGAGCTAATGTGTCTTGCTGATTTGTGGAGATGTCCGCACCATCAATGGACCGAGCATAAGATGTTATTCCTGCAGTCAGGAATTTAAGGATCTTCTGGAGCTTCAACTCCAGGTTTCTGATGTTCTGCCCCAAATGTCCCCAAATTTGGCTATTGACAGCAGGTACATTCAAAGATGTACAATTTCCTGGGGCTGTATATAGTTGAAGAGCCTCATTGACCACTTGTTCTTGTAGGGGTTTAGAGGACAGGTGGTTTAATGCTGGCTGCAAGTTTCGGCTCTAATGTCCGACCCCGCTTGTGGAATGGCCACGTAGCGGTTGACCACACCCAGCAGCTCTTCCTGTTCCTGTACACCCTGCGTACTCCCGAAATCTTCAGCCAGTGACCCCTCTTCTTGACCAGCCCAGACCTGGTCGCCAATGCTGCCTTCAAAAAGAAGGTGAAGCAATGGCCAGTGCCGTAAAAGGCACTGCGGGAGTGCCTGAACTCCCTTGGCGAGGCTGCTGCTGCTGCTCTCTCAGCAGATCTCGCTGGAGCAATTGCTCCATAAGCCGTTCCATGCGGCTTAGGCGGCTGCCTGTGCTCTCGAGCGGTAAGGCATCTTCATCCGAAAACGTCGGACACTACCCGCCCGGTTCCGGCTGTAGGTACCTCCAGCCCGCTGCTCAGGCAGCACTAGCGGTGCGGCTCGGCTCGGTAGTTATAACCGCCGCCTCTTGCCCCCCCTCCAAAGAGAGCATTCCTCAACGGAGGACGAACGGGGGCGAGCTGCAGACTTCTTTCCTCGGGCCTTGCTCATTCTCCTGGAACACAAGACCACAGAGAGAAAGACAACACGGCCACGGTAAACTTACCTGTCGGCCCGACTTTCAATTTGTAGCGGGAGCGCCTTGAACTCCCGTTCGTCGCGGTGCACTGCAATGAACGCTAATGTCGCGCATGCGTGCTGGACGGGGTCTTCACGTAGTCACTCACGTGACTCCGAAGTAAAATGAAAGGTTTTTCCATGGATACTGGGCAAGTTTGCATGAAGAGTATTGTTCTATCCCACTCCCACTCCCACTCCATGCTCACATCCCTTCAATCTGTTCACATCCGTCTTTCTCAGTCATTTTATCAGTGTTGCAACATCAAAGGGAGACACTTGCTGGTGAACAGAGTCCACCTTTCAGAGTTTATTCACACCCTCGATTGACACAAGAATGCTGGAGCAACTCAGCGGGACAGGCAGCATCTCTGGAGAGGAGGAATGGGTGAAGAAGGGTCCCTTTCACACAGAGAGTTGGGGAAATGTGGAGCTCAGAAATAGACAATAGACAAAAGTAGGCCATTTAGCCCTTCGAGCCAGCACTGCCATTCAATGTGATCATGGCTGATCATTCCCAATCAGTACCCCGTTCCTGCCTTCTCCCCATATTCCCTGATTGAGAAGGCAATCGGTGCCGAATGGATGGATTGAGGTAGGTGAATTAGTACATGTTGGTTGGAGTATGTAAAATTGTGAAGGGAATGCACGGGGATGTCAGTGGTGTTGAATGGATGAATGGGAGGATCAGTTGCAGTATGAATGGGGGAGAAGTGCAGGATGGATGGGAAGGGGGGTCAGTACAGGATGAATTGTGGGGACCATTCTAGGATGGATGGGGGGGGGGTGTGGCAAGAGAATCAATGCGAGGTGGGTAGGGTGATGAATAGATTGGGGGGGGTAGATTGGGAGGGGAGCACGGGGGATGTCAGTGAGGACTGAATAGAGGAGGGAATGGGTATCAGTGCGGGATGGAGAGGAGGGGTCCCAGGATAAGAGGGGTGGAGGGGGGCGTACAAGAGAGAGGGTGGTGGAAGGGACAGAGGAGGTGGGGAGGAAGGAAGGTCAGCACTCCTCGGACAACATCCCTGTCCAATGCCAAAGTGCCGCCGCCAAAGGGGGAGGTGGTTGGGATCTCCTCGCCACGGTGCAGCTCAAAGATCCTATAGCTAGAGGATCTTTGGTGCAGCTGCTTCAGCGGCAACAGCGGCCGCGACTCCACCGCCTCCTCCTCCCGCACCCCGCCCAGCGGAAGGAGACCTCCCTCTCCCTCCCTCCTCGGCGTGCGAGAGGGTTTTTTTTTTAAAGTGCCGTTAGCGGGTTTGCAGGCAGCGGCCGTTATCAGGGCGATAGCGGTCGCTGCCTGCAAATCAAAAGATACTGCTGCAAATCCACCAACGGCACTTCCAAAACAACCCCTCTCGCACGCCGAGGCCGGGAGGTGGGAGGGAGTCTCCATCCGCTGGGCGGGGTGCAGGAGGAGGAGACGGCGGAGCCGCTGTCGCAGCCGCTGTTGCCGCTGTGCGGGGCCAGTCATTCGCTCTGACCCTTCGTCACCCCGCTCCTAGTATCTTTGTCCCGCACTACAGCTGTTGCCACCGCCGATACGAAACGTCACGTTCCTATTCGCCAGAGATGCTGCCTGACCCGCTGAGTTATTCCAGTTTTTTGTGTCTTTCGGTATAAACCAGTATTTGCGTGCCAAGCCGGGCAAAATGACTCGGCGTTTAGGTTGCCCAGCGGCACTTTGAGTGGTCATTGGCACCCGGGCAACCGCTAATTTCGAGCCCTGCTCAGCATACGACAGTCCCGCCATCCCGGGAATTAACCTTGTAAACCTACGCCGCACTCCCTAAATTCAATTCAATTCAATTCAACTTTAATGTCATTGCACAGATACAAGTATGGGTACAACGAAATGCAGTTTAGTGTCAGTACGTAGTGAATAGCAATATATAGATAAATACAGATAAATAAATCGAGATGTGGAAATCTATCAGCGGGACTCCGAGTTCAGCAGTGCGATGGTGTTATTGTAGAAGCTACTCCTCATCCTGCTGGTGCGGGACCTGAGGCTCCTGTACCGCCTCCCGATGGTAGGAGGGCAAACAGTCCATGGTTAGGGTGGGAGGGGTCTTTGATGATCTTCCCGGCTCGTCTCAGACACCGTTTTCGGTGGAGGACATCCATGGCAGGGAGCGGGGCACCGATGATGTACTGGGCGGTTTTCACCACCCGTTGTAGTGCCTTCCTGTCTGCTACGGTGCAACTTGCTGTACCATACCGTAAAGCAGGTGGTCAGGATGCTTTCAATGGTGCATCGGTAGAAGTTGGTCAGGATCAGGGGGGACAGGTGGGCTTTTTTGAGCCTCCTCAGGAAGTAAAGGCGCTGCTGCGCCTTTTTGATCAGCTTGGAGGTGTTGAGGGACCAGGACAGATCTTCCGAGATGTGTACCCCCAAGGAATTTGTAGTTGGAGACCCGCTCCACCTCAGTCCCGTTTATATGGATGGGGGTGTGTCTGCCCCCTCTGTTCTTCCTGAAGTCAACAATGATTTCCTTTGTCTTCTGGGAGTTGAGGACGAGGTTATTGTTGGCACACCAGGTTGTCAGGTGCTGGACCTCCTCCCTGTAGGCTGACTCGTCGTTGTCGCTGATCAGTCCTACCACCGTGGTGTCGTCGGCACATTTTATGATGGCGTTGGAGCCATACTTAGGGATGCAGTCATGGGTGAAGAGAGAGTAGAGGAGAGGGCTGAGCACACAGCCCTGTGGCACGCCAGTGTTCAGTGTTATAGTGGAGGAGGTGAGGTTGTTGATCCTAACAGACTGTGGTCTGTTAGTGAGGAAATCCAGTATCCAGTTGCAGAGGGAAGTGGAGATGCCAAGACCGCTGAGTTTGGTGATCAAGCTAGCGGGTATGACAATGTTAAAGGCGGAGCTGAAGTCAATGAACAGCAACCTGATGTAGGTGTTATTGCTGTCCAGGTGGGTCAGGGCAGAGTGTAGGGCCGCCGATATGGCGTCCTCTGTAGACCTATTGGTCCGGTAGGCAAACTGATGGGGGTCCAGTGTGGGGGGGAGGCTGGCTTTGAGGTGAGCCAAGATCAGCCGCTCGAAGCACTTGGCTATGACAGGGGTGAGTGCCACTGGCCGGAAATCGTTGAGACTCCCTGTCGTTGAGTGTTTGGGCACTGGCACAATGGTAGATGTCTTGAGGCAAGTGGGGACGACACCCTGGGCCAGTGACAGATTGAAAATGTCAGTGAGAAATGTCAGTGAAAATGTCAATAGCAAGAATGTCCTTCCTCAAATGGGGCCAGGATATGAAGGAGAGGAAAGGAACAGGGCGACTGGGTGGAGGGGCGTCTGGGAGGGGGTGTGAGGACTGGGAGGGCCACAAGGTAGAGGTGGAGAACGCAGCAAAGAAAGAGTGTAAAGGGTGTTACCTGAAGTTTTAGAGATACAGCAAACAAACAGGCCCTTCGGCCCACCGAGTCCACGCCGACCAGTGGTCACCCCATTCTATCCTACACCATAGGGATAATTTACCAAAGGCAATTAGCTTACAAACCTGTACGTTTTTGGAATGTGGGAGGAAACCGGAGCACCCAGAGAAAACCCACGCAGTCACGGGGAGAACGTACAAACTCCATACAGACAACACAGGTGGACAGGGAACCCGGGTCTCTGGGGCTGTGAGGCAGCAACTCTACCGCTCCACCACCGTGCCACCTGAGTTGTAAAATTCAATTACCTCACATTGGGCTGTAAGCTACCCAAGCAGAATATGAAGTGTTGTTCCCTCAGTTTGCATGAGGCATTACTGTGGCAATGGAGGAGGCCCAGGACAGAACGGTCAGTGTGGGAATGGGAACTAAAATGGTGAGCAACTGGAAGATTCAGCAGGCCTTGGCAGACCGAGAGCATGTTTGACAAATCAGTCACGGAGCGCCAAAAATGTGCACGTTCTCCGGTTGATGGAAGGACAGATAATGGCGGCTCGGTGGCACATCGGTACAGCTGCTGCCTCACAGCGCCGGAGACCCGTGTTCAATCCCCGTGACCTGCGTGGGGTTTTCTCCGAGATCGCCGGTTTCCTCCCACACTCCAAAGACGTGCAGGTTTGTAGGTTCATTGGCTTGGTATAAGTGTATAGATGTAAAAATAATCTCAATAGTGCGTGTCAGGTAGTGTTAACGTGCGGGGATCGCTGGTCGGTGCGACCTCAGTGGGCAAACGGCCTGCTTCCGCGCTGTATCTCTAAACTAAACTCAGTTGCTGCACAGGATAGGGGCAGCTCCCTGGACTAATCGACAGATTTTATTAGCAACTCCAAATATTCAATAGACTGTCACTGTTCTAAATGTGTTTCTGACAGAGGCTGGTGGTGTTCACTAGGTCCGTAAGATTAGAGAGCCTTTGATGGATTAAGTGCTTGGGCGAAAGTACGGCACTTAGATTTCAATGCAATTAAGTATGATATCATCCGCTCTGAATCAACAGAAGGGATCAATAGTACTGTTCCAGTAACGAAACGATATAATCAGTCGCGGGCCGAAGGGGTCAAATTTACAGATGTGATAAGAAGCACACAACAGAAATTGTGCAGCGGTTTTGATCTAACTGAGAGCGATGCCGTCTGGAACGATGCTCCTGGTAGGGCCACCCATGGCTGTAAGGTCGAGGGGAGGTCTCTGACAAAGAGCAATCCAACCAAGACCTCAACGGTGGAACAGGCGGAGGACGATGGCTGACCTTAGTGGAGCATCACAACAGCTGGGAAGGGGGATGAAGGCTGCAGCAGAAAAGGGTCTCCGGTCGGCTTGGACTCCATGCCCACTGGGTCCTGACCCAGATCTGTCAAGGACCGTGGGGTGACTATCTGTGCACCAGTCTCTCCACGTTAAACAAAGTCACGCACAGGCGTCGACCCTATGGAGAGGAGAGGATAGTCATACTGGTTTCAAGTGATCGCTGATGATGAAGATAGTCTCCCCTTATATTAAGGATCTCTGTGAAACGGATTTTACTTCGGAGTCACGTGAGTGACTTAGTGAAGATTACTATTTCTTGATTACTGTTTGATAATTGGAAAAAAATTAATATTAAAATTCTGGAAGGGAAAATTATCCCCACAATCAAAATGTGGACTGTGGAAATGTCGGAGATGTTGCATCTGGAGAGAATTAGGTTTGTCCTAATGGACAAATATGAACCTTTTGAACAAATATGGTCTCCATTCATTGATTACTTAAAGGGGTAGCTGAGCTCAGCACCGTAACTCAATAAGTACCCTGGTGTAGGATTAGATGAAAAAAGTATTGGGATCTGTATACACGTCTCAAGAGATATTGTTATATGAAACTGTTGCATTCAATGTAAAGATTCTTTTATTTAATTTTTAATTATATAATAATTGTTTTTATTTTATTTTTGTTGTTGTTTATCTTTTATCTTTTCTTTTTTACTTTTTATGTTTTTATTATATAATCATTATTATTCAATCACAACGTCTTGGTTAATGATTTACTCCCTTATTTCACTCCCTTACCTTCCCAAAAAAAAGTCAAAAACAGTAGCATATATAAATTATCCCGTAATATCTGTACAACGTTTGTGATAAGTGTGATTTGTATTTGAAGTACTGTTGTACATTAGATATTATTACCCATATCACACATCTGAGGTATGCTTTTACAAAATTGTATTCCCTTCGTTTTTACTGCCAGCAGGGGTAACAGGGGAATATTTTCTTGTATTCCCCTTTCTTGCGAACGCCTATGGACTTTACCTGTTAAAACAGCGGGGAATATAGTCTTATATTCCCCTGGTCTCACATCCGGGAACTTGGCAACGTGACGCTGCGTGGGAAATTTAGAATATTCAAACGGCAGACAGGAAGACTGCCGCGTCCATTTTGGTTAAATTTTACGTGGAAGTCCGCCGAGCTGAGATGTTCAGATTTTCCTCTAGATGTCTGATATGGGTAATAATAACAATATTGACTGTCCTCTTTCGGGGGATACGACATATATTGCCCTCACTAGATCCATATTGCCCTCGTCTTCGACTCGGGCAATATGAATCTACTTCAGGCAATATATGTCGTATCCCCCTCAAGGCCAGTCAATATTCTATTAATATGCAATGCTTCTAATAAAAATATTAAACAAAAAAAAGGAAGTCGGGCTACCCCATTGACTCGGCAGGGTCCGGGCTCGAAGACTTGCCGTTCGCGGGTAGCGACGGTGGTCGATTAACCCGCATGGAGCGGATGGTGGAGCAGTTGCTCCAACGAGACCTTCTCCAGCAGGAGTCTGCTCACTGTGGGTCTCCTAGCTGACCACGGCAGGGCTGCCATATGTCTCACCCTCTTCGCAGGGGAGCATAAGGAGTCAGGTCTGGGGTGACTCTGAAGAGAGGGAGTTGGCAGAAGAATCCAACGTGCTAGGGTGCAGGAAGAGGAGCTACTCGGGATGGTGTCCAAGTTTGCGATGCCCTCACAGAAGGGACTGCCGTTGCAGCCACAGCTGGCAGCAAGTATCAATTACTTAACGACTCACCAGCTGCAAGAACAAGTCATGAACGACACTACAGCCAAGTACCTAGCCCCAGAAAACTGCATCTCCCTCAATGTGCCTGTGGTAAATAACCCCATCTGGGGAAATATCAGTCCCGGCATCAGGACCCAAGAGGTCAAAATGCAAACAATCCTCAAACTGCTGGCCTCAGGTATTACAGCTTTTGCCAGGTCAGTGGACGGGAAAGACATGGCGGAGGAGCAACAGGATGCTCTGGCACTCTTCTGCAATGTTCAATTTGAGATCAATTGCTTTAGGAAGAATGCCATCCGGCCTACACTGAACCCGAAGTTCGCAGGGTTGTGTAGAACCAGCAGTGCACAGCCGCCTACTCTGCTGTTCGGGGACAACCTGCCCAAACAGGTCAAAGACCTCGATGAAGAGGCAAAAGCCATCGGTATGATCAAGGTGCCGACCGCTACCAGGTCCTCATACAGTCGGCGGCAGCACCCCTACGCATCCACCAGCAGGGTCTGCTATCACAGCGAAAGAACAGCTGGTGAAAGCTCGAAGGCCGCACAACCCTCACAAAGGTCTTTTTTAGGCCATGTCCCAGAGCGGCCTTCCTGGAAGATGCGCCAACCCCACACCACAGCGCCTCCACCTCCCAGGAACCAAGGATGGAAGAAACCAACCCAGCACCACCGGTAACCATGGAGGTAGGTGGGTCTGGTTGCCCTTGGAACATAGCATGTGTAACTACTTCACAAGTTGGGGGCAGATTACACTTGTTTCGGGATGCATGGAGTTCTATAACTTCTGACCTTTTCATACTGCACAGTATTCAGGGATACAAAATTGAATATGTTGACAAACTCCTCCTTCCGGTTCAACATGTACCCAGCCGAAAATTTGTGCTTTCATAGAAACATAGAAACATAGAAATTAGGTGCAGGAGTAGGTCATTCGGCCCTTCGAGTCTGCACCGCCATTCAATATGATCATGGCTGATCATCCAACTCAGTATCCCGTACCTGCCTTCTCTCCATACCCTCTGATCCCCTTAGCCACAAGGGCCACATCTAACTCCCTCTTAAATATAGCCAATGAACTGGCCTCAACTACCCTCTGTGGCAGAGAGTTCCAGAGACTCACCACTCTCTGTGTGAAAAAAGTCTTCCTCATCTCGGTCTTAAAGGATTTCCCCCTTATCCTTAAGCTGTGACCCCTTGTCCTGGACTTCCCCAACATCGGGAACAATCTTCCTGCATCTAGCCTGTCTAACCCCTTAAGAATTTTGTAAGTTTTCGATAAGATCCCCTCTCAATCTCCTAAATTCTAGAGAGTATAAACCGAGTCTATCCAGTCTTTCTTCATAAGACAGTCCTGACATCCTGGTGAACCTTCTCTGCACTCCCTCTATGGCAATAATGTCCTTCCTCAGATTTGGAGACCAAAACTGTACGCAATACTCCAGGTGTGGTCTCACCAAGACCCTGTACAACTGCAGTAGAACCTCCCTGCTCCTATACTCAAATCCTTTTGCTATGAATGCTAACATACCATTCGCTTTTTTCACAGCCTGCTGTACCTGCATGCCTACTTTCAATGACTGGTGTACCATGACACCCAGGTCTCGCTGCATCTCCCCTTTTCCTAATCGGCCACCATTCAGATAATAGTCTGCTTTCCTGTTTTTGCCACCAAAGTGGATAACCTCACATTTATCCACATTATACTGCATCTGCCAAACATTTGCCCACTCACCCAGCCTATCCAAGTCACCTTGCAGTCTCCTAGCATCCTACTCACAGCTAACACTGCCCCCCAGCTTAGTGTCATCCGCAAACTTGGAGATAGTGCCTTCAATTCCCTCACCCAGATGATTAATATATATTGTAAATAGCTGGGGTCCCAGCACTGAGCCCTGCGGTACCCCACTAGTCACTGCCTGCCATTGTGAAAAGGACCCGTTTACTCCTACTCTTAGCTTCCTGTTTGCCAGCCAGTTCTCTATCCACATCAATACTGAACCACTAATGCCATATGCTTTAAGTTTGTATACTAATCTCTTATGTGGGACCTTGTCAAAAGCCTTCTGGAAGTCCAGATATACCACATCCACTGGTTCTCCCTTATCCACGCTACTAGTTACATTCTCGAACAATTCCACAAGATTCGTCAGAAATGATTTACCTTTCGTAAATTCATGCTGACTTTGTCCAATGATTTCACCACTTTCCAAATGTGCTGCTATCCCATCTTTAATAACTGACTCTAGCAGTTTCCCCACTACCGATGTTAGACTAACTGGTCTGTAATTCCCCGTTTTCTCTCTCCCTCCCTTTTTAAAAAGAGGGGTTACCTTTGCTACTCGCCAATCCTCAGGAACTACTCCAGAATCTAAAGAGTTTTGAAAGATTATCACTAATGCATCCACTATTTCCTGAGCTACTTCCTTAAGTACTCTGGGATGCAGCCTATCTGGCCCTGGGATTTATCGGCCTTTAATCTATTCAATTTACCCAACACCACTTCCCGACTAACCTGGATTTCACTCAATTCCTCCTTTGACCCGCGGTCCCCTGCTATTTCCGGCAGATTATTTATGTCTTCCTTAGTGAAGACGGAACCAAAGTAGTTATTCAATTGGTCCGCCATATCCTTGTTCCCCATGATCAACTCACCTGTTTCTGACTGCAAGGGACCTATATTTGTTTTAACTAATCTCTTTCTCTTCACATATCTATAAAAACTTTTGCAGTCAGTTTTTATGTTCCCTGCCAGTTTTCTTTCATAATCTATTTTTCCTTTCCTGATTAAGCCCTTTGTCCTCCTCTGCTGGTCTCTGAATTTCTCCCAGTCCTCTGGTATGCTGCTTTTTCTGGCTACTTTGTCTGCATCATCCTTTGCTTTGATACGATCCTTGATTTCCCTTGTTATCCACGGATGCACTACCTTCCCCGATTTGTTCTTTTGCCAAACTGGGATGAACAATTTTTTGTAGTTCATCCATGTAGTCTTTAAATGTCTTCCATTGTATATCCACCGTCAACCCTTTTAGAATTAATTGCCAGTCAATCTTGGCCAATTCACGTCTCATACCCTCAAAGTTACCTTTCTTTAAGTTCAGAACCATTGTTTCTGAATTAACAATGTCACTCTCCATCCTAATGAAGAACTCAACCATATTATGGTCACTCTTGCCCAAGGGGGCACGTACAACAAGATGGCTAACTACCCCTTCCTCATTACTCAAAACCCAGTCTAAAATAGCCTGCTCTCTCGTTGGTTCCTCTACATGTTGAGATAACTATCCCGCATACATTCTAAAAAATCCTCTTCCTCAGCACCCCTGCCAATTTGATTCACCCAATCTATATGTAGATTGAAGTCACCCATTATAACTGTTTTGCCTTTGTCGCACGCATTTCTAATTTCCTGTTTGATACCATCCCCAACTTCACTGCTACTGTTAGGTGGTCTGTACACAACACCCACCAGCGTTTTCTGCCCTTTAGTGTTTTGCAGCTCTACCCATACCGATTCCACATCCTCCAAGCTAATGTCCTTCCTTTCCATTGCGTTAATCTCCTCTCTAACCAGCAACGCTACCCCACCTCATTTTCCTTTCTCTCTATCCCTCCTGAATATTGAATATCCCTGGATGTTCAACTCCCATCCTACGTCACCCTGGAGCCATTTCTCCGTGATCCCAACTATATCATAATCATAATCTTTCGCAAAAAGAGAAGGTGGAAGATCATGCGAAACTACTTAGGTTATATACTAAGGGAGTGATATAGAAAACCAAACATGAACCTCTTGAGTTTGTATCAAACATCTTCACCAAAAACAATAAAGATGGCGGATGCCGCATTATTATTGATTTGCTACAACTGAAAACTTTTGTGCAATACACCCACTTCAAAATGGAAACGTTTGTTACTGCTAAACATCAGCCCCCAGACTATTTACTAAAATATTGAAACCAGCATTGGCTTTTCTTCGGGAACAAAAACACATTGTCATGGCATATCTCGATGACATCCTAATTGTGGGGAAAACCTTGGAATTGGCTAAATTGGCTGTCTCAGCCACCAAGCTCCAATTTCAAAAATTGGGGTTTATCATCCATCCAGACAAATCCAAGTTAATGCCTTCTGTGACAATGGATTATTTGGGGTTCGCGATTGACTCTGCTCATATGTCTGTCACCTTGCCAAGGAGCAAAGCGACAGACTTGATAGAGGCATGTAACAGCCTTGTTTGCGTCAGTAAACCATCCATTGGGCAGGTTGCCAGGGTAATTGGGAAGCTCGTGGCTGCTTTTCCAGCCACACAATATGGACCTTTACATTACCAAAATTTACAAAGGGCCAAAATTGCAGCACTCAAACTTCATGCTGGCCATTTTGACAGGCCTATGCAGCTACCGGCCAAAGCAAAAATGGAATTGCGATGGTGGATTAGCAATATTCGACATTGCTCTAATCCCATCACAGTCACAAACCCTTCAGTTGTGTTACAAACTGACGCCAGTGCTGATGGCTGGGGAGCCACCGATACCACCTCAAGTTGTGGTGGTAGATGGAATACACACGAGTTAACCTTACTTTGGACACTGGGTATTAATCATCTAGAGATGTTGGGAGCGTTTCATGGACCTCGGGCTTATTGTTCAGACATGCACCATCTGCATGTTTGCCTACAATAGATAATACCACCGTGGTGGCATATATTAATCATATGGGTGGTATCAAGTCGATATCTTGTGATGAATTGGCAAATTCAATCTGGCACTGGTGCATAGAAAGAAACATTTGGATATCAGCTACTTACCTTCCGGGTAAGCTCAACACAGTGGCGGACACCAGGTCACACATATTCAATGACAACACCAAATGGATGTTGAACCACCAGGTATTTACTGACATTGTAGCTCAGTATGGAACGCCAGATATCGACCTTTTTGCATCCAGGCTTAATCATCAGATACCAACATATGTTGCATGGGAACCAGACCCTGGGGCAGTGGCGATGGACGCTTTCTCGCTATACTGGGGGGATCTGTTCTTCTATGTATTTCCCCTTTTCTGTCTCATCAGTCGGGTATTGCGGAAAATGCAACAAGACTCCGCATCAGGTATTCTGATAGTACCTGATTGGTCTACGCAGCCATGGTTCCCTGTGGTCCTCGACATGGTATCAGAACCATGTGTTCCGATCTCCAAACGCCCGAATTTGCTGGTACATCCTGTGACAGGGGAGAGTCATCCATGCCATGATCACATGAACCTATTGGTTTGCAGGATTTAAAAAGACATCTCCGGGAATTCGGGTTGTCGGACCGGACCATGAATATCATCACGGCGTCATGCAGAGAGTCCACCAGGAAACAGTACCTCACCTATGTCAACAAAAGGGAGGTATTTTGTATCCAGGACAGGCACTATGTACAACACAGCCACTATCACGGAAGTACTAGAATTCCTGGCTAGTCTACATTTCGATGAAGGCTTGTGTTATAGTGCCATCAACTGCGCCAGAAGTGCCTTATCTTCCTACCTGGAACAAGGGTTAGAACACCATGGAGTAGGATCTCACCCCTGGTGTCAAAACTCATGAGGGGTATTTTAACTCTAATCCTCCCAGGCCCCGATATTCTCAGACCTGGGATATTGGGCTTGTCCTGACCCTGCTCAGGGATTGGGCACCGGTCACGTCCCTCTCACTAACTAAGCTCACGTATAAGATAGTGATGCTTATGCCACTTATGACGGCGCAACGGGTCCAGTCTCTGCACAAACTAAAACTGGATGCCATGGTATCATCTCCAAATAAGGTAACCTTTTACATTCATGAGTTACTCAAACAGAACAGGCCTGGGTCATCTGGCCTCAAATTGGAGTTCCTGGCCTATCCGGTAGATAGACGCCTTTGTATAGTGACCCACCTTCATCATTACCTGGAGGTTACCAAAAATCTCAGGGGTACGGAAATGGCTCTATTGATAAGTTTTAAACGCCCTCACCACAGGGTAACCGTACATATCATTTCAAGATGGCTCAGGGTGGTGTTAGGGGTAGACACTGACATTTTAAAATCTCATTCTACCAGGGCTGCGGCTACATCAGCGGCGAGAATGATGGAAGTTCCTATGGCCCACAACGGCGGGTTGGTCCAATTAATCAACTTTTCAACGGTTTTATAATAAACCTGTGGCCACGCCTGAAATATTTGCAGACATTAATTTAAGTTCTGTATTATAATTTCCCCCGAAGTTAGGGGTTATTATTATTGTTTGTTAAATAAATACATTATTGTTTTTCAGCACCGTTTCAAGTCTGAAATACGTTAACATACTTCCTCCAAGTTCAAGTGAGTTTATTGTCGTGTGTCCCTGATAGGACAATGAAATTCTTGCTTTGCATCAGCACACAGAACATAGTAGGCATTGACTACAGAACAGATCAGTGTGTCCATATACCATATTTAAATATACACACACATGAATAAATAAACTAATAAAGTGCAAATAACAGATAATGGGTTATCAGTTATCAGAGATTTGTCCGAGCCAGGTTTAATAGCCTGATGGCTGTGGGGAAGCAGCTATTCCTGAACCTGGTCGTTGCCGTCTTCAGGCTCCTGTACCTTCTACCTGAAGGTCGCGGGGAGATGAGTGTGTGGCCAGGGTGGTGTGGGTCTTTGATGATACTGCCAGCTTTTTTGAGGCAGCGACTGCATTAAATCCCCTCGACGGAAGGAAGGTCAGAGCCGGTGATGGACTGGGCAATGCTTACTACTTTTTGTAGTCTCCATTGGGTATTATGGCAGTGTGTGAGCATGGACACGTTCCAGGGCATGAAATCACAGAGCTTTGAAGTCTTCACGAAGTCACTCACGTGACTCCGAAGTAAAATAGTAAGATTAAACGAGAACTTACCAGTTCGAAGTTTGATCCTTATTTTATGAGGAGCTATGAGGAGGGATTTTATGCCATCCTCTCCCAACCATCTATTGTAAGGTCAACTGATATGTTATTCTCTTATCTTACTATCTTCAGTCAACTCTACAATCTGCGATTTCACACCGCTGCTTTGAAGAATGTCGCGCATGCGTGCTGGCGGGGGCTTCACAAAATCCCTCATCGTAACTCCTCATAAAATAAGGATCAAACTTCGAACTGGTAAGATCTCGTGTAATCTTACTATTATAGTGGATGGAACATCCCCACAGTGACCAGACACGGTAGCGCAGCAGTGGAGCTGCTGCTCACAGCGGCAGAGACCCGGGTTCGCAGTTTGTACGTTCTCACGTGACCTGTGTGGGTTTTTATGCTCATAAGTGATGGGAGCAGAATTAGGCCATTCGACCTGTCAAGTCCACTCCGCCATTCAATCATGGCTGATCTATCATTCCCTCTCTACCCCATTCTCCTGCCTTCTCCCCATAACCCCCGACACCCGTACTAATCAATAATCTATGTATCTCTGCCTTAAAAAAATATCCATTGTCAGCCTCCACAGCCTTCTGTGGCAAAGAATTCCGCAGATTCACCACCTGGGTGCTCCAGTCTCTTCCCACACGTTAGTCGGTTGGAGGAAGGAACTGCAGATGCTGGTTTAAACTGAAGATAGACACAAAATGCAGGAGTAACTCAGCGGGACAGGCAGCATCGCTGGAGAAAAGGAATGGGTGATGTTTTAGGTCATGACCCTTCTTCAGACCCTTCTGAAGAAGGTCTCGACCCAAAAAGGTCACCTATTCCTTCTCTCCAAATATGCTGCCTGTCCCACCGGGTTACTCCAGCATTTTGTGTCTACCTCAGGTTTGTAGCTTAATTGGCTTCTGTAAATTGTCCCTAGAGTGTGTAGGATAATGCCCGTGTACGAAGATCGCTGGTCAGCGACAACTCGGTGGGCCGAAGGGCCTGTTTCCAAGGTGTATCTCTGAAAGTCTCTTCAACAATACTGGCTGCGTGTTGCATTGCGGGCGGTCACTGAAATTGACGAGACGACCAACACTTGTGCCGTGATACTCTCTTAAACAATGTATCAAACAGCTGTTAGCGTTTTGTAGCTGGCGGTAACAAAAATGTATTTTTAGTTGTTAAAAATTACTTTATATTTGAAATCAACACATTGTTTCACAGTGGTCGGCGTGAATCCCTTGCTGGGTTATAGTGGACAATCGGCAATAACGGACACCACCCTATGTCGGCTCGGTTGCTGCCTCACAGCGCCAGAGGCCCGGGTTCAATCCTGACCACGGGTGCTGTCTGTAAGGAGTTTGTACGTTCTCCCCGAGATCTTTGGTTTCCACCCACATTCCAAAGATGTACAGGTTTGTAGGTTAATTGGCTTGGTGTAAATGTAAAATTGTCCCCAGTGTGTGTGTGTGTGTGTGTGTGTGTGTGTGTGTGTGTGTGTGTGTGTGTGTGTGTGTGTGTGGACAGTGCAGGGATCGCTGGTCGGCAGGGATTCAGTGGGCCAAAGGGCCTGTTTCTGCACTAAACTAAACTAAAAAAGGTTCACGACAACGAGGGCTGCAAGCGGTTCTGCAGGGAATTTTAGAGGGCGGTTAATGATGTAGTGGGGCAGAGTGTGTGTGGAGGCACAGAGAGGGGGTTTTACGACAGGTTCTCCGTCAATCTATTAATCCTGGCCTTTCACCTAGTGATCCAAAGTTAGTTCTCAAACTGCGAGCTGGGGTTTGGCCTCTGTTTGGGCAGCTCCGTTCAGAGATACAGCATGGAAACAGGTTCTTCAGCCCACCGAGTCCTTCGATCACCCGTTCACACTAGTTCTCTCTTATCCCACTTTTGCATCAACTCCCTACCCACTAGGGGCAATTTACAAATTGTATTTAGTTTAGCATAGTTTAGTTTAGAGAGACAGCATGGAAACAGGCCCTTCGGCCCACCGAGTCCATGCCGACCAGCGATCCCCGCGCATTTATTCTACCCTGCACACTGGGAACAATTTACAGAAGCCAATTAACCTACAAACCTGTTTGTCTTCGGGATGTGGGAGGAAACAGGAGTACCTGGAGATCATGGGGAGAACGTACAAACTCCGTACAGACAGCACCCGTGGTCAGGTTTGAACTGGCGCCGTGAGGCTGTAGCTCTCTTGCTGGGTCACTGTGCCACGACTGCCGCTTCAGGCCGGCTGACAAGGATGACACAACCTGCCTGAATTTATCATCCCCATGTAAGCCGACGGGGCACAGTTTGAGAAAGGTGGCCGACCATTGTCTACACTGCTCCACCATCCGTTGCCTTCTTCCACCCAGCTTCTCCAGTCGCCATGGAGTCTACTGACAACAGGAATCTCAAGGCAGCACCAAGCAGTTCGTGAATCCACTGGTTTAGTTTACTTTGGAGATACATCACGGAACCAGGCCCTTCGGCCCATCGAGCCCGCACCAGCCAGCAATCCCCAATGGTTTTTCAAAGACAACTCCTTCCAGAGCCATAGAATCATCAAGTCATACAGTACGGAAACAGCTTTGAATGTGGAGAAAATTGATGGGAATGTGGGAAGAATTGTTTTTTTTAAATGGGATTAATGTAAGATTGGTGTAAATGGGTGGTCAATGTGGACTCGATGGGCTGAACAGCCTGTTCCCATGTTGTATGTCTATTGATTGATCAATAATCATCATTTTATTTAGTTTGGTTTAGAGATACAGCGAGGAAATAGGCCCTCTGGCCCACCAAGTCTTCGCCAAACAGCGATCCCCGCACACTAATACTATCCTACTCACACTAGGGACAATTTACATTTATACCAAGCCAATTAACCTATAAACCTGTACGTCTTTAGCTTGTGGGAGGAATCCCACGCAGGTCACAGGGAGAACGTACAAACTCCGTACAGACAGCACCCGTAGTCAGGATCGAACCCGGGTGTCCGGCGCTGTAAGGCAGCAACTCTACCGCTGCACCACCTTAATGAAAGGTGGCACTTAAAGATTCACTTGATGAAAGATGGATGGCACAAGAACTTAGTAGAAAAGTGACTTTATATAACATCAGACTCCTCACCTCCTCCAATTTAATCTTCTCTTTATTCCACCAAATATACTTGACCGAAGAATATTTTTGTATTAAATCAAAGGTAAATGTATTAATCTCAACAAATGCATTAGGAGATAAAATGTGTTGTTTTGTTCTGAGATCTGAGCAGAACACTTTACAGTGTGTTTTCCTCTGTATAGTTCAGAATTTAGATTTATAGTCATAGAGTGATACAGCGTGGAGACAGCTCATTCAGCCCAACGTGCCCGAGCTACACTCGTCCCACCTGCCTGCGTCTGGCCCAGATCTCTCTAAACCCGTCCTATCCTTGTATCTGTCTCACTGTCGAGATAGTCCCTGCCTCAACTACTTTCTCTCCTTGATACCCCTCTGTCAGGTCATCCCTTAGCTTCCTCTGCTCCATGGAAAACAAACCCAGATTCATCATCTCTCATCATCACTGAAATGGTCCAACCCAGTACAAAAGCTTTTCACTGTAATAATACTAATAATAATAATAAATACTTTATTCATCCCCTCAGGGAAATTCAGATGTCCAGAAGCCCCCAACCAACAAACCCACATATTCAGAATGAACGCAGACAGAAAATACATAAAATACAATGTGGACACTACCTGAGAGCAATAAATACATAAAAAGAACAATAATTAACAATTTTTTTTTAATGCAAAAATGCATCCCCCTACAGCCTAGCGGTCCAAATTATAAAATGTAATGGCTGCAGGGGTGAAGGATCTCCTGAACCGCTCCGTTCTACAGGGCAGGTACCTCGGTTTCCATGACAATAATAAACTAAACTAAACTAAATTAAACTAAACTTAAACTAAACTAAATTAACATCTCGATGACTCTTCAGCACAAAATGTTGGAGTAACTCAGCGGGACAGGCAGCATTCCTGGAGAGAAGGAATGGGTGACGTTTTGGGTCAAGAGCCTTCAGCAGTTTCCCTCCTGCACATTTGATCTGCCAATGGAGGCAGATACTACAACAGCAGTTAAAAGGCACTTGGACAGATGTATAGATAGGAAAGGTTTAGAAGGATATATGCCAAAGATAGACATAAAATGCTGAAGTAATGGGGTTGGTCGGGCTGTCTGAATAAGAGATCCGACCAGAAATCTAATGACCCTGTCCCACTGTACGAGTTCATTCAAGAGCTCTCCCGAGTTTAAATAAAAATCAAACTCGTGGTAAGCACGTAGAATGAACGTAGCGGGTACGTCGGAGCTCGGGAACGTCTCTTAGCGGCTCGTAACGCTAACGGCAGGAACTTGGGAAGACTCGCTAACGGCACGGGAAGACTCGTGAAGATTTTTCAACGTGATGAAAAATGTCCACGAGAGCCCCGAGTACCGACGAGCAGCCATTACTGTAAATCTCCGAGTTCGAATCAGGCAAACTCGGGGAGAACTCTTGAACGAACTCGTACAGTGGGACAGGGCTTTTACCTATCACATGTTCCCCAGAGATGCTACCTCACCTGCTGAGTTACTCCAGCACTTTGTGTCCAGCTAAAGCTTTGAGGGACATGGCCCAAACACAGGCAAATTGGTCGAGGCGAGATGGGACATCATGGTCAGCATGGACGTGCTGGGCCGAAGGGCATGTTTCCATGCTATCAGGCAACTGAATCATCCTACCACAACCAGAGATCAGTGCTGAACTACTATCTACCTCACTGGTGACCCTCGAACGCTCCTTGTTTAGGAAGGAACTGCAGATGCTGGAAAAATCGAAGGTAGATAAAAATGCTGGTGAAACTCTGCAGGTGAGGCAGCATCTATGGAGTGAAGGAATAGGTGACGGTTCGGGTCTCGACCCGAAACTCGACCCATCAGGCAGAAGGAACAGAAGCTTGAAAGTACGCACCACCAGGCTCATGAACAGCTTCTTCCCCTCTTCTGAGCGGTCCTTCCATAAGCCAGGATACTGTCCGATTCACCTCTACCCCATTGCGGACATTGGACTCTGTCTATGGAACTGGTGCGCTACAATGCTGAGAACTATATTCTGCACCTTCCCTTTTGCTCTACATCTTGTACTTGAGTTGACTGGACTGGATTGACGTATTGTGTTATCTGACGTTTAGATATCACGCAAAACAAAGCTTTTCGACTGTATCTGTGATAATAATAAACCTAAACGCAGCATACTGTAGATGCAGGAACCTTGAGCGCAAAGCAAGGTGCTGGAGGAACTCAGCGGATCAGAGGAAGGAATAGGAATGACCCTGAAGAAAGGTCCCAACGAGAAACGCCACCTGTCCATTTCGCTCCACAGATGCTGCCTGAACTGAGTGCCTCCAGCATTTTATTTTCTCTTTAGATTTCCCTTTACTACGTATTACTATTACTGCCAGAGAATTGTGCAGGACATGGGACAGAATGAGGACTGCAAACACTGGACATTCCACCCAGACTCATAGAGTCATCGTTTAGTGTAGAGATACAGCTCGGAAACCGGCCCCTCGGCCCGCTGAGTTTACGCAGACCAGCGATGCCCATACACTAACACTATCCTCCACACTAGGGATGATTTGCAATCTTTACCAAAGCCAATTAACCTGGACACTGCGTGGGAGGAAACCAGAGTACCCTTGGAAAACCCACGTGGTCACGGGGATAACGTACAAACTCCATACAGACAGCACCCGCAGTCATGGTCAACCCGGGTCTCTGGCGCTGTGAGGCAGCAACTGTACCGCTGCACCACCCTGCTGCCCAAATAGAGTCATACAGCATGGAAACAGGCCCTTCGGCCCAACTTGCCCACACTGACCAACATGCCCCATCTACACCGGTCCCACCTGCCCGTGTTTGGCCCATATCCATCTAAACCTGCCCAATCCATGTACCTGTCTAAATGTTTCTTGAATGTTATGATAGTCACTGCCTCAACTACCTCCTCCGGCAGCTCGTCCCATACACCCACAACCTCAGATCCCCGTCTTTCGCCCCTGATCTTAAATCTCTGACCTGGAGCAGGGACCTCCGCCACCACTACAGTGCTGCGTGCTCACCTCCCCATGCATTTCACAGTTCAAGGCTATTTGATTCTCAATGCTGTTATTGTGTATTTCTCTATTAATTGTTTGTGACTGGCTTTACAAGGGTGTTAGTGAGAAGACAACCCATTCCCCTTTTGCTGGAATTCACGTTGGACCAGGAACTAGGCACAGCCTGTTGCTTAAAAACAGCACGGAGGCGCAGCGGTAGAGTTGCCGCCTCACAGCCAGAGACCCGGGTTCGATGCCGACTGTGGGCGCTGGCTGTACGGAGCTTGTATGTTCTCCCCATGACCTACCTGCGTGGTTTTCTCCGGGATATCCAGTTTCCTCCCGAGCTCGAAGGACGTCCATTTTTACACATTAATCGGCTGCAGTAAAATTGTAAATTATCCCCGGTGCGTGTAGGATAGTGTTAGTGTGCGGGGATCGCTGGTTGGTGCGGACTCGGTGGGCAGAAGGGCCTGTTTCCATGCTGTGTCTCTCAACTAAACTAAACTTTGCCTAATGGATGTCGACCAAAGTTAGCACAGAGGCAAATCTATCTCTTGTATTTCCCAAGAAAGTCAATTCAATTGCTGCCCTTTGTCACTATTTTGTTAAGATTGTTAGTTAGTTAGTTAAATTTATTGTTACATGTACTGAGATACAGCGAAAAGCTTTTGTTGCGTGCTATCCAGTCAGCGGAAACACAATAGATGGTTACAATCGAGCCGTCCACAGTGTACAGATACATTATAAAGGGAATAATGTGAATAACATTCAGTGCAAGATAAAGCCTGCAACGTCGGATGAAAGGTAATCCGAGGGTCTCCAAAAGAGGTTGCTGGTAGCTCCAGACTCCTCTCTAGTTACAGTAGATTTTGAAGCTACATTTTATTGAGTAAATGAAATAATTCATTTTCTCGTGTGGAATTCATCGTTAACATGCCCAGTCACAGTGTCATGCAGCACAGAAATGGAGCATTCAGGCCATCGAGTCCATGTCGACAACTAATCTGATACCAACCTCCACGCTCCCACCAACTCCTCAGCTGGTTCGACCACTCACTTACACACTGGGGACATCTTACAGCCAACTCACCCACAAACCCACACATCTTGGAGATGTGGGAGGGAACCTGGAGCAAACCCATGCGGACACAGGGAGAGCGTGCAAAGTGGGGAGAAGGCAGGCACGGGTTATTGATAGCGGACGATCAGCCATGATCACAATGAATGGCGGTGCTGGCTCGAAGGGCCGAATGGCCTCCTCCTGCACCTATTTTCTATGTTTCCACACAGACAGTACTGGAGGTCGGGATTGAACCTGAGCCACTGGAACTGCAAGACAGCTGCACTGGCTCAGCTTTAATATTGCCACATGCACCGAGGTACAGTGATCAGCTTTGCTTTGCAGGTTATCCAGTAATCACTAATGCAGCAAAGATATTCAATTGACCCCCAAGTGAATGGCCATCATATTCATTCCGTTCCCCGGGTTCCGAATCGTTTCTTGCATCCAAAATTTGATTGGCTGCCTGCCATGGTTTAGCAACATCTTTCAAATGACCACGCTGGCGCAGCGGCAGAGTTGCTGCCTCACAGCGCCAGAGACCTAGGTTCGATCCCGACTACCGGTGCTGTCTGTAGGGAGCTCCCTGTACGTTCTCCCTGTGACCTGCGTGGGTTTTCCCTGGGATCTCCGGTTTCCCCCCCACACTCCAAAGACGTACAGGTTTGTAGGTTCATTGGCCTCGTTAAAAATTGCTAATTCTTCCTAGTGTGCAAGATAGCATTAGTGTGCGGGGGGCGCTGGTCGGCGTGAACTCAGTGGGCCGAAGGGGCCCGTTTCCACCCTTATCCTCTAACCTAAACTAAACCAAGCTTCACAGTGAAAGGAGATGCAAGGGGTTAACAAACTAACAATAGTATATACAAAGATCCACGAGCCTGAATAATATTGAATTGCATGAAAAGTACTTTGCACTTTGCTTAACCACTGTTGCCCTGTAGCTAGCAAGGCTGCATGCCAAAATATTTTTCATGTGTTTTGTATTCCACAATTTGTATTCAACATTTTAAGACCCGGGGGGGGGGGGGGGGGGGGCTGAATTCATAGGCGAGAAGGTTTTGCAATCTCGGGAGCTCGACCCCACATAGGAGCGACCCCATTAGACTCAGGGGATGATCGGTGCCTCTAGCGTCACACGTAGCTTCACAAATAGATCGCAGTCACTTTGCAGTCACTGGAATTCCAGTCCAGGAGCACCACGCAGTGTGGGCATTGGATCTCGCAGACTGCCGCACATCCTTCACCACCACCCACCGAGGGACCGTCGTTCCGACCTCCCCAGCAAGGTCCACATTCCCCCTCCCCCTCCCTCCACCCCGTGCAAAGATTACTGCGCAAATAATACCTGCTGATTGATATTTCAAGTGCAGGAAGCAACTGCAGATGCTGGTCGAAATGGAAGATGGACACAAAATGCTGGAGTAACTCAGCGGGACAGACAGCACCTCTGGAGAGAAGGAATGGGTGACGCTTCGGGTCAAATCAGTTAGAAGAGTCTCGACCTGTCCCACTGAGTTACTCCAACATTTTGTGTGTACCTTCGATTGATATTTCAATCCAAGACAAGACATGCATGGGCACGATAAATCCGCAGAAGCGCAGTGAACGCTGAATTATTGACTGTACCGGTTTCTCACCCATAAAGCTAGTTAACGCATAGAAACATTCTTTGGTGTACCAATGGCTCAGTCTTGCACACGATTAACTTTTCACATTGTTGTTTCCATATTGCATAAATATTAATATCAGAGAAAGGTTAATTGCTCAGATTTATTAATGCTGAAGCTATTAAAGCTAACTGTGCAAAATAAAAAGCTAGCATGCTTCACATTACGCAGCCACAGGGACTTCAATTCTTCTTGGATAACTTGGTCGCGCTCTCACTTCACAATATGTCATAAGTTCATGTCATAGCAGCAGAATTAGTCCATTCAGCCCATCAAGTCTACTCCGCCGTGGGTGATCAATCAAGGATGATCTATCTCTCTCCCTCTCATTCCCATTCTCCTGCCTTCTCCCCACAATCCCCGACACCCGTACTGATCAAGAATCTGTCAATCTCCACCTTAAAATTATGCATTGCCTTGGTCTCCACAGCCGTCTGCAGCAATGAGTTCCACAGATTCACCGCCCTCCGACTAAAGAAATTCCTCCTCATCACCTTTCTAGAGGCACATCTTGTTCTTCTGGGGTGCTGGCCTCAGGTCCTAAACTCTCCCACTAGTGGGACTAGTGAGTTTTAATCATACTGTGGCACACTTCCTTGGCCAACAGTGCTTCCTTAAATGTTAAGAATACCACTGCACTATTTCAACAAACAGAAGAGTTATCTCCGTTGTTCCAGTAAAGTGCGTTCCGCGACTGAATATGCTTATGATTACATTTGTTGTTTGCAGCTCATACTGGGCGCAAATGGTCACCTCACTGGCTAGAAAGCACTTGGGGATGTCCTGAAGACATGCTACACCCTCTGTCCGAGCTCCACACACCTCCACTGCAGTTGGCTGACATTGACTCCATTGACTTACCAGCTCCACAGAACCATAGTGCTTCCTGCTGAACTCCCCTCGACGGCAACCCAGGTCTTCTGAGGCAGAGCTGGAAGAGAAAGGCTTCATCGGTGAATGCATCCAACAAGGTCCCCGCAAGGTCCCGCAACAGGGAAAACAGCTCGGGGCCAGGAAACAAGGTTCAACCCATCCCTCTTGCCATCGTGTCTCAAACCGTGTGCACGGTTTCTCCAGCCCACATCGGCGATGATGGCGCAGCGCGGAACAATTAACCCCCCGAACAATATATAAATCTGGAATGCACGAGCCTGGAGATCGAAACCACCGATTCAATTAGATATTATGTCATCATAAAATCGATAAAACTTTCAAGGATACTGGTCAATGGTAATTACATTTCAGAATCTTATCTTGAGGACTGGAACCATGTCGTGGGTTTGATCTGACTGCAGTGTGCATCAACTCTCTCAGCTAATTCCCACCCCCAATCTTCCATTACTTTAATTAACCTCCAAGAAGGCAGTGGAGGCCAATTCACTAGATGTTTTCAATAGACAGTAGGTGCAGGAGTAGGCCATTCGGCCCTTTGAGCCAGCACCGCCATTCAATGTGATCATGGCTGATCATCCCCAATCAAGAGAGAGCTTGATTTAGCTCTTAGAGCTAACGGAATCGAGGGACATGGGGAGGCAGCAGGAACGGGGTACTGATTTTGGATGATCAGCTATGATCATCTTGAATGGCGGTGCTGGCTCGATGGCCTGCTGCTGCACCAATTTTCCATGTTTCTATGACAGCAGCTTTGGGAAAGACTGCACGGTGCCCACTCCCATTGTTCCACAAGGCAATCAGCCCATGGAGCCGACTGAGGACGAAGCAAAACTAGACAATGACTGAACGAGCTCCACCATGAGCAAGACGGGACAAATATTCCCACAGGGAGGAGAGCACCCCGCCAATATGGAGTAAATATTCCACTCGGAAAGACAGAAATAATCATTATGAAATATCATCCTCTACATCTCCCAGTTTCCCTTTCCCCTCACTCGCAGTCTGAAGTAGGGTCTTGACCCGAAAGGTCACCTAGTCCTTTTCTCCAGAGATACCGTCTGACCCGCTGAGTTACTCCAGCTTTTTGTGTCTATCCTCGGTTTAAACCAGCATCTGCAGTTCCTTCCTACACATTATAAACTTCATGATGTTGAGCTTAATTTATTGTCACGTGCAGGTACAGTGAACAGTTTTTGTAGCGTGCTAACCAGTCAGCGGAAATACTAAACGCGATTACAATCAAACAGTCCACAGTGTACAGATACAGGATAAGGGGAATAACCTTTAGCGCAAGATAATGTCCAGTAAAGTCCGATTAAAGATAGTCCGAGGGTCTCCAATGAGGTAGATAGTAGCTCAGGACCGCTCTCTAGTTGTTGGTCGGATGGTTCAGATGCCTGGTAACAGCTGGGAATACACTGTCTCCATATCTGGAGGTGTGCGTTTCCACACTGCTGAACCTCTTTGGCTGATGAGAGAGGGGAGAAGGGCGAGACTGGTCCTTGATCAGGCTGCTGGCCTTGCCAAGGCAGCGTGAAGTGTAGATGGAGTCAATGGAAGGGAGGTTGGTTTGTGTGATGGTCTGGGCTGCGTCCACAATTCACTACAATTTCTCGTAGTCTTGGATGGAGCTGTTCCCAAACCAACCTGTGATGCATCCCGATAAAATGCTTTGTAAGGTGCATCTGTAGAAGTTGGTGGGAGTTGTTGGGTTCATGCCAAACATCCTGAGCCTTCGAAGGAAGGTGAGGCATTGGTGTGCTTTCTTGGCCATTGCTTCATTATGGGCGGTCCAGGACAAGTTACTGGTGATGCCTACTCCTAGAAACCTGAAGCTTCAAACCATCTCGACGTCTATGCCATCAATGTATACCAGTGTTTGTGTTTTGGATAGAGCTATGGTATGCTGCTTCAGTTGGTAAAGCTCCTTAAGCTTGAAGCCTCCACATTCATCTCTGACTCCAGAGCCTTGAGATTAAAAGTCATGCTTGATGTTAATAGAACATTGGCCCAAATGTGGAAGCATCTTGTTAGAGACAGCTCCCGGATTCACCGTCGCACCATCTCATCCCTTTGAGACGGATGTAACAAAACACGTTGATGGCCCAGCAAGTAGAAACAAGGAACTACAGTCTAAAGAAGGGTCCAGACGCAAAACATCACCTATCCATGTTCCCCTGAGATGTTGCCTGACCTGCTGAGTTACTTCAGCACTGTGTCTTTTTTTTTAAAACTTGTGACCCAGCCAGTATTTATTTCTGAAACGGATTACCTAACAGAGTCTGAAGAAGAGTCCCCACCCAAAATATTGCATATCCACATTTTCCTGACCCGCTGTTACTCCAGCACTTTGTCTCTCTTTTTTTCCCAACCTGACTGTTGCTTGTGGAGCTTCCTGTGCATAAATTAGCATTCCGTACCTCTCAACAGTGACGGCACTGAGGCAGCACTTGAAGCACTTGAGGGATGTGAAGGAAACCTAGTGAAATGCAGGCAAAACTGTGTCGGAAGGAACTGCCGATGCTGGTTTACAGCGAAGATAAACAGAAAATGCTGGAGTAACTATGCGGGACAGGCAGAACCTCTGGAGACAAGGAATAGGTGACGTTTCAGGTCGAGACCCTGCTTCAGAGTCAGGGGACAGGGAAGCGAAAGATATGAAGGTACATGGAATAAATGATTGAAATATATGCAAAAGGACACATCAAAGTCAGCAACGATGATCAGGGAAAGGTGGAGCCCACAATGGTCCATTGTTGGCTGTGGGGAAGGGTCATTATTTGCCTCCACAATGATAATTCCTTGCAACAGCATGGTTTGTCCCCCGAGCTCTCTGCATGGATATGGCAATGCGGACACACGGAGTGGCAATCCTGGCGGCACAAGCTGAAGATATTCGGACCAGGTCAGGACAAGGAGTTACAGCTGCTGGGATTTTCAACAAATGTTGGAACGGGTACAGAGAGGGAGAGGTTGGGGCAGGTTGGGACTCTATTCCCTGGAGCGCAGGAGGATGAGGGGTGATCTTATACAGCTGTAGAAAATCATGAGAGGAATGGATCAGGCAGACACACGGGGTCTCTTGCCCAGAGTAGGGGAATCGAGGACCAGAGGACATAGGTTTAAGGTGAGGGGATGAAGATTTAATTGGAATCTGAGAGGTAACTTTTTCACACAAAGGGAAGTGGGTGTATGGAACGAGATGCCAGAGGAGGGAGTTGAGGCAGGGACTATTTAAGAAATGTTTTAAGAAACAATTAGATGGGTACATGGATAGGACAGGTTTGTAGGGATATGGGCAGATGGGACGAGTGCAGATGGGACATGCTGGTTGGTTCAGGCAAGTTGGGCTGAAGGGCCTGTTTTTACACTGTATGACTGTAAAACACAACGGGATGTCAGAGGGTCAGGCAGCTTCTGTGGAGGGAATGGACGGACAATGTTCTTCTGAAGAGGGGTCGACTATCTATTCATTCATCTTTCCATAATAAACGCCATCTATCCATTAACGCCACAGATGCTGCCTGACCCGCTGTGTTTCTCATGCACTTTGTGCTCTTGCTTACAATTAATGTCTCCTGTAACTGAGCCACACTCTAAAGGTTAATGTAATAAATCAACTGGAGACAAACCAAATAGATGAACGGTAAATAATGTTATTTGGTTTCCCAAGTTATAAACAGAATATGAAGCCTCTGGTTCTTGTTGGAGCTAGGCTGTCATTTGTATGAAGCTGGAGTAAATGCAGGACCATTAAATAAAAATGGCTTGGTTGTAATCAGCAGAATAAGTCTGAAGAAGGGTCCCGACCCAAAACCTGGAGTTTAGAAGGATGAGAGGCAATCTTATAGAAACATATAAAATTATAAAAGGACAGGACAAGCTAGATGCAGAGAAAATGTTCCCAATGTTGGGCGAGTCCAGAACCAGGGGCCACAGTCTTAGAATAAAGGGGAGGCCATTTAAGACTGAGGTGAGAAAAAACTTTTTCACCCAGAGAGTTGTGAATTTATGGAATTCCCTGCCACAGAGGGCAGTGGAGGCCAAGTCACTGGATGGATTTAAGAGAGAGTTAGTTAGAGCTCTAGGGGCTAGTGGAATCAAGGATTACGGGGAGAAGGCAGGCACGGGTTATTGATTGGGGACGATCAGTTATGATCACAATGAATGGCGGTGCTGGCCTCCTCCTGCACCTATTTTCTATGTTTCTATGAAACGTCACCCATTCCTTCCCGCCAGAGATGCTGCCTGTCCCGCTGACTTACTCCAGCTTTTGGTATCTATCTTCAGCAGAATAATGTTCTGGACTCTGTACCTTTTATTTTCTCTAACTATTGTAGTGGAGTTTGACTTGAGTTGAGTTTAGTTTATTGTCTCATGTGCCGAGATACAGTGAAGAGCTTTTGTTACGTGCTAAACCTTGAATGTTTTTATGTATGGCGTTATGGTCTGAAGAAGGGTCTCGACCCAAACGTCACCTATCCCTTCTCTCCAGTGATGCTGCTTGACCCACTGAGTTACTCCAGCTTTTTGTGTCTATCTTCGGTGTAAACCAGCGCCTGCAGTTCCTCCCTGCACAGATTTTGTATTAACTTACAAAACAAAGCTTTTCACTGCACCTCGGTGCACGTGACAATAATAAGCCTCCACCATGAAGGGGTGAAACTGTGGACTGCATCACCAGATGCGTAGGAAGGAACTGCAGATGCTGGTTTACACCGAAGATGGACGCAAAGTGCTGGAGTAACTCAGCAGGACAGGCAGCATCTCTGGAGAGAAGGAACAGGTGGTGTTTTGGGTCAGGACCCTTCTTCAGCGAGATGAGAAAAAAAAAATTCACACAAAGAGTGGTGAATCTGTGGAATTCTCTGCCACGGAGAGTAGTTGAGGCCAGCTCATTGGCTATATTTAAGAGGGAGGTAGATGTGGCCCTTGTGGCTAAAGGGATCAGGGGGTATGGAGAGAAGGCAGGTACAGGATACTGAGTTGGATGATCAGCCATGATCATATTGAATGGCGGTGCAGGCTCGAAGGGCCGAATGGCCTGCTCCTGCACCTATTGTCTATGTTTCAGACTGAGAGTCAGAGGAGAGGCAGACAGATATATGGAAGGGCAAGGTGTGAAAACACAGATCAGAGGGGACGATGATCTGTGAAATGTAAAATGGTACATTGTCAGCTGAGGGGAAGGTGATAACAAGGCATACAATCAGTTATATTTAATCAGGGGGACAGTGGATGGGAGAGGAATGAAGAGAGAGAGAAAGCAAGGGTTACTCGAAGTTAGAGAAATCAACACCTATCCCTTTTCCACCCCCCCCCCCCCCCCAAAATCGACTCTGTCCAAGGACCCTGACAGTCTGTTCAGGTGAGGCAGAGATTCACCTGCACCTCCTCCAACCTCATCTACTGTATCCGCTGTTCCAGGTGTGGACTCCTATATATCGGCGAGACCGAGTGCAGGCTCGGCAATCGTTTCGCTGAACACCTCCACTCAGTCCACCTAACCAAACTGATCTCCTGGTTGCTAAAATCTTTAACTCCCCCTCCCATTCCCACATTGACTTTTCTGCCCTGGGCCTCCTCCATTGTCAGAGTGAGGCCCAGTGCAAATTGGAGGAACAGCACCTCATATTTCGCTTGGGCAACTTACACCCCAGCGGTATGAACATTGACTTCTCTAACTTCAAGTAACCTTTCTCCATCCCCTCCCCCTTCCCAGTTCTCCCACCAGTCTTACTGTCTCTGACTACATTTTATCTCTGTTTGCTTTGCTGTTACCTTCTCCCAACTAATAACGATTTATTCTACATTTTCCATGATCCCAATTCCCTTTGTCCTGTTTTCACACCTTACACTTCCTTATCTATCTATCTCCCTCCCCACTGATGTCAGTCCGAAGAAGGATCTCAACCCGAAACATCACCCATCCCTTCTCTCCAGAGATGCTGCCTGTCCACTGAGTTACTCAAGCATTTAGTGTCAGTCTTAAAAGTTCATACAGCTGGGTTGTAAGCTTGGCCGAGCGAAACGCGAGGTGCTGTTCCTCCAATTTGAGCAAATAAATCCTTTTTGCGTTCTTGAAACGATTGTTGGCTGCTGGTGTCCTTCCCCTTCCTATGGGATGGACCCACATAGTCAGCGGGATCAATAGGAAAATGTCCATTTGTTCCACCAACATTTTTGGCAGAGAACTGGCAGGGCTGAAGCAACACAGTAATCGATTCCAGATCTCTAATCGAGGGCTAGAAGGGCTCGATATCAGAAGAATACTTGGAGCGAGAGCACGGCTGAACTCACCGTTTATACCACTCGAACATTTCCAATTAAACAAATGTAAAATATTTGGAAAGGGATAAGCTATCACTTTTTAATTTGGCAATTACATTCAATGTAGCACCAACTTCAAGTGCTTCACACCATTTCGCTGTAACCATGGCTATCAGCCTTCCCTTGTCTACTGTTTCAAGATCTTGGCTCATCCAAAGGCAATGACTGGTGCTTGGCATGTGGGCACCAGCAGGACTTCACTGTCACGCACTAAGCTCACCAGTAACAAGCAGACCCAGTCAAGATCATCCAGGGAGAATCAGAGTCAAAGCATTCCCTGGCCATGCCGAGCATTCACATATAGAGACCCCCCGAGTGAGGATCAAACCGCACACTTTTCCACCAGCTATTGCCGTCTCCGAGTGGAAACAAAACCCATCCTGGCTGCCATCTTCTCCGGAGAAGGCCTGGATACAGTGGATGTAGAGAGGACGTTTCCACTAGTGGGAGAGTCCAGCATGAGAAGATTTTGACGAAGATGTTGCCAGGACTAGAGGATCTGAGCTCTAGGCAGAGGTTGAGCAGGCTAGGACTATTCCTTTGAGCACAGGAGGTTGAGGGGTGATCTTATAGAGGTGTATAAGATCATGAGAGGAATAGATCGGGCAGAGTCTCTTGCCCAGAGTAGGTAAATCGAGAACCACAGCACATATGTTTAAGGTGAAGGGGGAAAGTAGGAATCTGAGGGGTAACCTTTTCCACACAAAGGGTGGTGGGTGTATGGAACAAGCTGCCAGAGGATGTTGTTGTGGCAGGGACTATCCCGACGTTTAAGAAACAGTTAGACAGGTACATGGACAGGGCAGGTTTGGAGGGACCAAATGTTGGCAGGTGGGACTAGTGTGATTGGGGCAAGTTGGACCAAAGGGCCAGTTTCCACACTTTATGACCAGAGGCCATAGCCTCAGAATTAAAGGACCTTTGTTTAGGAAGAGGGTGGTGAATCTGTGGAATTAATTGCCACAGAAGGCTGTGGAGGCCAAGTCAATGGGTATTTTTAAGGCAGAGATAGATAAATTCTTGATTAGTACGGGTGTCATGGGGTTATGGAGAGAAGGCAGGTGAATGGGGTTAGGAGGGAGAGATAGATAATAGACAAATAGACAATAGGTGCAGGAGTAGGTCATTCGGCCCTTCGAGCCAGTACCGCCATTCAATGAGATCAGCCATGATTGAATGGCAGAGTAGACTTGATGGGCCAAATGGCCTAATTCTGCTCCTATCGCTAATGAGACCCCAGAGACATGGCAGCACCTATACCAGGGAGGCACGCCATCACTGCAGCTCAGTCACTCATGATCACCCTCAACTCGGTCCTTGTATCCCCTGCCTGCTCTCAAACATATGTGCTCCATTTCCAGTGGATGTCACAAACAGACAGACCACCTGACTGGCAGACAGCTGGCGAACCACATGCAACATGCTCATGTCATTTTAAAAGTTGCATCACACACCAAAACAAAAATGAAACAAGAGAATATCAACAGGAAAGTGGCAGAAACAAACGCTTCCAGAAATATGTAGAAAGGAACTGCAGGCGCTGATTTAAACCAAAGATAGACACAAAAAGCTGGAAGTAACTCAGCAGGACAGGCAGCATCTCTGGACAGAAGGAATGGGTGACTTTTCAGGTCGAGACCCTTCTTCAGAAACATCCTCCATTGCCAAAGGCTAACCCCCAGTCCAGTAATACATTAGTATTGTTATGTAATATATTACTAAAATTGCTATTTTAGAAATGGTTCATAAGTGAAGTTTAACTTAAGGGAAAGGATTCGCATTTAAAATAATAATAATAAAGGGATGTGTGCTGTAAATCCCTTTTGGGACACAATTAGTTGCATTTCCCAGGGGGATAGGCTCCAGTTTTATTGCAGCCCATGTTAGATTTCATCAGCCATTCTCCAGCATGTACATGTCGTACACAAGCAGAGCGCGCTGTCACAGACCGAATCAAATCACACTGGCATTATCATTATGATGGTGTGTTTTTTTTTTTAAAGAAAATAACAGGTGGCAGGAATGATATCAAACATTCCCAGGCTAGGTAAACATGGAATTAAAGGTCGCGTCCAGGGGCGGGGTTGACTTGTGTCTGAATGTGTGTGAGAAAATAATCTTGGTCAGGGCTGGTCGTAATTGCCCCATCGTTAAACCCAGCACCGAAGCCCATCCATACACGTTAATATCCCACCCCGTTAAAGTTGGGTGACTTGCTGTGGTGTAGTAATATGACACAGCGCATAACGCCCACTTTCTGAGCTATGGGCCAGCCCTTCTATAATATAACACCTGCTTGCCAACCTGCTAACACTTGGCTTGTTAACCTATCAAACCCTGATGCATTTTCCCTTCCACAACAAACTTTCGACATTTCAATCAAATATTATTGTGCAGAAAAAGCAGACAATTAAAATGTATTGTTTCTTTCCTCTCCTCGTTCTCCCTGCACGGTAGAGGAAAGGTCTATGTTTTCCTCCCACCCTCTCTCCTCTCTCTCTCTCTCACCCACCCATCCACCAGTCGCGTACAGTGTGTTTCAACACCGTACCTTAATTGTGGACACCACGAGATAGCTGCGCATCGGGCAACACTGGTGCACCCGCCGCAACAAATCTCATTCAACATGTCAAGGCGTAACTGGCAGGCTGGCTACACGTTCACCACCAATGCGCGAAATAATCGAAAAACAATATCGAAATCTGCTTTTACCGTTGTGTGAGACTCAGCAGTTTAGTAGAAGCTGTATCCGCACTGCTCATATCCATACATGCGTTTCTCGGCTGCACAAAGTGCTCTAGTCAATGGTACCTGACATTGCATCTGCTGCAGTTTGTAACGCGGGGCGCGGTGGTACAATGCAACTTCGCGTTCAATTCTGAATTTCTGCAGACCTGTTTTTTTTTTCTCTCTCTCTCTCTCTCTCTCTCTCTCTCTGAATAACAGGATCCCCCTCCTTCAAAAAGAGGGAGGGGGGAGATTTGTGCACAGAGTGAGCCTCCCACGGCAGATGCAAGGCAATGCAACGCTGACTATATTGCCACCAGCAGAAAAAACCAGGCGACGCATTAGCAAACGTGTCCGGGTAACAGCAGGGCAGAGAGGAGCGTGGAAACGTGGCTCACATCTCAACTAGTCAATGTGCAGCAAAGCACCGCGCTTCAGTACTTCATTTCTCAGTCCACAACACACCAGCAGCAGCAGCCCGCAAGTGGCAAGGCGCCGCTCCGCTCCGCCCCTGCAGACCTCCGTCCAGCCCACTGTAGTCTCAGCGCCGCCGCCTTGCCTTCCCCACTCACTGCCCGCTGAAGACCAGGAGACTACAACGTCCAGCGTGCACCCGCCCTCCACTCTGGTCCTTTGGTCAAACTCCCGCTGTCACCATCCCAGAGTCTGGTGTTGCTTACATTCCGACTGACACACACTGGGACATCAGGTTCAGATTGGGAAGAACATCTCCCGCCTCGTAGCCAAATATTGTTATCCTGGATAAAAGATATCGATCATAATATCTGCACTGTTAGACAGGGCAGGCAGCCAGAACCTCGTTAGCCAGAGAGTGGTGAATCTGTGGAATTCATTGACACAGAAGGCTGTGGAGGTCAAGTCAATGGATGTTTTTACGGAGGAGATTGAGAGATGCTTGATTAGTGCGGGTGTCAGGGGTTACGGGGAGGAGGCAGGAGAGTGGGGTTAGGAGGGAGAGATAGATCAGCCATGATTGAATGGTGGAGTAGACTTGATGGGCCGAATGGCCTAATTCTGCTCGTATCGCTTATGAACTTTTTTTCCCCAGACTAGAGGGTATAGATGTAAGATGAGAGGGGCAAAGTATTCATCATCATCACACAGGGGGTGGTGGAGGCAGATGTAACAGAGGTGTTTAAGAGGCTTTTGAATATGGCAAATAAATATGCAGGGAATGGAGGATCATGTGCAAATAGTTAAGAGATGGTCTTTGCATGGTGTTTGGCACAACCCCTGTGGGCCAAAGGGCCTGTTCCTGTGCTGTGCTCTGTGTTCTATGAAGTCATCCTCAAGTACAATAACATATCTCAATTATCCAAATGTAATGGATGCAAATTTAAAAGCCTCTTGGGCATGTGCAAAATATGCATTTTATTTGGATATACAATTGGCAGATTATTAAAGCTAAAGAGGATGGTTGTACAGTGTAAGGCAAGCAATGGAAAAGCTTCTCCCCGAACCTCACCAGCATTATTCTCATTGGAATCAGGGAACCTGTTCTAGTCAGCAATTAAGCTGAAATCATTCAGGTTTTTCAACTTCATAGGTGGAACTCCTTTAGAAAAAAGGTAACACGGAACAACATTATGGGTGGCACGGTGGCGCAGTGGTAGAGTTGCTGTCTCACAACGCCAAAGACCCGGGTTTAACCCTGACTACCTGCGCTGTCTATACAGAGTTCTCCTCGTGACCTGCAAGGGTTTTTTCTGTGTGTTCCGGTTTCCTCCCACACCCCAAAGATGTATAGGCTTGTCGGTTAATTGGCTTCGGAATAATTGTAAATTGCCTCTAGTGTGTGTAGGATAGCGCTGGTGTGCAGGGTGATTGATGGCCGGCATGGACTCGGTGGGCCGAAGGGCCTGCTTCTGTGCTGTATCTCCAAACTAAAAGAACTAAACTGGTGGTAAAAAAAAATCCTAAGAGTAGATTTCAGCAGGCGGTCCCCTCTCAAGATGCCTTGTTTTTGAACTCACCAAAACAATAACTAACGATTCAGTTAACGCAGCAGCACGTACTGTGAATGGCGGCGACTGTCTGAAAATCAATTCTGCCCCTTTTCCGGGGTTACACCCGTGTCCGGGTGGATGTAGGAGGGACTCCGCTCTGGCCACGGGAGCCCCGGGGAATTCCCGCTACCGCTGAGAACCGCGGGGGTTGAAATATATCCTTAATAAGGATGGTGATATAAACATAGAAACATAGAAACTAGGTGCAGGAGTAGGCCATTCAGCCCTTCGAGCCTGCACCGCCATTCAATATGATCATGGCTGATCATCCAACTCAGTATCCCGTACCTGCCTTCTCTCCATACCCTCTGATCCCCTTAGCCACAAGGGCCACATCCAACTCACTCTTAAATATAGCCAATGAACTGGCCTCAACTACCCTCTGTGGCAGAGAGTTCCAGAGACTCACCACTCTCTGTGTGAAAAAAGTCTTTCTCATCTCGGTCTTAAAGGATTTCCCCCTTATCCTTAAGCTGTGACCCCTTGTCCTGCACTTCCCCAACATCGGGAACAATCTTCCTGCATCTAGCCTGTCCAACCCCTTAAGAATTTTGTAAGTTTCTATAAGATCCCCTCTCAATCTCCTAAATTCCAGAGAGTATAAACCGAGTCTATCCAGTCTTTCTTCATAAGACAATTTCATAAGTTGTTTAAGAGTGTATTTGACATTTAAGACTATTTGTTTAGATCATTGGGTGATATTGTATTATGGTGGTGGGTCTGTTTGGTCTTGTTTTGTATTGTATGTATTATTCTTGTGATCATTGATTACATTTATTATTTTTTTAAATAAAAGAAATTCGACTTGTCGGTTGTATGTGAAAGATCGCCCAGAGTGATCTTGCAGAGGAGAGAGGTTCTCCAACAAACATTACCACAAGATAGTCCTTTGCCTCACTTTTGCATGTCACTGTGAGTTGATTGTTGGCTGAGAAACACTTGGGCATCTCCTGGAGAAACTGCTGATGTAAATCTTGGTTTTCTCCCAGATCTTCGGCTTCCTCCCACACTCCAAAGACGTACAAAGGTGTGCACGGTAATTGGCTTGGTGTAAATATATAAATGTAAAAATTGTCCCTCGTGTGTGTAGGATAGTGTTAAAGTGCGGGGATCGCTGGTCGATGCGGACTTGCTGGGCTGAAGGGCCTGTTTCCGCGCTGTATCTCTAAACTAAACTAAAAAAGTCTCCAATTTTCTCCTCAAGTCTAAGGACATTAGAACATAGAAACATAGAAAATAGGTGCAGGAGTAGGCCATTCGGCCCTTCGAGCCTGCACCGTTATTCAATATGATCATGGCTGATCGTCCAACTTAGTATCCCGTACCTGCCTTCTCTCCATACCGCCTGATCCCTTTAGCCACAAGGGCCACATATAACTCCCTCTTAAATATAGCCAATAAACTGGCTTATAAACTGGCTCAATAAGTTGACCTTCTGTGGCAGAGTATTCCACAGATTCACCACTCTCTGTGTGAAAAGTGTGTTTCTCATCTCGGTCCTCATCCTTAAACTGTGACCCCTTGCTCTGGACTTCCCCAACATCGGGAACAATCTTCCTGCATCTAGCCTGTCCAACCCCTTAAGAATTTTGTAAGTTTCTTATAATATATTAAAAGGTGAAGACATGACATAGAAGGATGATGATGATGATGATGATGATGATGATGATGATGATGATGATGAGGAATTCTTTACTGTCACATGTGAGAGGTAACAGTGAAACTCTTTGCTTGTATACCCAAGGTATGCAAATAGTCGCCCATAAAGTGTGCGGGGAAACTTACAAAGTATCCATGCCAGGTTCTCCTTAGTTCTTTGCCACTCCCCCCCCATGCCGGGTCCCCATTGCCCCCCCCTTCTACCCACTGGTCCCCCTCCCTCACTGGGGTCCCCAAACGCAGGGTCTTCCTTTGTTCCGGAATTCCCCCGGAATTTCCATCAGATCACTCCTCAATCTCTGATACTCCGGAGAAAGCCATCCAACTCTGTCCAACCTCTCCCTCTACTCCAGGCAACATTCTGCTAAACCTTCTCTGCATTCCCTCCAGAGCCTCCACATGCTTCCTGTTACAGGGGTGACCTGAACTGCACATAATACTCCAAAATGTGGTTCAACCAACGTCCTGTAAAGATGCACCATGACTACCTAACCCTTAATCTCAATGCCATGACTGGTGAAGGCAAGCGAGACTGTATGCCTTCTTAACCACTCGATCTACTTGTGTTACTAGTTTCAGCGAGCTATGGACTTGGTCCCCAAGATCCGTCCATTAGTGCTGTTAAAGGTCTTGCCATTAACTGTATTCTCTCCCTTTACATTCAGCCTCACACAGTGCAAAACCTCAAACATGCTCAGGTTAAACTCCATCTGCCATTTCCCAACCATTTCTGCAGTTGATCTCTATCCTACTATATAATTTGACAACCTTACTCATTGTCCACCATTCCACCAATCTTGGTGTTGTCTGCAAGCTTACAAACCAAGCCATCTAGTCAAGAGTCAAGAGTCAATAGACGATAGACAATAGACAATAGACAATAGACAATAGACAATAGGTGCAGGAGTAGGCCATTTGGCCCTTTGAGCCAGCACCGCCATTCAATGTGATCATGGCTGATCATCCCCAATCAGTTCCCCGTTCCTGCCTTCTCCCCATATCCCCTGACTCCGCTATCTTTAAGAGCCCTATCTAGCTCTCTCTTGAAAGCATCCAGAGAACCGGCCTCCACCGCCCTCTGAGGCAGAGAATTCCACAGACTCACCACTCACTGTGAGAAAAAATGTTTCCTCGTCTCCATTCTAAGAGTGTTTTGTTGTCACATGTCCCGGATGGGACATTGAAGTTCTTACTTGCTGCAGCACAACAGAGTATGTGAATATGTACATTGACATCCAAGTTGGTTCTAGATATCACAAACAGCAAAGGTCCCAGCACAGATCCCAATGGAACTCCACTGGCCACAATAACAAACATCCTCCCACCACTACCCTCTGTTGCCTGTGAGTAAGCGGAGTCTGAATCCAAACGACCAAGTTACCATGGATCCGATGCACCCTATTCTTCCGGGTCAGCCTCCAGTGAGGAATTTTATCAAATGCCTTGGTCAAAATCCAATGGCCTGGCGACACAAGAGACTGCAGATGCTGGAATCCTGAGCAAAACACAAAGTGCTGGAGGACCGTGGCGGGCCAGGCTGCATCTTTGGGGGGTATGGGCAGGCGGCGTTGTGGGTCGGGACCCGTCTTCAGACTGAATGCAGTTGTTCGGTGTGAAGAAGCATCCCGGCCCGCAACATCGCCTCCCCACATGCTGCCTGAACTAGCTTGGTTCAGTTTAGTCTATTGTCACCTGTACCGGGACACAGTGAAAAGCTTTTGTTGTTGCGTGCTAAGCAGCCGGTGGAAAGACAATACGTGATCACATCGAGCCGTGCTGAGTTGCTCCAGCACTTTGTGTTGTGATCAGCTGCGATCTTATTGAGTGAGCGGCCATATTATCTATTCTTCCTTCTCCTTCTTACGTTTACAGGATAGCCTCGTTTCTGATACACTCGCAATAACTGCATGCAGGGAGGGAGTGTGTGGTAGCTATGTACAATTATGAGCGTACCATCCATCTCAGTCCCCTGGAGCTATTTGGTCATCATGAGGGATTGACTGGGGCTTTGTCTGGTCATCTCCTTGTGTGGTACAGCAGCGCAGCGGTAGAGTTGCTGCCTCACAGCGCCAGAGACCAAGTTCGATCCTGACTACGGGGTGCTGGCTGTATGGAGTTTGTACGTTCTCCCTGTGACAGGAGAGTGTGTTTTCTCCAGGCGCTCCGGTTTCCTCCCACACTCCAAAGACGTGCGGGTTAAATGGCCTCTGTAAAATTTAAAATTATCCCTCGTGTGCGGGATAGTGCTAGTGTATGGGGTGATCGCTGCTCGGCGTGGACGCGGCAAGCTGAAGGGCCTGTTTCTGTATTGTATCTTTAAAGTCTAAAACTCTGTAACGAAATGGCCTACGGAGATGCCACCACGAGTGCGCCGATCACCAGCGTGGAGCTGATTAGATAATACCTTTCTCAATCAAACTTGACCAAACTGCTCCATGTGTCTGAGATTGATTTTATGCTTGTGATTATGAACATACATAATAATCATCTCTGGAGAAATCCTCACACTTTTACCGGGAATAGCTCCCACGCTTTGTGTCCTTTCCTTTTCAAATAAACTGTTTGGTGATTAAATTAACTCTGCTGCACAATAAACAGTTTTCCATGAATCACAAACCACCTCCCCGTCTCCAAACGCCTGGCTGATTGATATCTGGCCGGCAATGATAGCTGCCGTTTAAGAATAAACGCCCATATAATGGATTATAACAGGAGTCGCACATTCACGTTCATGAACCAAGGCGCTTCATGGAAACGTAACTTCAATCGCAGCCCAAGAAGATAACAGGACAGGTTTAGAGGGATATACGGGCCAAATGCGGGCAGGTGGGACTAGTGTAGATGAGGCATCTTGGTCAGCATGGGCGAGTTGGGCCGAAGGGCCTGTTTCCACACTGTATGACTCCGTGACTCTCTTCTACACTCAGAACTGAACCTGGGTCTCCGGAGCAGTGAGGCAGCAACGCTACCTCCGTCCCACTGTCCCACGCAGGTCATGGGCAGGATTCCTGAACTAATCCCACCCATCACTAGTCGGAGGGAACCGCAGATGCTGGCTTAAACCGAAGATAGACACAACATGCTGGAGTAACTCAGCGGGACAGACAGCATCTCTGGAGAGAAGGAATGGGTGACGTTTCGGGTCGAGACCCTTTTTCTGAAGACCCTTCTCCCATCACTAGTGCAGTTCCCGGGACTTTAGAGTCTCTGTATTTTTTAAATGTTGTTATAGTCCCTGCCTCAACTAGGGGTGGTCACGGTGGTGTAGCGGTAGAGTTGCTGCCTTACAGATCCCGGTTCGATCCCGACTACGGGTGCTGTCTGCACGGAGTTTGTACTTTCTCCCCAGGACCACGTGGGTTTTCTCCGAGATCTTCGGTTTCCTCCCACACTCCTAAGACGTACAGGTTTGTAGGCCAATTGGCTGGGGTGTATGTGTAATTTTTCCCTAGTGTTTGTAGGGTAGTGTTAATGTGCGGGGATCGCTGGTCGGTGCAGACTTTGTGGGCCGAAGGGCCTGTTTCCGCGCTAACACAAAAAACTAAACTAGCTCCTCTGGCAGTCCGTTCCATACACCCACCGCCCTCTGTGACTCGAGCAGTGTTGGCAGTCACTGGTTATACTGCTGGTGGGGAATGAGAGCCATGCCAGAGTTCTCCAATGGACTATCAATACTGGGTGAGAGGGTGGAAAAAAGACTGACAATAGCCACATAGTAAATGCTGATCATTCAGGAGGAAAACATTGGAACACAAATTAAATTGTTAAAAGCACCAAGTGCCAATGTTTGGTCCTATCCAATCTCCCCTTATCATTCCAGGCATGTTCTAAAATCATAGCCATACAGCATGCAAACAGGCCCTTCGGCCCAACTTGCCCATGCTGACCAAGATGCTCCATCTACACTCGTTCCACCTGCCCACATTTGGCCCGTATCCCACTAAACCTGTCCTCTCCATGTGCTGACAATCATGTTTCCACTGGTACTGGCACTTTGAAATTCAACATGATCACATGAATATTGATTTCTCTAACTTCATGTAACCCCTTCATCCCCTCTCTCTCTCTCTCTCTCTCTCTCTCTCCGGTCTTCTCCCACCCTAGTCACTGTACCAGTTCCAATGTTGTCCTGTTGATGTTTCCACCGACTGCATAACTCTTTATCTTCTATCCCACAGCCAACAATGGACCATTGTGGGCTCCGCATATCCTTGCTTTTCGTTGCTTTCCGCATTTCTTCCATTCATTTGTCACAAAGCCGTCTACATCTCCCATTCCCTTTCTCCTGACTCTCATTCTAAGAAGGGCTCGACCTGAAACGTCACCTATTCCTTTTCCAGATGCTGTCTGCCCCGTTGAGTTAGTTCAGTTAGTTCAGTTTAGTTTATTGTCATGTGTACTAAGGTACAGTGAAAAGCGTTTTTTGCTGCGTGCTAACCAGTCAGCAGAGAAACAATACATGATTACAACCAAAGGTAGACATAAAATGCTGGAGCAACTCAGCGGGTGAGCCAGCATCTCCAGAGATTTCCAGCATTTGTGTACCACCTTTAATTCAAAAGCATCTGCAGTTCTTTCTTACACATGATTACAGTCAATCCAAGTTTGCGGATGACACTAAGCTGGGGGGCAGTGTTCGCTGTGAGGAGGATGCTAGGAGACTGCAAAGTGACTTGGATAGGCTGGGTGAGTGGGCAAATGTTTGGCAGATGCAGTATAATGTGGATAAATGTGAGGTTATCCACTTTGGTGGCCAAAAAACAGGAAAGCAGACTATTTATCTGAATGGTGGCCGATTAGGAAAAGGGGAGATGCAGCGAAGACCCTGGGTGTCATGGTACACCAGTCATTGAAAGTAGGCATGCAGGTGCAGCAGGCAGTGAAAAAAGCGAATGGTATGTTAGCTTTTCATAGCAAAAGGATTTGAGTATAGGAGCAGGGAGGTTCTACTTCAGTTGTACAGGATCTTGGTGAGACCACACCTGGAGTATTGCGTACAATTTTGATCTCAAATCTGAGGAAGGACATTATTGCCATAGAGGGAGTGCAGAGAAGGTTCACCAGGATGTCCTGTCTTATGAAGAAAGACTGATAGACTCGGTTTATACTCTCTAGAATTTAGGAGATTGAGATGGGATTTTATAGAAACTTACAAAATTCTTAAGGGGTTGGACAGGCTAGATGCAGGAAGATTGTTCCCGATGTTGGGGAAGTCCAGGACAAGGGGTCACAGCTTAAGGATAAGGGGGAAATCCTTTAAGACCGAGATGAGAAATACTTTTTTCACACAGAGTGGTGAGTCTCTGGAACTCTCTGCCACAGTTGAGGCCAGTTCATTGGCTATATTTAAGAGGGAGTTAGATGTGGCCCTTGTGGCTAAGGGGATCAGAGGGTATGGAGAGAAGGCAGGTACGGGATACTGAGTTGGATGATCAGCCATGATCATTTTGAATGGCGGTGCAGGCTCGAAGGGTCGAATGACCTACTCCTGCACCTAATTTCTATGTTTCTATGTCCTTTTAAAGTGTGTAGACACGTAAGGGATGAACATTCAGTGCAAGGTAAAGCCAGAAAAGTCCGGTCAAGAATAGTCCGAGGGTCATCAAAGAGGTAGATAGTCGTTCAGCACTGCTCTCTGGTTGTGGTAGACTGGTTCAGTTGCCTGATAACAGCTGGGAAGAAACTGTCCCTGAATCTGGAGGTGCGTTTTCACACTTCTGTACCATCTGATGGGAGAGGGGAGAAGAGGGAGTGGTCAGGGTGTGCCTTGTCCTTGATGATGCTGCTGGCCTTGCCGAGGCAGCGTGAGGTGTAAATGGAGTCAATAGAAGGGAGGTTGGTTTGTGTGATGGTCTGGGTTGCTTCCACAATTTGCTGCAATTTCATGCAGGTCCTGGATGGAGCTGTTCCCAAACCAAGCTGTGATACATCACTATAAAAATCCTGTAAAAGGCGGTAACTCCAGCATTTTTGTGTCTGCCTTCGCCATTCAGATATTATTGCTGCTGTAATGATACCTGACCACCAGCGCTGAAATACCTCGATACAAAGCAGAATGGTTCGTCATTCGTATGCGACTAATCACAGAGAATGAAAGTAGAAATGAATAACTCAAAATAATATCGCAAAGCTGGGAGACATTGCTGGTGATCCTGGGGTTTACAAGGGGTTGGATCTGTCATCTGACTAGCCACCGCAGTTTAACAGCAGCTGCAGTTAATCCGACTTTGCCTACTTAGTGAATAGACAATAGACAATCGGTGCAGGAGTAGGCCATTCGGCCCTTCGAGCCAGCACCGCCATTCAATGTGATCATGGCTGATCATCCCCAATCAGTACCCCGTTCCTGCCTTCTCCCCATATCCCCTGACTCCGCTATCTTTAAGAGCCCTATCTAGCTCTCTCTTGAAAACATCCAGAGAACCTGCCTCCACCGCTGTCTGAGGCAGAGAATTCCACAGACTCACCACTCTCTGTGAGAAAAAGTGTTTCCTCGTCTCCGTTCTAAATGGCTTACTCCTTATTCTTAAATTGTGGCCCCTGGTTCTGGACTCCCCCAACATTGGGAACATGTTTCCAGCCTCTAGCGTGTCCAAGCCGTTAATAATCTTATTTGTTTCAATGTTTCAATATGTTTGAAGTGGCTGGAAAGGTACAGACCTCGTTGTAGATGGATTCTTCCTCGCAGAGAAAACCGTAAACAGAAATCACGTTGTCCAGGACTTTAGTTCAAAGGTGCAACACGGAAACAGGCCCTTAGGCCCACCGAGCCCACGCCGACCGGGCACCGAGGAACCGAAGACCAGAGGACATGGGTTCAAGGTGAAGGGGGAAAGATTTAATAGGAATCTGAGAGATAACTTTTTCACACAAAATGGAATAAGCTGCCAGAGGAGGAACTATCCCTACGTTTAAGAAACATTTTGACAGGTGCATGGATAGGACAAGTTTGGAGGGATAAACGCAGGCAGGTGGGACTAGTGTAGCTGGGACATGTGGGCCAAAGGGCCTGTTTCCACGCTGCATCACTCTATGGCCATCGGTCACCCGTTCACACTAGTTCTAGGTTATCCCACTTTCTCAACAACCTCTTATACACTGGTGACAATTTACAGAGGGCCGATTAACCTACAAACCCCACACGCCTTCGGGAGGTGGGTGGAAGTCGGAGCACCCGGAGGAAATCCCGCGCGGTCACGGGGAGAGCGTGCATACTCCACACAGACAGCGCCCGAGGTCAGGACCGAACCCGGATTCTGGCGCAGTAAGGCAGCTACTCTACTGTTGCCCCACCGTGCCGCTCCTGCCTATTGCCTCATGTGCTGTGGATGAAAATAGAACCAGTGCATCTGCTGTACTTCCGAAATGCACCGTGTAAGATGCAGCATCAGAGACCTTAGATGAGAATAAAAGCTTACGGAATATGACGTAACAAGTGGGATGACATGGGGTGGCACGTTGGCGCAGCGGTGGAGCTGTGGCCGTACAGCGCCAGAGACCTGTAAATGCTGTCTGTACGGAGTTTGCACGTTCTCCCCGTGAACTGCGTGGGTTTTCTCCGGTTTCTTCCCACACTCCAAAGACGTACAGGTTTGTAGGTGACTTTGATTCGGTAAGTTGTAAAACTGTTCTTAGTGTGTGTAGTTTAGTGTACGGCGTGATCGCTGGTCAGCATGGATTTGGAGGGCCGAAGGGCCAGTTTCCACACTGTATCTCTAAAGTCTAAAGAACTAGTGTGAATGGGTGATCATTGGTCAGCATGAACACGGTGGGCTGAAGCGCCTGTTTCCATGCTGTAACTCTGAACTAATACTAATTGTGTGAACATAAGGTCATACGTCAAATGGATAGGAGCATAATTAGGCCGTCGTCCTCAATGCCATTCAATCGTGGGTGATCTATCTTTCCCTCTCTACCCCATTCTCCTACCTTCTCCCCATAACTTCTGACACCCGTACTAATCAAGAATCCTTCTATCTATGCCTTAAAAATGTCCATTGATGGCCTCCACAGTCTTCTGTGGAAAAGAATCCCACAGATTCACCACCCTCTCACTAAAGAAATTCCTCCTCGTCTCCTTCTTGAGGATTGAAGATTGGCCGGCTAACAGGGAAACGTTGGTGTTTTCCAGGCTTAAACGTGTTTTTATCTGGTTGGCAAGATGTATTGAAAGGTTCCCATGGCGACAGGTACTGGGCCGTCAATTTTTTCACACTTAATATGAATGACTTTGACGAAGAGTCTGAAATTATGGTTCTTACATTTACCAACGATGCAAAAACGCAAGGGTCAGCACGGTGGCGCAGCGGTAGAGTTGCTGCCTCACAGCTCCAGGGACCTGGGTTCGATCCCGACTACAGGTGCGGAGTTTGTACGTTCTCCCCGTGACCTGCGTGGGTTTCCTCCGGGTGCTCCGGTCTCCTCTCACACTCCAAAGAGGTGCAGGTTTGCAGGTTAAAGCCCTGTCCTACTGTACGAGTTCATTCCAAGAGTTCTCCCGAGTTTGCCCTGATTCGAACTCGGAGATTTACGGTAATGGCCGCTTGTCGGTACTCGGGGCTCTCGTGGACATTTTTCATCATGTTGAAAAATCTTCACGAGTACTCCCGAGCTCACCTGCCGTTAGCGAGTCTTCCCAAGAACCTGCCGTTAGAGTTACGAGCCGATAAGAGACGTCACCGAGCTCCGACGTACCTGCTGCGTTCATTCTCCGTGCTTACCACAAGTTTGATTTTTTTTAAACTCGGGAGAGCTCTTGAATGAACCTGCATCGTGGGACTGGGCCATTATTAATTGGCTTCTGTAAATTGTCCCTCGTATGTAGGATGGAGCTTGTGTACGGGTGATCGCTGGTGGGCGCGGACTCGGTGGGCCGAAGGCCTGTTTCCACGCTGTATCTCTAAACTAAATACATAGTGCGGAAAACACAAGGAGGTTGGAAAAGGATATGGACAGGATCAAAGAGTGGGCAAGAATATGGCAAATGGAGTTACGTGGGAAAACATGAACTTTCAAGGCACAAAGTGCTGGAGTAACTCAGCGGGTCAGGCAGCATCTCTGGAGAGAAGGAATAGGTGTTGCTTCGGGTCGAGACCCTTCTTCAGTATACAGATGGTTGGACAAGAGCCAGAGATGAAAAGACTAACGATGCAAGACAAGGATTGAAGAGTTGCAAATTGTGAAACCAGAGGAGTGCGGGGGGGGGGGGGGGCAGTCGGGAGAGGGCTGGCGGAGAAGAGGAGGGTACTTTTTCCTGTTTTCATCCCTAAACTGAGAACCCTGATGCTTTGCCAGGAAATGCTTTGCCTATAAAAGATCGGGTAGATGCACAGAGTCTCTTGCCCAGAGCAGATGAATCAAGGACCAGAGGACAGAGGACATTTAGGGTAACCTTTTTAAGGTGAATAAGCTGCCGGAGGAGGTAGTTGGGCATCAAAAAGAAACAGTTTCTTCAGGTTTGGAGGGATATGGACAAAACGCGGACAGGTGTGACTAGTGTAGCTGGGACATGTTGGCCGGTGTTGGCAAGTTGGGCCGAAGGGCCTGTCTCCTTGCTGTATGACTCTATAACTCTATGACTATAAAAGCTGGGCAAGTCTGGACCATCGCACACTCATAAACAGCCTGCAATTGAGAATTTCAAAAGGATATCCCGCTGTTCAGTTGTAACATTCTGAAGGTGGAAGGAATCAATGAAGGCATGCAGGGTGAAACTGCAAATTAGCTGTGATCTAATGCAATGATCTGAAGAGTTTGCTTTGTTTGTCTACTGTCTGTGACTTTGTAAAACCACCCTCAAACGCTTCAAAGGTGCATGATCAAACACAAGCCAACGGCAAGCTATCCAAAGACACATGAGAGCAGCCGCCAGGCAAGAGAAAACCTGCAGCTCAGTTTAGCTTTGATTAGTTTAGAGATACAGCGTGGAAACAGGCCCTTCGGCCCACCGTGTCCATGCCGACCATACGCCGGTTCTAGCATACGCACTACTAGATCAGGCATGGTTGAATGGGGGAGTAGACTACATGGGATGAATGGCCTCATTCTGGTTCTAGAACTTATGAACATATGAATGATGAGCACTAGGGACAGTTTACAGGGGCCAATGAACCTACAAGGCAGCCAATGGCAGCGCCACCAGATGAAGTAGAGACCCAAATTGGAGTTGATATCTCAGGGGCGGCACGGTGGCGCAGTGGTAGAGTTGCTGCCTTACAGCGCCAGAGTCCCAGGTTCAATCCTGGCTACAGGTGCTGTCTGTACAGAGTTTGCACGTTCTCCGTGACCCCGTGGGCTTTCTCTGAGATCTTCAGTTTCCTTCCACACTCCAAAGGTTTAGAGGTATGTATGTTAATTGGCTTGGTGTATGTATAAAATTGTCCATAGTGTAGGATCGTGTTAATGTGCGGGGATCGCTGGTGTGGGCTCGGTGGGCCGAACGGCCTGTTTCCACGCTGTATATCTAAACTAAACTAAAGTTACGGGTCTGGAAGACATTACATCCATGTGGAGGAGTCATTTGAAATCAAGGATGAGAACTGTTTTAATCTGGGCTTTGTGTAACCAGGAAGCAGTATAGGGTTAGTGAACACAAGGTTAATGGGTCATGGTGTGTGTCAGAGGAACATCCTGTGAAAAGAGACACACTGTGGAGGAAGGAACTGCAGATGCTGCTTTAAACCGAAGAGAGACACAAAAAGCTGGAGGAACTCGGAGGGACAGGCGTTTCAGGTCATGACCCTTCTTCACGCTCGACCCAAAACGTCACCTATTCCTTCTCTCCAGAGATGCTGCCTGTCCCGCTGAGTTACTCCAGCATTTTGTGTCCATCTACAAAAGAAACACGAAGGTGGACACAAAATGTTGGAGTAACACAGCGGGTGAGGAGGCATCTCTGGGGAGAAGGAATGGGCGAAGTTTCTGGTCGAGACCCTTCCTCAGACTGACGTCAGGGGAGGGGGTGGGTCAGAGATTGTGCAGATGCCGGTTTTAAATTGTTTAAAAGACCATTTATTCTGGAGATGCATGGAACTGCAGACTGTGGACAGGTGACGTTTCAGGTCGAGGCCCGCCTTCAGACTGCTGTAGCCGAGGGCAAAGGGGAAGAAAGTTGGGAGGGAGGAGAACCAGGAGAAAGCCTGGTAGGTAATAGGCTGATACGAGTTGATGGAGGAGGGGCGTGGGGGCGGGGTGTGGGGGCGGGGGTGGGGGGGACGATAGGCAGGAGGTGAAAAAGGGCCAGAGATGAAAAGACAGATCGTATAGAGGTGTATAAAATCATGAGGAGAATGGATCAGATAGACCCACAGAGCGTCTTGCCCAGAGTAGAGAAATCAAAGACCAGAGGACACAGGCTTAAGGTGAAGGGGAAAAGATTTAATGGGAATCTGAGAGATAACTTTTTCACACAAAGGGTGGTGGAACAAGCTGCCAGAGGAGGTAGTTGAGGCAGGGACTATCATGTTTAAGAAACAGTTGGCAGGTACATGGATAGGACAGGTTTGGAGGGATATGGGCAAAACGCAGGCAGATGGGACTAGTGTAGCTGGGACCTGTTGGCAAATTGGGTGTGGGCGAGTTGGGCCGAAGGGCCTGTTTCCACACTCTATCACTCTATGACAGTAGGTTTAAGACAAATTGATTAAAAAGTAGCGTATTGTGACGCTAGAAATAGTCCAGGTGGGTACAGGGCAGAGTGAGGGGTGGGAAAGGGGGAGTGGGGGGGGGAGGGGTTTGGGGAGGAGAGTGAGACGGTGGGGGGGGGGGGGGGGGGGGGGGGGGTGGGGTGTGGCATGGTAGTAAAGGGTTTTGAAGTTACCTAAATTTGGAGAATTCAATGTTCTGATCTTTGGGTAAGAAACATAGAAGACAGGCACAGGAGTAGGCCATTAACTTGCCCACACCGACCAACATGTCCCATCTACGCTAGTCCCACCTGCCTGCATTTGGCCCATATCCCTCCAAACCTGTTATGTCCATGTATCGAAGATAGCCACAAGAAGCTGGAGTCAACTCAGCGATTCAGAGAAAAGGAATGGGTGACGTTTGGGGTCGGGATCCTTCTTGAGGCTGAGAATCAGGGGAGAGGGAAAAGAGAGATATAGATGGTGATTTGGAATATAGAGAGATATAGAACAAATGAATGAGAAATATGCAAGAACAGTAACGATGATAAAGGAACCGCCATTGTTAGGTGTGAGCTAGGTGAAAACGAGTTACAGACAATGAGACTCAACAAGACGACTTTGCAGGTAGTACCACGACTTGGGGGGGGTGTGGGACGGAGGGGGAGGGGATGCCGCACCTTATCCACCGGGATCACCACTCTCAGGGAGTTATGGATTTACAGCTTGGGATCTAAATGAAGCAAGCAGTGGGTGAAGTTGCAGACAACCTCACCGCAGTGGGAACAGGGCGACCTAAGGAACAGGCCGACATTCACCCAGAGGCTGATCTGGTGAGTGTGCATCAGGAAGGCACACGAGAGTGATGCTGGTCTGACTGACGTTCTCTCTGCCCCCCCCCCCCCCCCCCCCCCCCCCACCGGCATAGTCAGCCAGTCCCCCTGCTGTCCAGTACATTGAAACATAGAAATATAGAAAATAGGCCTTTCATAACATAGAAAATTCGGCCCTTCTAGCCAGCACCGCCATTCAATATGATAATGGCTGATCATCCTGAATCAGTACCTCGTTCCTGCTGTTTCCCCATATCCCTTGATTCTGTCAGCCCTAACAGCTAAATCTAACTCTCTGTTGAATACATCAACCTGCTAGAAGCTGTAAGTTGTAAGCTACCCAAGTGGAATATGACTCGCTGTTCCTCCAGTTTGCCTATTGCGTGCATCCACAACAAACTTCAGGTGCTGGTTTACAAAAAAAGACACAAAGTGCTGGAGTAACTCAGCGTCTCAGGCTGTCTGAAGAAGTGTCACGACCTGAAACGCCACCCATCCATGTTCTCCAGAGATGCTGCCTGACCCGCTGAGTTACTCCAGCGCTCGGTGTGTTTTTTTGTTTACTACATCAGCTGTTACTTTGTGCATCTTTCCATCATTGACCTCTAAGTGAGGCAGGAATCAGCCAGCACAGCTTTGGATCCTGAGGTTACTAAAGATCATATAGACCTACAGGAGGCACTGACAAAAAGGCAGCCGGCATCATCAGAGGCCCCACACCAGGCTGGCCACAGGCCTGAAAACTGTGACAAACCACATTCAACCTTGAGGCTCTTTAACGCAACACTAATTAAACTATGAACTGCGCAGGACGGAGCTGCGGATGTTGGTTTACACTGGAGATAGACACAAAATGCTGGAGTAACTCTGTGGGCCAAGCAGCATCTCTGGAGAAAAGGAATAGGTGATGTTTCAAGCCGAGAACCCTTCTTATGAACAATGAAGAGATACAGCGCGGAAACAGGCCCATGGCCCTCCGAGTCCGTGCCGACCAGCGATCCCCGCACACTAACACTACCCCATGCACACCAGGGATAATTTACAATTTTACCAAGCCAATTAGCCTACAGGCCTGTACATCTTTGTGGCGTGGGAGGAAACTAGAGATCCTGGAGAAGGCCCACGCAGGTCACGGGGAGAATGTACAAACTCCGTACAGACAAGCACCCGTAGTCGGGGTGGAACCCGGGTGTCTGGCGCATTAAGGCAGCAACTCTACCGCTGCGCCACCGTGCCACCTTTGTCTTTGAATGCACTGAAGACCTCATGCTTTCTTGCAGTAGTATTGGAGTTATTAAATGATAACTCCAATGAGTTTGCGTTTATTATTTTTATTTGTGAATACTGTGTTTACAGACCCGTTAGTAAGAATGACATTATTCCGTAGTCGTTACATATGACAATTAAACACTCCTGACTCTTAGCAGCAGAACCAGGGGGCTAAGAATTGTCACATCCATGTTCCCAGCTCTTGTCTTCCAGACACTAATTAAAACCTTCAATCCCAGGTGAATCTTTTATCCTTCACAAAAAAACCACCTGCTGTCAAACAAATTTGGACAGCCGCCCGGAAAATCTAATAAATATTGAAGCCATCAACCAATCTGCCCTTGGGACCCGAAGGAACATCTTCCCCTCGAGCCACTGCAGGCTGGGTCATAATGGCCGCACAGGGTACGTTTACTGAGTGCTTCCCAATAAAGTGGATATCTACAGTTCACAACAAACCTCCTCTATAGCCGGTGGATAATTCCAGCCAGGCTGTGGACTGAAACATCGAAACATAGTAAATAGGCAGGAGTAGGCCATACCACTCCAGGATTTGTAATGCTGTCCCTGGATCCAGACAAGAACACACAGTGCTGGAGTAACCCAGCGGGTCCGGCAGCATCACTGGAGAACATGGACCGGTGATGTTTCGTGTCGGGACCCTTCTTCCCAGAGGTTTGGTCGCTAATCCAGTAATTTATCCATTACTCTTCCTCACCCCACACTTCAAAGCAAGTGTTCAAATGTTAAGGAAGGAACTGCAGATGCTGGTTTACACCGAAGGCAGACACAAAATGCTGGAGTAACTCAGCGGGTCATGCAGCATCTGTGGAGAAAAGGATTTGATGACATTTCCAAGAAACATGGAAAATAGCTACAAGAGTAGGCCATTCGGCCCTTCGAGCCAGCACCGCCATTCAATATGATCATGGCTGATCATCCAGTACCCCGTTCCCGCTTTCTCCCCATGTCCCTTGATTCTGTTAGCCCTAAGAGCTAAATCTAACTCTCTCTTGAAAACATCCAGTGAATCGGCCTCCACTGCCTTCTGTGGCAGGGAATTCCACTGATTCACAACCCTCTGGGTGAAAATGGAATGAAATGAGATCAAACCCTCACTGACATAAACCCATGAAACCCCTGTGACAGCAACAGTTTGGGGGCAATTCTCTTTTGTAAGTTGGTGGAACGTTAGATCGCGCTGAACTTAGTTGAGTTTAGTTTATTGTCACGTGTACTGAGGTGCGTGCTGACCGGTCAGCGGAGACAGTGCATAATTACAATCGAGGCATTTACAGTGTACACACACAGATTAGAGAATGTGGAGCGGTTGTAACACATGTTTGTAGATGTGCATCTGTGGCTAGCACACTATTAGTGGCCTGTGTTGGGCGACATCTTGGGGCTGTCATTTTAAAGTAATCGGCCTTTAAAGGTTCTTTAAATGAGAGTGAGTGCAACTCATTTCAGGACACAAGTGCCAGAGTAACTCAGCGGGTCAGGCAGCATCTTCGGAGAACATGGGTACGTGACGTTTCGGGTCAGGACCCTTCTTCAGGGACTTCCGCAACATTTAGGAACTGTTTAGCTAGGTACATGGATAGGACAGGTTTAGAGGGATATGGGCCAAAACTAATGTAGATGGGGCATGTTTGATGGCGTGGGTACATTTGGCTGAAGAGCCTGTTTCCATGCTGGATGACTCTCTGATTCAGACTGGAACCTGTATCTTGAGTTCGCTGGTTCGGCAACTCATTTCAAACTTGTGGGATTCTGAAGAAGAGTTCTGACCCAAAGCATCCTCTGGCCATTCCCTCCACAGATGCTGCCTAGCCGGCTGAGTTACTCCAGCACTTTGTGTCTTCTTTTGTAAACCAGCATCTGCAGTTGCTTGTATCTCCTGGTGGCAATGAATAGTAGAATCAAGAGAGTTAGATAGGGCTCTTAAAGATAGCAGAGTCAAGGGATATGGGGAGAAGGCAGGAACGGGGTACTGATTGTGGATGATCAGCCATGATCACATTGAATGGTGGTGCTGGCTCAAAGGGCCAAATGGCCTCCTCCTGCACCCATTGTCTTTGTATCACGGAGTGTACCTGTCCCTGCAGCTCAGGCCCTCGAGTCCTGAGCTACTATCTACCTCTTTGGAAACCCTCGGACTACCTTTGATTGGACTTTACTGGACTTTATCTTCCACTAAATGCTATTCGCTTTCTCATGTATCTGTACACTGTGGGCGGCTCGATTGTAATCATTAGTTTAGTTAGTTTAGTTCAGAGATACAGCGCGGAAACAGGCCCTTTGGCCCACCGGGTCTGCTCTGACCAGCGATCCCCGCACACCAACACTACTCTACACCCACTAGGGACACTTATTACATTTATACCAAGCCAATAAACCTATAACCCTGCACGTCTTTGGAGTGTGGGAGGAAACCGAAGATCTCGGAGAAAACCCATGTAGGTCACGGGGAGAACGTACAAACTCTGCACAGACAGCACCCGTAGTCAGGATCGAACCCGGGTCACCGGCGCTGCATTCGCTGTAAGGCAGCAACTCTACCGCTGCGCCACCGTGACCACCCTAATTATGTACTGTCTTTCCGCTGACTGGTTAGCATGCAAAAGCTTTTCACTGTACCTCGGTGCACATGACAATAAACTAAACTAAGCTAAATCTTCTCTGAGTACTTTCCAGCCTCATGACATTAAACCACAGCGGCCGCTTGTTGAATCTTCACATTCTGATGTTGTTGGGACAGGATTAATCCCAGTGTTTTTCTGTCACTCCATGAGTTTCACAGCATTCTTCTACACAGCTAATAATTAGTGCCCGTTTACTACATGTTAGCCTGTGTCTGCTGAGTTGTGTTGCTTGGTTGAGGGTAACTTAATTCGAGGAGCATCAGCCTGCCCGCATATTAGCCAGCCCCCATCAGCGGGCCTGTCACATCAAGCAATGAAGATAGACGCAAAAAGCTGGAGGAACTCAGCGTCTCCGGAGAGAAGGAATGGGTGGCGTTTCGGGTCTGTGGTTGAGTCAGAGGGCAGGAGGAATCACAGAGGTGGAGCAGTGAGAGAGAATGGTGCTGAACTCTCGTCGGAGGGAGGAGGAGAACTTCTTCATACTAGACACACCTTCAGGAGATTTCACAGCGGAGCAGACAACATGTGTAAGAAGAAACTGCAGATGCTGGTTTAAACCACAGATAGACACAAAAAGCTGGAGTAACAGCGGGACAAGCAGCATCTCTGGAGAGAAGGATGGGTGATCGCCCGACCCTGGGTAAAATACTCTATGCATTCACCATATCTGTACCCTCGGGATTTTATACACTATAAAATCACTCCTCAGCCTCTTGCTCTCAAAGGAATAAAGTCCTAACCTGCCCAACCTCTCCCTATAACTCAGGTCCTTGAGTTCTGGCAACATCCTCATAAATCTTCTCTGTACTCTTTCCAACTCAAAGGCAAACTTCCTATAGCAGGGTGACTAAAACGGAACACGACACTCCAAGAACCTCTTGTACAATTGGAACATAACATCCCAACGTCTATACCCAATACCCTGATTGATGAAGGCCAAATTATCAAACGCCTTCTCTACCACCCTGTCTACCTGTGTCGCCACTTTCAAGGAGCTATGTACCTCCACTGCCACACCCCTCTGTTCTACAACACTCCCCAGAGCCCTGCCATCCACTGTGTTGGATCTGCCGGTTAGACGTCCTAATATGCAACATCTTGCACTCATCAAGATCAAGCTGGAATTTTTGATGACCATCTTCGCTATCTACAATACCACCTATTTTACTGTCATTTGCAAACCTAATAGTTATGCCTCATATGTTCTCATCCAAATCATTGACATGAACCACACACAGTAACAGGCCCAGCACCGAACCCTGAGGCACATCACTAGACACAGGCCTCCAGTCCCCACAAACAACCATCCACCATCACCCTCTGCTTCCTTCCATGAAGCCAATTCTTTATCCAGCTCCCATGCGATAACCTTTCAGGGCAACCTCCCCTGTGGAACCTTAAGGGCCTGTCCCACTTGGCCGTCATTTGCACCTCATTTACATGTCATATGTAAAATAGGTCGACGCGTCGTTACTCCAGACGTCGCACGCAAATCACACGTCATCATGCCGTCTGGTGCGCCTGACGTCATTAGAATACCCTGTGGCGCACAGCGGCGGATGGTTACGCACGGTGACGAAGCCATGCGTCACCACGCGATACACACGAGACGTTGGGACGCCAGCGTGCGTACCCAATGCGTCAGCCTGCGTACGTGATACGTCATGCAGGTGGCGCTCAAGAAATTCGTGCAGCACGAAATCCTGTAGCGCCGTGCGATACCGTGCGCAACTCCACGCTCCTCCACGCATCTCCATGCGCCCATCCCTCGCTATCCACACACTGCCCGTGCATCACAACGCGACAACCACATTTTTGGAGGTCGCGCAAATGGCGCACAAATGACGGCCAAGTGGGACAGGCCCTTTATCAAATACCATGCTGAAAACCTTATACACGACTTTGCCCTCATCAACCTTTTGAGATACTTCTTCAAATCACTCAGATTTGTAAGATATACAGTGGCTGGCAAAAGTATTCATACCCCTTGAACTTTTCCACATTTTGTCACGTTACAACCACAAACGTAAATGTATTTTATTGGGATTTTATGTGATAGACCAACACAAAGTTGGGCATAATTGTGAAATGGAAGAAAAATGATACATAGGTTTCCAAATTTTATTACAAATAAAAAACTGAAAAGTGTGGCGTGCAAAAGTATTCAGCCCCCCTGAGCCAATACTTTGTAGAACCTCCTTTCACTGCAATTACAGCTGCAAGTCTTTTGGGGTATGTCTCTACCAGCTTTGCACATCTAGAGACTGAATTTTTTGCCCATTCTTCTTTGCAAAATACCTCAAGCTCAGTCAGATTGGATGGAGAGCATCCGTGAACAGCAATTTTCAAGTCTTGCCAGAGATTCTCAATTGGATTTAGGTCTGGACTTTGACTGGGCCATTCTAACACATGAATATGCTTTTATCTAAACCATTCCATTGTAGCTCTGGCTGTATGTTTAGGGTCGTTTTTGTCTGTGGAAGGTGAACCTCCGCCCCAGTCTCAAGTCTTTTGCAGGCTCTAACGGTTTTCTTCCAAGATTGCCCTGTATTTGGCTCCATCCTTCTTCCCATCAACTCTGACCAGCTTCCCTGTCCCTGCTGAAGAAAAGCATCCCCACAGCATGATGCTGCCACTACCATGTTTCACAGTGGGGATGGTGTGTTCAGGGCGATGTGCAGTGTTAGTTTTCCGCCACACATAGCGTTTTGCATTTAGGCCAAAAACTTCAATTTTGGTCTCATCAGACCAGAGCACCTTCCTCCACATGTTTGCTGTGTCCCCCACATGGCTTGTGGCAAACTGCAAATGGGACTTCATATGGCTTTGTTTCAACATTGGCTTTCTTCTTACCACTCTTCCATAAAGGCCCGATTTGTGGATTGCACGACTAATAGTTGTCCTGTGGACTGATTCTCCAACCTGAGCTGTGGATCTCTGCAGCTCCTCCAGAGTTACCATGCTTGGCTGCTTCTCTGATCAATGCCCTCCTTGCCCGGCCTGTCAGTTTAGGTGGACGGCCATGTCTTGGTAGGTTTGCAGTTGTGCCATACTCATTCCATTTTCGGATGATGGATTGAACAGTGCTCCGTGAGATGTTCAAAGCTTGGGATATTTTTTATGACCTAACCCTGCTTTAAACTTCTCCACAACTTTATCCCTGACCTGTCTGGTGTGTTCCTTGGGCTTCATGATGCTGTTTGTTCACTAATGTTCTCTAACAAACCTCTGAGGCCTTTACAGAACAGCAGGTATTTATACTGAGTTTAGATTACACACAAGTAGACTATATTTACTAATTAGGTGACATCTGAAGGCAATTGGTTGCACTGGATTTTATTTAGGGGTATCAGAGTAAAGGGGGCTGAATACTTTTGCACGCCACACTTTTCAGTTTTTTATTTGTAAAAAAAAATTGAAAACCATGTATTATTTTCCTTCACAATTATGTACCACTTTGTGTTGGTCTATCACATAAAATCCCAATAAAATACATTTACGTTTGTGGTTGTAACGTGACAAAATGTGGAAAAGTTCCATAGGTATGAATATTTTTGCAAGCCACTGTATGACTCACGTACAAAACCATGCTGTCTATCCCTAATCATCCCCTGCCTATCCTAATGCATATATATCTTCTCAGAATCTTCTCCAGTTACGTGGCCTACCGCAGACGTTAGGCTAACTGGAAGTGTAGTTCCCAGGTTTTTACCATGCAGCCCATCTTAAAGAGGGGCACAACATTAGCCACCCACTAGTCTTCTGGCACCCCATCTGTGTCTAATGGTGGTTCATATATATCACAGCCAGGGCTCCAGTAAATTATTCTCCAGCTTCTCACATTGCCCTTGGTTATACCTGATCAGGCCTGGGGGATTTACTTTACTTCATACACCTCAGGACATCCAGCGCTTTCCAAACATGTACATGAAATCCAGCCAAACTCGAGTACAATAGGTAGAGCAAAGGGGAAGATACAGAGTGCAGAATATAGGTCTCAGCATTGGCGAGCACCAGTTCCAGAGACAAAGTCCAATGTCAGCAATGGGGTCAAGTACCCTAGCTTATGGAAGGACCATGCAGTAGCCTTATAACAGAGGGGAAGAAGATGTTCCTGAGTCTGGTGGTGCGCGCTTTCAAGCTTCTGTAGCTTTTGCTCGATGGGAGCGGGGAGAAGAAGGAATGACCGGGGTGGGACAAGGCTTTGATTGTGTCTTCCTCAAGTCACTCCGTGTCCATTTTAGGTTTAGCACAGCCTGAGATTTCTCTGTTAGCTAAAAGCACCGAGCGTCCGATTCATGAGCAAGGGGTCACAGAGTCACAGAACCATCGAGACTTACAGTGTAGACACCAGCCCTTCAAGCTGCTACAATAACAGCACTTGGACAGGCAGATGAATTGGAGAGGTTTAGAGAGATATGGGCCAGGCAGTTAGGACCAGCATAGATGAGAAATTTTGGTCGGCATGGGCAAGCTGTGTAAAAAATAACTCGCCTCACACATCTCATCGAGTCACACAGCATGGAAACAGGCCCTTCGGCCTAACATGCCCACACCCACCAACATATCCCATCTACACTAGTCCCACCTGCCTGCCTTTGGCCCATATCACTCTAAGCCTGTCTTATCTGTGTTCCTGTTCAAATATTTCTTAAACGTTGGGATAATCTCTGCCTCAACTATCTCCTCCAGCAGCTCGTTCCATACACCCACCACCCTTTGTATGAAAGTTACCCCTCAGGTTCCTATTAAATCTTTCCCCCCTCACCTTAAACCTACAGCATGTCCTCCGGTTCTCGATTCCCCAACTCTGGGTAAGAGACTCGGTGAGGCCAAGAGCTGAAGAGCACTGAAAGGCAGGTTTTTAAGGATTGGTGACTGCTTTGTAAAGGTGATTGTTACAATACTGCATGGAAGGAGCTCACTCACCAAGTTCATTCTTGTTCACCAGAAAGCCCTCAAGGACACATTCACAAAGATTTACAATTCCTGCTTCATATCAACTACACACTGGAAAACAATGAGAACACTAAAGTGCGCAGAATGTATCCGTTCTTAACAGCGGTGCAGCTAGTTGAGCTGATGCCTCACAGCGCCAGAGACCCCGGTTCAATTCTGACCTCAGCTGCTGTTTGTGTGGAGTTTGCATGATTTCCCCTTGACTGAGGAAGGACATTCTTGCTATTGAGGGAGTGCAGCGTAGGTTTACAAGGTTAATTCACGGGATGGCGGGACTGTCATATGCTGAGAGAATGGAGCAGCTGGGCTTGTACACTCTGGAGTTTAGACGGATGAGAGGGGATCTCATTGAAACATATAAGATTGTTAAGGGCTTGGACACACTAGAGGCAGGAAACATGTTCCCGATGTTGGGAGAGTCCAGAACCAGGGGCCGCAGTTTAAGAATAAGGAGTAAGCCATAAGAATAAGGAGACGAGGAAACACATCCCACATCCCAAAGACCTGCGGGATTTTTGGTTGATTGGCCCTCAGTGAATTGACCCTATTGTGTAGGGAGTGGATGAGAGAGTGGGATAGCATAGAACTGGTGTGAATGGGTGATCAATAGTCAGCGTGGACTGGGTTGGGCCGAAGGGTCTGTTTCCCTGCTGTATCTTTCAATTTAATAAAATGTAACGGATCCTCACCATTAGCTGAATTGCCAGTGTTACCACTCAGAGTCAAAGTGCAGCCTTGTCACTAGTATCTGATGACTGCCCACCACTTTGCATTCATATAGTGACTTCAACATCCATTTTCAGGACGTCGTGTTTTCAAACTGCAAGAAATTGCTGAGAATTGTGGACGCAGCCCAGACCGTCACAAAATCCAACCCCCCTTCCATTGACTCCAACTACACCTCACGCTGCCTCGGCAAGGCCAGCAGCATCATCAAGGACCAGTCTCACTCCTGACACTCCCTCTTCTCTCCTCTCTCATCAGGAAAAGAGGTACAGAAGTGTGGAAATGCACACCTCCAGATTCAGAGACAGTTTCTTCCCAGCTGTTATCAGGCAACTGAACCATCCTACCACAGCCAGAGAGCAGAGCTGAACTACCATCTACCTCATTGGTGACCCTCGGACTATCTTTGATTGGACTTTACTGGCTTCACATTGCACTAAACGTTCTTCCCCTATGTATCTGAACACTGTAAATGGATTGATTGTAATCATGTATTGTCTTTCTGCTGACTGGTTAGCACGCAACAAAAAGCTTTTCACCATCCTACCACAATTAAATAGTGATCCTGAGATACTATCGACCTCACTGGAGATCAAACCCAGATCCCTGGAGCTGTAAAGCAGCAGCTCTACTGCGGTGCCACTGTGGAGCTGTGTGAGGCGATGATCTTACACGGAGAGCGGTGGGTGCCTGGAGCGCGCTGCCAGGCCTGGTGGTGTGGTGGTGGCGGCTACATTAGTGGCATTTAAAATAGTTTTGGATAGGCAGGGAATGGAGGGGTATGGATCACGTGCCGGCAGAGGAGATTGGTTTAACTTGGCATCATGTTCGGCACGGGCATTGTGGGCCGAAGGGCCTGTTCCTGTGCTGGAGGAAGTTAGGTTGTTTTAAACTCATTCACAAGATGTGGGCAACACCCACAATACCAGACGTTATGGACAGAGAAACACTTTATGGGCGGCACGGTGGCGCAGCGGTAGAGTTGCTGCCTTGCAGCGCCGGAGACCCGGGTTCGATCCTGACTACACGTGCTGTCTGTATGGAGTTTGCACGTTCTCCCCGTGACCGGCATGGGTTTTCTCCGAGATCTTCGGTTTCTTCCCACGCTCTAAAGACGTACAGGTTTGCAGGTTAATTGGCTTGGTATAAGTATAAACTGTTCCTAGTGTGTGTAGGATAGTGTTAGCGTGCGGGGATCGCTGGTCGGCGCGGACCCGGTGGGCCGAAGGGCCTGTTTCCGCGCTGTATATTTAAATTAAAAACTAAAGGCTGCATGTTGAGGTTCTGTCGTCTAACAAACAGCAGATTCCCTTCATCAAACAGTGGATCTGTTTTTAGAGCGTCAATTTATATGCAGATTTATTTAATGACTTGAATTTAAAATCCCCAGATACCACTCCAGGATTTGTAATGCTGTCCCTGGATCCAGACAAGAACACACAGTGCTGGAGTAACCCAGCGGGTCCGGCAGCATCACTGGAGAACATGGACCGGTGACGTTTCGTGTCGGAACCCTTCTTCCCAGAGGTTTGGTCGCTAATCCAGTAATTTATCCATTACTCTTCCTCACCCCACACTTCAAAGCAAGGGTTCAAATATGAAGGAAGGAACCACAGATGCTGGATTACACTGAAGACAGACACAACATGCTGCAGTATCTCAGCGGGTCAGGCAGCATCTGTGGAGAAAAGGATTTGGTGACGTTTCATAGAAACATAGAAACATGGAAAATAGCTACAGGAGGAGGCCATTCGGCCCTTCGAGCCAGCACCCGCCATTCAATATGATCATGGCTGATCATCCAGAATTAGTACCCCGTTCCTGCTTTCTCCCTAAGAGCTAAATCGAACTCTCTCTTGAATACAATATTTCGGATCGAGACCCGTCTTCAGGCTGATCAAATGTTGATTAGTATTTGTGTGTATGTTCTCCCAGCGACTGCATGGCTTCCCCTGGGCTGCCACAGTTCCCCGAGAGACGTGCGGGTTGGTAGGTTACTTGGCTGCGGAGGATTGCCTCATGTGTGCAGGCATTGGGTACGTTCTGGGAGGGGTTTACGTCAGAGGTACAGCGCGGAAACAGGCTCTTCACCCCACCGAGTGGGCACCGACCAGCCATCCGCACACACTAGCACTATCCCACACACCAGGGAACTGTTTACAATCTTTATCAAAGCCAATTATCCGAAATTAAATTAACCTAAAACTAAACTGCACAGTATCCAGCTATTCCTCAGACACTCTGCGATGTGCAAACCAAAGTCACAAGCAAAAGGGCACGATAGACATGGCCACTCGGCCCCTCGAGACTGCCCTACTATTCAATGCCACCAGGACATACAAGGAACTGTAGAGGCTGGCTTACAAAAGAAGACGCAAAACGCTGGAGTAACTCAGCGGGTCAGGCAGCATCTCTGGTTGAAAAGGAGAAAAAGGGTGTGACGATTCTGGTCAGGATCCTTCTTCAGTCTGAAAAAGTGCCTCGACCCAAAACGTCACCAATCCATGTTTTCCAGAGATGTGCCTGACCCGCTGAGTAACCCCAGCACCTAGTGTCTGGCTTTGGTATGAACCAGTTCTTTATTTCTCCGTTCTGCTCCAGAAATGCTGCCTGGCCCGCTGGGTTACCCCAGCACTTTGTGTTCTTCAAGTGTTGATCTGCCCCAGGCCTCATCTCCTCCTCTCACCCTGGGCCACGGTATAAATCACACGCAAATACAAATTAATATTTGATCAGTCTGAAGAAAGGCCTCCATCCAAGACGCCACCAAACCCTGTTCTCCGCAGATGCCGCCTGACCCGCTGAGTTACTCCAGCATTCTCTGTCTATCTTCGATGTAAACCAGCATCTGCAGATCCTTCCATTACATTTGAACACTTGCTTTGAAGTGTGGGGCGAGGAAGAGTAAGGGATAAATGTACTGGATTGTTTTGAAGGCTGTGATGCCAACTGAAGCACTCTCCTCCTGCCGCTGTGCACTAGATCCGCTCCCCTGGTACTTGCTCACGCCCCCTGGGCTTGTCGTGTGTAGTCAGCGCTGTAGTACCTGGGCTGTGGCCTCCTCAGCTGCTCAGTAACATCCTCCTGCATCGGGAGCAGCTGACACCTCGGTTATACATGTTGCAAGTTGTATATAGGGTCATAGGGTGGTACTGTGGAGACAGGCCCTTCGGCCCAACTTGCCCACACCGCCCAACATGTCCCATCTACACCAGTCCCACCTGCCCGCGCTTGGTCAATAGACAATAGACAATAGACAATAGGCAGGAGTAGGCCATTTGGCCCTTCGAGCCAGCACTGTCAGTCAATGTGATCATGGCTGATCATCCCCAATCAGTACCCCGTTCCTGCCTTCTCCCCTGACACCGCTATTTTTAAGAGCCCTATCTAGCTCTCTCTTGAAAGCATCCTGAGAACCTGCCTCCATAGCCCTCTGAGGCAGAGAATTCCACAGACTCACCACTCACTGTGAGAAAATGTGTTTCTCGTCCCTCCAAACCTGTCCTATCCATCTACCTGCCTAACTGTTTCTTAAACGTTGGGATAGTCCCAGCCTCACCCTTCTCCTCCGGCACCTCGTTCCATACACCCACCACCCTTTGTGTGAAAACGTTACCCCTCAGATTCCTATGAAATCTTTTCCCCTTCACCTTGAACGCTGCTGTTCATGCCAATGGTTGAACGGTTCTGCTTGCCGGCTGCTCCGGTGCTGAGCCGAGACTGCGTGCCGTGCCAAGGTGCTCCATGTGAGAGAGTGAACACTCGGGGCATGGCTTTACCATGGGAACAGTCAGCAGCTGCGTGCACAATCCCAGGAGCCCGGGCCACAGAACGGCAAGGCACAGGGTGCTGGAGCACAAAGTGAGAACCATCCAAACACCATCTTCACCTGTTCTATGAAGATGCAGTGTTTAAGAAGGAACTGCAGATGCTGGAAAATCGAAGGTAGACAAAAGTGTTGGAGAAACTCAGCGGGTGAGGCAGCATCAATGGAGCGAAGGAAATAGGCAACGTTTCAGGTCGTTTATTCTCTCTTGTTTATTCCCGGGATGGTGGGACTGCCATATGCTGAGAGAATGGAGCAGCTGGGCTTGTACACTTAGAAGGATGAGAGGGAATCTCATTGAAACATATAAGATTGTTAAGGGCTTGGACACGCTACAGGCAGGAAACATGTTCCCGATGTTGGGGGAGTCCAGAACCAGGGGCCGCTGTTTAAGAATAAGGAGTAAGCCATTTAGAATGGAGACGAGGAAACACTTTTTCTCACAGAGAGTGGTGAGTCTGTGGAATTCTCTGCCTCAGAGGGCGGTGGAGGCCGATTCTCTGGATACTTTCAAGAGAGAGCTAGATAGGGCTCTTAAAAATAGCGGAGTCAGGGGATACGGGGAGAAGGCAGGAACGGAGTACTGACTGTGGATGATCAGCCATGATCACATTGAATGGCAGTGCTGGCTCGAAGGGCCGAATGGCCTCCTCCTGCACCTATTGTCTATTGTTTAGTTTAGAGTTCAGTTTAGTTTCCAGACGCAAATCTGGAGTTTGGAGACACAGCGTGGAAACAGGCCCTTCAGCCCACCAAGTCCGCACCAACCAGCGATCCCCCGCACATTAACACTATGCTACACACACTGGGGACAATTTTACATTTACACCAAGCCGATTAACCTCAAACCTGTACGTTTTTGGAGTGCAGGTGGAAACCGAAGATCTCGGAGAAAATCCACGAGGTCACGGCGAGAACGTACAAACTCCGTGCAGGCAGCACCCGTCGCCGGGATGGAACGCGGGTCTCCGGCGCTGGAAGGCAGCAACTCTACCGCTGCACCACCCTGCCACTCCCGTTCATGTTTACCATGGGAACACGTACACAGGAGCCGGACACTGAACGACAAGGTGCTGGGGGCAGAGTCCCACCTGCCCGCGTTTGGCCAATGTCCCTCTAAACCCGGGCGGCACGGTGGCGCAGCGGTAGAGTTGCTGCCTCACAGCGCCAGGGACCCGGGTTTGATCCTGACCACGGGGGCTGCCTGTACCGAGTTTGCACGTTCTCCCCGTGACCGGCGTGGGTTTTCTCCGGGTGCTCCGGTTTCCTCCCGCACTCCAAAGAAGTACAGGTTTGTAGGTTGAGTGGCTTAACATAATTATAAATTGTCCCTAGTGTGTGTGGAATAGTGTTAATGTGCGGGGATCGCTGGTCGGTGCGGACTCGGTGGGCCGAAGGGCCTGTTTCTGCGCTGTATCACTAAACTAAACTAAACCTGTCCTATCCATGTAACTGTCTAACTGTTTCTTAAACTTTGGGATAGTCCCAGCCTCAACCACCTCCTCTGGCAGCTCGTTCCATACACCCACCACCCTCTGTGTGAAAAAGTTACCCCTCAGATTCCTATTAAATCTTTTCCCCTTCACCTTAAACCCATGTCCTTCTTTAACAAGAGACTCTGTGCATGGTTTGATTGCATCTTCCAACAAGTATTTATAAGCCACCCATTAGAAATGAAAGGCGTGCAAGTGACTTCTGTGATCCTGCAGTTTAGTCGATCAATGTGAATCCTGCATGTGAATGTTCTTTTATTCTGGTCGATAGAAGGCTCAGCTGTGCCCCCTGGTGCCTGGTGCCAGCTATGGCAGGGTGCCAGCTTCACTGGTGCAGCAGCCCATTGCGCCACCAGGCGCCCTCCAGTGGGACTGCGCCCTGTCCATGGCGCTCGACTCAAGGTCTTCATTTAGTTTAGAGTTTTGGGGCGGCACGGTGGCGCAGCGGTAGCGTTGCTGCCTTACAGCGCCAGAGACCCGAGTTCGATCCTGACCACGGATGCTGTCTGTATGGAGTTTGCATGTTCTCCTTGTGTGACTGCGTGGGTTTTCTCCGGGTGCTCTGGTTTCCTCCCACACTCCAAAGACGTGTAGGTTTGTAGATTAATTGGCTTTGGTAACATTGTAAATTGTCCCCAGTGCGTGCCATAGTGCGCGTGTACAAGCTAATCGCTGGTCGGCACGAACTCGGTGGGCAGAAGGGCTACATTCCACACTGTATCTCTAAAAACGTTTAGAGATGCAGCGTTGAGGCAGGTACTGTCATGGTGTTTAAGCAGTATTTCGATATGTACATGGATAGTATAGGTTTAGAGAGGTATGGGCCAAACACAGGCCGGTGGCACTAGTGTAGATGGGGCATGTTGGTTGGCATGCGAAGGTTGGGCCAGAAGGGCGTGTTCCCTGCTGTGTGACTCTATGACACAACGCCTTGACTTGATGGGCTGAAGGGCCTGTTTCAATGCTGTATCTATTACAGTACAATGTGATGGACCAAACAATATGGCCAAATGAGGTTGTTCCTTCAAAGAGCCAGCACAGATATGATCAGATGAATGGACTATCTGTGCAGCTCAGTTTAGTTTATGGTCTCGTGTACTGAGGTACAGTGAAAAGCTTTTGTTTGCGTGCTAACCAGTCAGCGGAAAGACAATACATGATTACAGTCGAGCTGTTTACAGATGCATGATGAGGGAATAAAGTTTAGTGCAAGGTAAAGCCAGCAAAGTCCAATCAAAGATAGTCCGAGGGTTGCCAAAGAGGTAGATGCTCTCTGGTTGTGGTAGGATGGTTCAGTTGCCTGATAACAGCTGGGCAGAAACTGTCCCTGAATCTGGAGGTGTGCGTTTTCACACTTCTGTACCTCTTGCCCGATGGGAGAGGGGAGAAGAGGGAGTGGCCGGGGTGCGACTGGTCCTTGATGATGCTGCTGGCCTTGCCGAGGCAGCGTGAGGTATAAATGGAGTCAATGGAAGGGAGGTTGGTTTTGTGTGATGGTCTGGGCTGCGTCCACAATTCTCTGCAAATACTTGCGGTCTTGGATGGGGCTGTTCCCAAACCGTGCTGTGATGCTTTCTCTGAGGATTGTTGGAGGCTATAAGCACGGCACCGTGGCAGAACGGTTGCCAGATCTCCACAGGGAGTTTGTTTTGTGGAGGTCATCCGTTCCTCAGACGTCGACATATGTGTGTCACATCCTGGGGGTGGCCTGTGTTCACAAGCTGCCTGCAGTCTCACCTGAAACAGGGTCCGCTCCTGAATTCAGTGACTAAAACACCAGATTGGTGCCCAGTTTCAGCATCTCCCTCTGGGTGGCACAGTGGTAGAGTTGCTGCCTACCAGTGTCAGAGACCCGGGTTCGATCCTGACCAGGGGTGCTGTCTGTACGGAGTTTGCACGTTCCCCCCATGACCTGCATGGATTTTCTCCGGGTGCTCCGGTTTCTTCCCACACTCCACAGACGTACAGGTTAATCGGCTTGCTATAATTGTAAATTGGCCCAAGTGTGTGTAAGATAGTGTTAGTGTGCGGGGACTGCAGGACTCAGTGGACGAAAGGGTCTGTTTCAGCGCTGTATCTCTAAACTAATCTAAATCTCCCAGTTTGTGTGAAGATGGCACCGCATGTTTCTTATGCTGGTAGATTCTGATGCCAGTTCCCCACTCAGTCGCCAAGCCTCATCTCCTCACCCATCATCCATCCATGGAGTGTGCTGAGGTGCCCAGTCAAACCAGTCTTCCACCTGCTTCAATACATCCCCCCTTCTCCCCGCTCCCGTACGGCAGAAGGCACAGAAGCTTGAAAGCACGCACCACCAGACTCAGGGACAGTTTCTTCCCCTCTTGTTATCAGGCTTCTGAACGGTCCTTCCATAAGCCAGGATACTGTCCGATTCACCTCTACCCCAATCCCTTAACATGGGGTAGAGCTGGAACTGGTGCTACAATGCTGAGTATTCTGCACTCTGTATCTTCCCCTTTGGCTCTTGTTTGACGATTGTATTTATGTATTATATTATCTGAATGGATAGCAAGCAAAACAAAACTTCCACCAAACCTCGGTCCACTTGACAACAATCAACCTAAACCTTGCTGTATAATCCTGATCGCCCAGTTTGAAGTTAAGTTTTATTACTTATACAAAAAACATTGTATAGAAACAATAGACAATAGGTGCAGGAGTAGGCCATTCGGCCCTTCGAGCCAGCACCGTCATTCAATGTGATCATGGCTGATCATCCCCACTCAGTACCCCGTTCCTGCCTTCTCCCCATATCCCCTGACTCCGCTATCTTTAAGAGCTCTATCTAACTCTCTCTTGAAATCATCCTGAGAATTGGCCTCCACTGCCTTCTGAGGCAGAGAATTCCAAATTCACAACTCTCTGTGTGAAAAAGTGTTTCCTCGTCTTCGTTCTAAATGGCTGACCACTTATTTTTAAACTGTGGCCCCTGGTTCTGGACTCCCCCAACATCAGGAACATGTTTCCTGCCTCTAGTGTGTCCAATCCCTTAACAATCTTATATGTTTCAATGAGATCCCCTCTCATCCTTCTAAACTCCAGAGAGTACAAGCCCAGCCGCTCCATTCTCTCAGCATATGGCAGTCCCGCCATCCCAGGAATTAACCTTGTAAACCTACGCTGCACTCCCTCAATAGCAAGAATGTCCTTCCTCAGATTTGGAGACCAAAACTGCACACAATACTCCAGGTGTGGTCTCACTAGGGCTCTGTACAACTGCAGAAGGACCTCTTTGCTCCTATACGTAACTCCTCGTGTTATGAAGGCCAACATGCCATTTGCTTTCTTCACTGCCTGCTGCACCTGCAATGCTTACCAACGTCACTCTTAAAATGATTAAAACTCGCGCATACTCTGCCTTGATATGTTATTCGTGGCGGTGGGCCTGGCTTGCTGCTGTGAAGAAGGACCTGGTGGGCCACGGGCTGCAGGGTGGAAGTTGCAAAGCCGCGGACTCTGCCCCGACGACCAGGGAGATGATGAGGAGGGAGGTGCTGGTGATGAGGGACGCGAGGAGTGGGCTGGTGCGAGAGGGCCACTGCCTCCAGTGCCTTCACTGTCAGCTGCAGGAGGTGGTCGGGCGGGGAGAGGGACGTGGGTCGGCGGGCCGAGCTGGTCAAAGGTGACGGAGGAGGCCCTGCAGCAGCCTGGGGCTTGCCTGGATCGGGAGCCACTCCAGCGCTTCGAGTGCCTGGACAGACGGCTGTGGAAGCCAAGTCAGTGGATATGTTATGTTGAAGGCAGAGATAGACAGATTCTTGATTAGTACGGGTGTCGGGGGTTATGGGGAGAAGGCAGGAGAATGGGGTTAGGATGGAGAGATAGATCAGCCATGATTGAATGGTGGAGTAGACTCGATGGGCCGAATGGCCTCATTCTACCCCTATCACATATGAGCTTATGACCGGACTTTGTACTTTTTGTAAATGGCACCAAAATATAGCGACTCGTGCACGTGTGGTCTCTGCAAAGACAGTTCCACTGCGCAGGGCACACGTGACAATGAAGCAACACTGAACCATCAGTACAATGAACAATGCTTCTTCTAATTCCAGCTTCCTCTCCAGTTTGTGGCTTCTGGGGTGGCTGAAGAATGGGGCGTGGGGTGTACAGACCGTCCCATGGAGCAGGGAGACTGGTCCATGCATCTCTCCCTCTCATGCAGGAGATGCGTACACTGCCCGTGCAGGGACTTTGCGATCCTCAATACCACTCCCAATGGTCCAGAGGTTCTCAGAAGTTGTCAAGGAAGCTTGGAGAACATCCACTAGTCACCTGCCCCATCACAGCTCCCTGCTCAACCTGCGCAGGGAGGCCCGGATAGAGCGGATGTGGAACGGATGTTCCCACTAGTGGGAGAGTCTAGGACCAGAGGGCACAGCCTCAGAATAAAAGGACGTACCTTTAGAAAGGAGATGGGGAGGAATTTCTTTAGTCAGAGGGTGGTGAATCTGTGGAATTCATTGCCACAGGCGGCTGTGGAGGCCAAGTCATTAGATATACATCATGGACAGGTAGATTCTTGATTAGTGTAGGTGCTATGGGGAGGCGGCCCGGGAATGGGGTTGAGAGGAAAAGATAGATCAGCCATGAATGAACAGAGTAGACCTGATGGGCTGAATGGCCTAATTCTGCTCCTAGAACGTCTGAACTCTGGTATATTTAATTTTCGGCTGAGGACCTGTCTGTGCACTCGATGTACTGGAGCAGATGTCCCTCTCCTCTCCTCGCCTGGCCATCCTTGTGTCCCGGGGGGGGGGGGGGCACCTCCTGCAGCCGACCCACCATTCCCTGCATATCCGTGTGCCCAGCCAGAAGCACTTTAAGGCTATAATTGTACCTACTCCACCACTACCCCTGGCCTGCCCTGCACATCTCCTTTGAACGTTGCCCCTCTCTGCTGAAAGTCATGCCCTTGGTCTTTGCTTTTGCCAGACTGGGTGAAAGGTTGTTTTAAATGTTTTTATAGTCCCTGCCTCAACGACCTCCTCTGACAGCTCGCTCCATGTACCCACTACCCTCTGTGTGAGAAAGCTGCCCCTTGGGTTCCTATTAAATCTTTCCCTGCTCACCTCGAGCCTATGTTCTCTGGTCCTTCATTCCCTAATGGACCTGCCCCCACGTAGGCGATTTTTCAGGCGACTGTCAGAGTGGAACACACACACACATCGCTTCCTTCACCAGCCCGTTTTGCATGCTGGGGACAGGGCAAGCGGGGGGAGCGCTGTCTGAGTGAAATTCACACGGTGCAAAGCCAATGTGATACAGACACACACTGCGATGAACAGGAAGGTTCTGACTGTCTACCCTATCTATGCCTCTCATAATTGAATATATAGCATTACTCCTAGCTCTCTCGGCAGTGTGCGGAGGTGGATTTCTTCTTCTCTGAAGCTCCAGGCCAGGCTTCCAGTGGCGCAGGAGAGTGTTTAACTACGTGAAGAGCCCCCATTTAATCTCCGTGTACCTCTCACCTCCAGCCCAGGGGCTCAGGTCACTCCCCTCAACCATTGCTGCCCTCACTGGGAACCATCCTGATTGAAAGACGTTGGTCAGGCCCCTTTTCGAGGATTGTGTTCAGTTTTGGTCAAGAGTTTGTTACTGTCATATGTCCCAGACATCCAGACTTGTGGCAGCACGACAGAATGTGTAACGGTAGTACTCTGTAAACACCTGCTCAACGATCACCCCGCCATAGGAGGAATGTCGTTAAACTAGAATGGGTGCAGAGAAGATTTACCAGGACGTTGCCAGGACTTGATGGCCTGAGCTACAGGGAGAGTTTGGGCAGGCTGGGACGTTATTGCTTGGAGCGCAGGAGGGTGAGGGTTGATCTTATGGAGGTGTGTAAAATCATGAGAGGAATAGATCTGGTAGATGCACAGAGTCTCTTGCCCAGGGTAATGGGCCTGTCCCACTTAGGTGACATGTGCAGTCGTCACATGGTTGCGGGTGGTTGCCGGGGAGTCGCCTTCATGGTCGTGAGGAGTTCCCGCATTCTGGGAACGAGTCGCGGCCTCATTATGGTCGCTGCGGATTATTCAACATGTTGAAAAGTTAGCGACGACTAGAATGAAGCCTAGGGTAGCGAGGACTAGAATGTACTCATGGAGGGTAGCGAGAATTCCCGTGTCGTAGGTGGGTCGCCAGGAGGTTGAAGGTTCTCGTAGGTTGGAGCTGACCGGTGAATTTCACTGGCTCAATGGGCAAAAAACTTAAGCACGAGTTTTCAGATAACCGACCGGTAATGTTAAATGTCCGCCGAGCTTCACAACCGTGTATCTCTGGCTTCTTAAAAGTTGTCTCCACTCCTTCTACCCCCTCCCACCCCTCGTTTAAAGGGCTTGCATGACCCTTCCCGTACACTGCGCTTTCACCGTCTTAATTACAGCGCCAACCTTCCTGTTCATCGTGGTCATCACATTGGCTTTGCACCGTGTGAATTTCACTCAGACAGTGCTCCCCCGGCTTGCCCTGTCCCCCGCCTGCATAATGGTCTGGTGAGGGGGGGTGTGTGTGTGTGTGTGTGTGTGTGTGTGTGTGTGTGTGTGTGTGTGTGTGTGTGTGTGTGAGTGTGTGAGTGTGTGTGTGTGTGAGTGTGTGTGTGTGTGTGTGTGTGTGTGTGTTCCACTCTGACAGTCGCCTGAAAAATTGCCTAAGTGGGACAGGTCCATTAGGGAATGAAGAACCAGAGAACATAGGCTCGAGGTGAGCAGGGAAAGATTTAATAGGAACCCAAGGGGCAGCTTTCTCACACAGAGGGTAGTGGGTACATGGAGACAGCTGTCAGAGGAGGATGTTGAGGCTGGGACTATAACAACATTTAAAAGATACATACACAGGTACATGGATGGGAAACGTTTTAGAGGGATAAAGGGCAAATGGGGGACTAGCGTAGATGGGGCATCTTGGCCGGCATGGGCGAGTTGGGCCGAAGGGCCTGTTTCCACACTGTATAATAATACATTTATTTGTATAGCACGTTTAAAAACAACTCACATTGACCAAAGTGCTTCACATCAGTGCAGGTACTAATTTGATGCATACAACGGTAAACAGACCCAACAATACATACATAAACTGTTTACAGCGCCCCCTCAGAGGGGCTCAAAAACGCTACGGAGTAGAAATCGGTTTTGAGGCGTGACTTAAAGGAGTGGATGGAGGGGGCAGTTCTGATGAGGAGGGATGCTGTTCCACAGTCTAGGTGCTGCGACCACAAAAGCGCGGTCGCCCCTGAGCTTAAACCTGGACCGCGGGATGGTCAGTAGCCCCAAGTCGGCCGAGCTGAGGGACTTGGAGGAAGAATGGTGGGTTAGAAGAGTTTTGATATAGGGGGAGGGCTTTGTATATGTACAAGCGGAGCTTGAAGTTGATTCTGAACCGTACAGGGAGCCAGTGGGGAGAGGCCAGGATCGGGGTGATGTGGTCCCGTTTACGGGTGCCCGTCAGGAGTCTCGCTGCGGCGTTTTGGACCAGTTGCAGACGGGACAGGGATGATTGGCTGATGCCAGTGTATAGGGACTCTGTGACTCTCATCCACACTCAGAACTGAACCTGGGTCTCTTGGGCAGAGAGGCAGTAGCTCCACCTCTGTCCCACTGTCCCACGCAGGTCATGGACAGGATTCCTGAACTAATCCCACCCATCACTAGTCGGAAGGAACTGCAGATGCTGGCTTAAACCGAAGATAGACCCAACATGCTGGAGTAACTCAGCATGACAGACAGCATCTCTGGAGATAAGGAATGGGTTGACGTTTCGAGTCGAGACCCTTCTTCTGAAGACCCTTCCCTCCAGAGATGCTGCGTGTCCCGCTGAGTTACTCCAGCTTTTTGTGTCTATCCACCCATCACTAGTGAAGTTCCCGGGACTTTAGAGTCTCTGTATCTTTTAAATGTTGTTCTAGTTCCTGCCTCAACTACCTCCTGTGGCAGCTCGCTCCATACGCCCACCAAATACGCCCACCATACGCGTTGCCAAAGGTTGGCTATTTCAGGTCTGGTAGCAGGAGAGGAAGAGGCAGCAGTGCAGCTGTGGCAGCCAATACTGCAGATGACCACATGGTGGCAGAGCTGCTGCAGGGCGAGGTCCCCAGGGTGAGACAAAGTGCTGGAGTAACATCAACCCATTCACTGCAAACTCACTTTCACATTTTCAAACCCAGGAAACATTGAGCACATTTTTGACCAGATGATGATTAAAATAGTGAAGCTTATCGACTGGATGGAGAAAGGCTTTGGTGATTGAGTTTGAGTTTAGTTTATTGTTCATGTGATAGGAGCAGAATTAGGCCATTCGGCCCATCAAGTCTACTCCGCCATTCAATCAAGACTGATCTATCTCTCCCTCCTAACCCCATTCTCCTGCCTTCTCCCCGTAACCCCGGGCACGTGTACGAACAGGGCGGTCACGGTGGCGCAGCGGTAGAGTTGCTGCCTTACAGCGAATGCAGCGCCGGAGACCCGGGTTCGATCCTGACTACGGGTTCTGTCTGTATGGAGTTTGTACGTTCTCACCGTGACCTGCGTGGGATTTCTCACAGATCTTAGGTTACCTCCCACACAATTGTCCCCAGTGTGTGTAGGATAGTGTTAGCGCGCAGGGATCGCTGATCGGGGAGGACTCGGTGGGCTGAAGGGCCTGTTTCCGCGCTGTATCTCTAAACTAAACTAATCAAGAATCTATCTATTTCCGCCTTCAAAATATCCATTGACTCGCCATCCGCTGCCGTCTGTGGCAATAAATTCCACCGATTCGCCACCCTGACATGACACTATTGTCATATGTACCGAGGTACAGTGAAAAGCTTTTCCCCTTGTTGGCTCTGGACCAGAGTGAATGTATCAGATTCCACGCCCCGCCTCTGGGACCACGTTCTGGATATCAAACACTCTCAACGTAACAGGAACTTTCTCCCCGGATCCCCTTAAAAACGATATGGGCATTAAATCACTTATTTAACTCGTGTTCTGAGCCGCGCGTGGGTTTTGAAATCCAAAGCTACACCAAACCTCCGGGGGTAACTACTATCGACTTCATCTACGCTTCACGCTGCCTTGGAAAAGCAGCCGACATAATCAAGGACTCGTCCCACCCCGGTCATTCCTTCTTCACCCCGCTCCCATCCAGGAGAAGGTACAGAAGCTTGAAAGCGCGCACCACCAGACTCAGGAACAGCTTCTTCCCCTCTATTACTTTCCCCTTACCTACTCCAACCTCACCCCCCCACCCCCTGAACGTACAGCCCTCCGCTCCCTCTGCAGCAACCCCGACATTATAATCAAACCCGCCAACAAGGGAGGTGCCCTGGTAGTCTGGCGCACTGACCTCTATTGGGCTGAGGCCAGGCGACAACTCTCTGACATCTCCTCCTACTTATCCTTAGACCATGACCCCACAGATGAGCACCAGGCCTTAATATAACACTCCATTTTCAGATGTCTTCACTTCTGGCTCTCTACCCTCTAAAGCCTCCAACCTTATCGTTCCCCAGCCCCTGCATGGCCTGGTTTTATCTTCTCCCCAAAATCCACAAACACAACTGCCCTGGCGGACCCATTGTTTCCGCTTTTTCATGTCCCACTGAATTAATTTCCACATACCCCAACTCCATCCTATCCCTCCTGGTTCAATCCCTTCCTACCTATGTATTTTGTTAGTATTTGTTAGTATTTATTCACTATCATTGAATGAGCATCAGATAATATTCCAAATAGAGTGTGTGGCCTCAACCCACTTCTGACTGTACATTAAAAGAGTCACCTGTTGCTAATTTCACAATTGTGTGTCTCTTTTTCTTACTGTTTTCAAATGAGCTGAATACTGATAACTAGTTTGTACAACTTGGCAGCAAGTTTTAGAAATTAAACCGTTTGGAGTCAGGTATTTTACTAAAATTAATTTGTAAGTTAGATAGGGCTCTAGGGGCTAGTGGAATCAAGGCATATGGGGAGAAGGCAGGCACGGGTTATTGATTGGGGATGATCAGCCACGATCACAATGAATGGTGGTGCTGGCTCAAAGGGCCGAATGGCCTCCTCCTGCACCTGTTTTCTATGTTTCTATATCCAAGATGCCTCCCACGCCCTTTGTCTCTTCAATTACTTCCAATTTCCAGGCCCCCACTCCCTCATCCTCACCATGGATGTCCAGTCATTCTACACCTCCATCCCCCACCAGGAGGGTCTTAAAACCCTCTGTTTCTTCCTCGACAGAAGAACCAACCAATCCCCGTCTACCGATACTCTCCTCCGCCTAGTGGAGCTGGTCCTCACGCTCAACAACTTCTCCTTTGACTCTTCCCACTTCTCCAAGCCCAAGGCCTCTTTGCAGGGTACGTTGAACAATCCCTGTTCCAGGCTTGCACTGGCCCTATCCCCGAACTCTATCTCCGTTACATTGATGACTGCATCGGTGCTACCTCCTGCACCCATGCAGAACTCACTGACTTCATCAACTTCACGGCTAATTTCCATCCTGCACTCAAATTCACTTGGACCATCTCCGACACCTCTCTACCATTTCTAGATCTCACAGTCTCCGTCACAGGAGACAGACTATTAACTAACATCCATTACAAACCCACCGACTCCCCACAGCTATCCCGACCACACTTCTTCCCACCCTGCTTCCAGTAAAGACTATCCCCTGCTCCCGATTCCTCCGTCTACGCCGCATCTGCGCCCAGGATGAGGTTTTCCAAATCAGATCATTAATGTCCTCATTCTTTAGAGAATGGGGGTTCCCCTCTCCCATTCTAGATGAGACTCTCACTAGGATCTCCTTGGTATCCTGCAGCTTCGCTCTTGCTCCCCCTCCCCCCATTTGTAACAAGGGCAGAGTCCCTCTTGTCTTCACCTTCCACCCCATCAGCCGTCTCATACAGTACATAATCCTCCAACATTTTCGCCACCTCCAACAGGATCCTAGTCACATATGCCCATTTCCACCCCCTTCCACCTTCCACCTCCACACTCCCTGGTCAACTCATTCCTTCCCACCCAAACCATTCCCTCCTCAGGTACTTTCCTCTGCAACCGCAGGAGATGCAGCTGTCCCTTCACCTCCTCCCTCAACTCTGTTCAAGGACCCCAACAGTTCTTTCAAGTGAGGCAGAGGTTCACTTGCACCTCCTCCAACCTCATCTACTGTATCCGCTGTTCCAGGTGTGGACTCCTATATATCGGCGAGACCAAACGCAGGCTCGGCGATCGTTTCGTTGAACACCTCTGCTCAGTCGGCCTAAACCTACCTGATCTCCCGGTTGCTAAACACTTTAACTCCCCCCTCCCATTCCCACATTGACCTTTCTGTCCTGGGCCTCCATTGTCAGAGTGAGACCTTGCGTAAATTGGAGGAACAACTGCTCATATTTTGCTTGGGCAGCTTACACCCCAGCGGTATGAACATTAACTTCTCAAACTTGAAGTAACCCTTGCTTTCAATCTCTCTCCATCCCCTCCCCTTCCGTTCTCCCACTAGTCTTCCTGTCTCCGACTACATTTTACCTGTTTGCTTTGTTGCTACCTTCTCCCAACTAACAATGACCTATTCTACGTTTTCCTTGATCTCCATTCCCTTTGTCTTGTTTTCACACCTTACACCTCCTTATCTATACACTTCCTTTATCTATGTACCGCCCACTCCCCTGACACCCCGACATCAGTCTGAAGAAGGTTCTCAACCCGAAACGTTGCCCATTCCTTCTCTCCAGTCACCTATCCATGTTCTCCAGAGATGCTGCCTGACCCGCTGAGATACTCCAACACCTTGGGTCTAATGCTGGGGACCCTGCAGCAACTCTGCCACCAAGTGGCTGCTAAGAGTACTGGCTGCTCACTGCTGCTCTCTGCTGGGTACTGCCACACCTGGGCTAATGTCCTCACCTGTCTGGTACCTGACCCGAAACATCACCTACGTGCTGCCTGACCCACCGAGTTATTCCAGCACTTTGTGTTTTTTTTTAATGTAAACCAGCTCCTGCAGCTCCTTGTGTTACCACTCTGCTGTAACATAGGAAGCGGGGCTATTTGTATTTGGACATTGACGGGATTCCCACAGGCATTCAAAGTGTCTGTAGGGGAAGGTTGTCTCAAGGACCGGGCATGGAAGTTGCCGGAAACACGCCCATGGTTGGCCGGACTAAGCCCAGTGTGTAGTTGTAGCAATACGTTGCTTTGACTCTGAGCTTCCATTGACTTCAAGAGCAACTGATACAACTTGTCCCACCTCTGAACGACATAATTAGCGCAGCCAGCAAAGGCAAATACTTCTCAGCGGCTTAGGCAGAATCCGACCAGGTATCGAGTCATGCAGGAGGGTGTGGCCCAACTCATCCACGCTGACCAAGATGCCCCATCTACTCTAGTCCCACCTGCCCACGTTTGGCCCGTGTCCCTCTAAACCAGAGATCGGCAACCAATGGCCCCCGGGCCGAATGTGGCCCGTAACCCGAAATCATCCGCCCGCAGGTGTGCTTTTTTTCCAGTAATTATCCGGCCCGCAGACTTCCATCATCTCCAGTACGTCCCGGGCCTGAGGCTGCGGCACCCAGGCGCGGTGACAAATGGACACAGGGAGGCCTGCGCTGGCGGCTGCGATGGCGGAGCCGCCGACCAGCGCCGAGCGCTGGCCGCATTACATCCTGTGCAAAGCCGCCAGCACGGCCGCGCGGTACCCGGACGTGGCATCGAAGAACGAGAAGCCGAAGCCAAATAGCCGGATGGAAACAAAGCTGAAACGCAAACGAACCGAAGGCTGCGTCGCCTACAAGCCAACTAACCGAATGCCGCTCTGCCGAAAAGTCAAATGACGGACATGACGTCGCGGGGACTTGTCAGCGATTGTCCCAGATCCCGCGTCCATCACATCATTGGCCGGTGGAGACGGGAGGGTTGGGGTCATTTTCCCACACAAGTCGTTATTTGACTTTTCGGCCATTCGGTGAGTTTGCTTTTAGGCGACGCAGCTTTTCGGTTAGTTGGCGTTTTGGCGTCCTGCCCTTTCGGTTCGTTGGCGTTTTGGCCTCGCTTCCTTCGGCGCCATGTCCGCACACGCGGCCGCGCACCTTATGTCCCTGGGCTTCACTGTCGGGATCGGGGTTGTCAATCGGCCGGGGACAAATGAGTGTGAGTATTTGAGCCACGGCCTTCAGGACTGAGTCAAGGCAATGGTCCGTAGGTGCGCCATGTTAGTGAGCGCCCGTTACCGGGCCCAGTGCTGCGGGTGGCGTCCTCAAAAGGGCGGGATCACTGTGAACACGTGATAGATATGGCTCACCATCCGCTTACAGACACGCGTCCCGGCCCTTATGCAGAACAGGGTTGCCGACCCCTGCTCTAAACCCTAGGTATTGGTATATTATCTGGTCTGAAGAAGGGTCTCAACCCAGAACATCACCCATTCTTTCTATCCAGAGATGCTGCCTGTCCCGCTGAGTTACTCCAGCACTTTGTGTCTATCTTTGGAATATTATTGTCATGTGTTCTGAGGTGCAGAGGAAACACATGGCTTGGTGTGTTACCCAGGCAGATCATCCCATCGATGGGTGGAACTGTACCACGGGGACTCTCTGCCTCGATGGTGATCACAGCTCTTGTATTCTCCACCAAGCCTACACACACACACACACACACACAGCCGCTCATCCTTCCATTTTCCTTCCCCTAGTCTCCCTTGAGGGGGAAGAAGCTTTAGTGATTGAAGGAGACTCTTGAACATAGTGAATGTCTCCCATTCCACCACCTTCTCCGGCACTGTGTTCCTCATTCTTTATCCACACAGTGTGTGTATGGAACGAGCTAGAGGTGCTTCCATGAAGAGGCAAGTACTATAATAGTAAGATTAAATGAGAACTTACCAGTTCAAAGTTTGATCTGTATTTTATGAGGAGTTACAATGAGGGATTACGTGAAGACCCCGTCCAGCATGCGCGACATTCTTCAAAGCAGCGGTGTGTATTCACAGAAAAAACACAACGATTGAAATAAATATAGTAAAGAAAAAATAAGAACTTAATTATCAGTTGATCTGTATAATAGAGGGTGGGAGCGGAGGGCACGTAATCCCTCATCGTAACTCTTCATAAAATACAGATCAAACTTCGAACTGGTAAGTTCTCATTTAATCTCACTATTTTATTTCGGAGTCACGTGAGTGACTACGTGAAGACTTCAAAGCTCTGTGATTCCGAACCGTGTACCAGCTCATGCTTCACTCACTGTCTGAAGACCTTTGAGGGAGGAAGTATGTTATCACAATCAACAATAACCTGTTTGTGAACAAAAAAGGTTTATTAATAACAACAAAAAACAGATAATTAAATATTATCTGCAGACTCTAAAATTCTGTCAGCAAATGTAGCAGGTTCCGCCAGCAGCTTATTATAAAATCTTTGGAAAGTTCTTTCCGAGGACCATCCTGCTCTGGCCAGAATATGGTCCATAGGCACATCCATTATGGGGTATATGCTGAACTGGCGTCATGTTTTCATGAACAAAGTCAATTTTATAGCCATGATGCTGCTATATATTTGTCATTAGTGATAGACTCCAATGTATCCAAAAACAAGTGCAATCTCCCCCCTGTTAGTATAGAGCCCCTACTGCTCATATGCTGAGAGGATCCAGACCCACCTACCTCCATGGTTACTGGTGCTTCTTCTGCCTCTTCGCTGGACGATGAGGCGTCTGCTGGGCTGTAGAGGGCTGCTGTTGATGTTGATGTTGGGGGTAGCGCATTTTCCATGGGGTCCGCTCCGGGCCCTGGCGTAAAAAAGGCTTACGGGGAATGGTTGCGGACCGCGAGCTTTCACCAGTCCCATATGGTAGTCGGCGACTGGTGGACGCCGTGGGGTACTGCCGCCTGGGTTTGTTGGGTCTGCTCGGTCCCAAACCTGCCCTCACGAGACCAAAGGTCATGGACTCTTCCTCCAGGTCTTTCACCTTTTTTGGAAGGTCCTCTCCAAAGAGCAGAATAGGAGGTTCTGAACCCAGTGTTTTGCAAAGTCCTGCAAACTTAGGGTTGAGGGCAGGCTTGATGATTTCCTTCCATAAATTATTAATCTCATATTGAGTGGTGCACAGCAGAGCTAATGAATCTTGCTGATTAGTGGTGATGTCCACATCATCTATGGACCGAGCATATGATGTAATTCCTGCTCAGGAGTTTTAGGGTTTTCTGGAGCTTCAACTCCAGGTTCCTGATATTCTGCTCCAAATGTCCCCAAATTTGGCTGTTTACAGCTGGTACATTCAGTGATGTACAATTTTCTGGGGCTGTATATAATTCAAGAGCCTCATTGACCACCTGTTCTTGTAGGGGTTTTGAGGACAGGTGGTCAATGCTGGCTGCAAGTTTCGGCTCTAACGGCCGACCCACTCGTGGAATGGCCACGTAGCGGTTGACCACACCCAGCAGCTCTTCCTGATCCTGTACACCCTGCGTACTCCCGACATCTTCAGCCAGCGACCCCTCTTCTTGACCAGCCCAGACCTGGTCGCCAATGCTGCCTTCAATAGAAGGTGAAGCAATGGCCAGTGCCGTAAAGGGCACTGCGGGAGTGCCTGAGCTCCCTTGGCGAGTCTGCTGCTGCTCGCTGGAGCAATTGCTCCATAAGCCGTTCCATGTGGCTTAGGCGGCTGCCTGTGCCGCTCTCGAGCGGTGAGGCATCTTCATCCGAATCGTCGGACACTACCGCCCGGTTCTGGCTGCAGGTACCTCCAGCCCGCTGCTCAGGCAGCACGAGCGGTGCTGGGCTCGGCTCGGTAGTTATACCCGCCGCCTCTTGCCCCCCCCTCCAAAGAGCATTCCTCAACGGAGGACGAACGGGGGCGAGCTGCAGATTTCTTCCCTCTGGTCTTGCTCATTCTTCCTGGAACATAAAGCAGCCCACAGAGAAAATATACACGGCCACAGTAAAACTTACCTGTTGGCCCGACTTTCAAATTGTAGCGGGAGCGCCTTGAACTCCCGTTCGTCGCGGGTGCACTGCATGAACGCTAATGTCACGCATGCGTGCTGGACGGGGTCTTCACGTAGTCACTCACGTGACTCCGAAATAAAACAACATTTAAAAGGCACTTGGACAGGTGCATGGATGGAAAAGGTTGAGGGATATGGGCCAAATGCAGGCAGATGGGACCAGCATAGATGGGGCATGTTGGGCAGCATGGAGGAGCTGGTTTGAAGGGCCTGTGACTCTTCCCGAGGTGCCGCACACTGTTGCCAGTGCCTGCTCGAAGGCTCATCGGTCGGCGGGACTGGGAGGGAGCTGGAGACGCCGGACGTGAGAAGCAAGGGCTGGTAGGTGGGCGAACCGGTGTGATGTCTCCAGCGCCTTCAAGGTCGGCTGCAGGAGGCACCCCGGGACACAAAGATGGCCGGGAGAGGAGAGGGGAGGAGATGGACGTCAGTTCATGGGAACTTTCCAGTACATCGTGCACACGGGCCGACCGGACTTTGGACTTTGGTTAGACAATAGATAATAGGTGCAGGAGTAGGCCATTCGGCCCTTCGAGCCAGCACCACCATTCAATGTGATCATGGCTGATCATACCCAATCAGTACCCCGTTCCTGCCTTCTCCCCATATGCCCTGACTCCGTTATTTTTAAGAGTCCTATCTAGCTCTCTCTTGAAAGTATCCAGAGAACCTGCCTCCACCGCCCTCTGAGGCAGAGGATTCCACAGACTCACCACTCTCTGTGAGAAAAAGTGTTTCCTCGTCTCTGTTCCAAATGGCTTACTCCTTATTCTTAAACTGTGGCCCCTGGTTCTGGACTCCCCCAACATCGGGAACATGTTTCCTGCCTCTAGCTTGTTCAAACCCTTAACAATCTTACATGTTTCAACATATAGTGGTGCCCGCGTGTGTAGTATATGCAAAAATAATGTTACCGTGCGTTGCGTATACGGTGACAAATAGAGTACTACATCTACATCGAGCTGCCGGAGGAGGAGGTGGGTGAGCACAGTACTACAGCAGCAGTAAAGGACAGCTGGACAGGTAAATGGATATAGGAAAGGTTTAGAGGGATATGGACCAAACGTGGACACTATCCTAGGGACAATTTATAATTGTACAAAGCCAATTAACCTACAAACCAGTACGTGTTGGAGTGTGGGACGCCCCACTCTCCCTCAACTGTTGCAACCAACCCTGCATCTATCTGCATAACATCATGGAGGTGTCTTCATCACGGGGAATACACAAGGGAAATGTAGTCTCAACCCCGAGTCACTGTTCATTGTGAATTGTCCCTATTGTGTAGGATAGTTCTAGTGTTCGGGCTGATCACTGGCCAGTGCGGACTCAGTGGGCCGAAGGGCCTGTCTCTGTGCTGTACCTCTAAACTGCACATGGTCTAATATCAAATATTTTGGGGTGGCACGGTGGCGCAGCGGTAGAGTTGCTGCCTTACTGCACCAGAGACCCGGGTTCGATCTCGACTACGGGTGCTGTCTGTACGGAGTTTGTACGTTCTCCCCGCTAGTACAGATAGCGACCGACATGGATGAAATCCCCGGCCTCGACCTCAGGACCCCTGGGTGTGTGTGGGGGTGTGTGGAGGGGTGTGTGGGGGTGTGTGTGGGGGTGTGTGTGTGAGGGTGTGTGTGAGGGGGTGTGTGGGGTGTGTGTGGGGTGTGTGTGGGGTGTGTGTGGGGGTGTGTGGGGGGGGTGTGTGGGGGGTGTGTGGGGGTGTGTGGGGGTGTGTGTGTGGGGGTGTGTGTGTGGGGGGTGTGTGTGGGGGGGTGTGTGTGAGGGTGTGTGGGGGGAGTGTGTGAGGGGGGGGGTGTGTGGGGTGTGTGTGGGGTGTGTGGGGGTGTGTGTGGGGGTGTGTGGGGTGTGTGTGGGGGTGTGTGTGTGGGGGGGTGTGTGTGGGGGGGTGTGTGTGAGGGTGTGTGGGGGGTGTGTGAGGGGGTGTGTGGGGTGTGTGTGGGGGGGGGGGTGTGTGGGGGGGGTGGGGGTGTGGGGGTGTGTGGGGGTGTGTGGGGGGGTGTGTGGGGTGTGTGTGTGGGGGTGTGTGGGGGTGGGTGTGTGTGGGGGTGTTGTGGGGGGGGTTGGGGGGGGGGTGTGTGTGGGGGTGTGTGTGGGGGTGTGTGTGGGGGGGGTGTGTGGGGGGGTGTGTGGGGGTGTGTGTGGGGGTTGTGGCGGTGTTCCACTCTGACAGTCACCGTTCCAGTCCACGGTTTTTCGGGCGAGTGCCGCGAACGTGACACTTGCCCGCAGTCCGCTGAAGAATCGCCCAAGTGGGACAGGCCCTTCAACCAATCTGGGACTCCGCCTGTTTATGATGCCCACAGTGTCAAAGCCAGCAAGGTAGCGTGCCTCAGTGACACCATCAGCGGCCGTGACATCCATCATCACGAAGCTCTTCGAGAGACTGGAGATGGCTCACATTAACTCCAGCCTCCCGGCCAGCCTTGATGCCCTGCAGTTTGCTTCCCGTCACAACAGGTCCACCGCAGATGCCATCTCCCTGGCCCTAAACTCACCTCTGCAACATCTGGACACTAAATACTCCTATGTTGGACTCCTATTTATCAACTATAACCCCACCTTCAACACCATAATCCCATCCTAACTCATCTCCAAACTCCTGGACTTGGGAATCAGCTCCCCTCCTCTGCCACTGGATCCTCAACTTCTGATCCACAGACCACAATCAGTGAGGATTGGTGACAACACCACAGTAACTCTCAACACCGGTGCCCCACAACGATGTGTTCTCAGTATCATGACTGCGACCAAAATCTGTTCTATCTGTTTCTACAAGTTTGCAGATGACACTACAATCAAGGGTCAGAACTCAACCAACTCGTTTTTTTATCGCGCTTTTTTTTATACCTGCACTTTCCCCGTCGCTGCAAAACCACACTCTGCTCTCTGTTTATGGTTACACTGCCTGATGTCCTCAACTAATGGCTAGAGTACAGAAAGGAGACAGAGAACTTAGCTTTGTTTATTGTCACATTTACTGAGGCACAGCGAAAAGCTTCTACGTTGCAGGTCGCTTCGCACAACCTTTTAGGTTGCCAAATGACAGTTTAGGTGGTCATTTAACGCATGACGCGTGCGATAATGTGCTCGGACGAGTGCGTAGTTACCAGTCGGAATTATGCTCAATGAAGCATTCACATATTATTTCTGCTTCAAATAAAGTCACAAACTAAACATATTCACCAATCAAGTCATGATATATACCACAGTGACATGCAACAAAATTACAATACAGTATCTCATCTCTTTTTACACGTTGCAATGAATGCAATTTCTATTATTTCTTTCCACTTCCAAACAAAAATAGGGTTATTCAGCGTATGATCAACCTCGGTGAGACCAAGCGCAGGCTTGTCGATCGCTTCGCACAACACCTCCACTCAGTTCACAATAACCAACCTGATCTCACGGTGACTCAGCACTTCAACTCCCGCTCCCATTCCAAATCCGACCTTTCTGTCCTGGGCCTCCTCCATGGCCAGTGTGAGGCCCACCGCAAATTGGAGGAACAGCACCCACATATTTTGCTTGGGTAGTTTACACCCCAGCGGTATGAACATTGACTTCTCCAATTTCAGGTAGTCCTTGCTTTCTCCCTCCTTCCCTTCCCATTCCCAGCTCTCCCACAGCCTACTGCCTCCGCCTCTTCCTTTCTTTTTCCCGCCCCTCACACCTCCAGACAATAGTCTGAAGAAGGGTCTCGACCCGAAACGTCGTCTATTTCCTTCACTCCATAGATGCTGCCTCACCCGCTGAGTTTCTCCAGCATTTTTGTCTACTCATTCACACAAGTCCTGTTATCCCACTTTCCTCACCCACTCCCTGCACATTAGGGGCAATTTTACAGAGACATGTTAACCTACAAAGCCAATGTGTCTTTGGGATGTGGGAGGACCACACGCTTGCAGGGAGAATGTGCAAATTCAACACAGACAGTGCCCGAGGACAGGATCGAGCACAGATCTCTGGCGTGTGAGGCAGCAAGTCGACCAGCTGTGCCACTATATTTTATCTTCCACCTCACAAAAAATTATACGTTGATAACTTTGGTTACTAAAAAAAAATGAAACTATCCATTTTCAGTCTTAAATCTCTAAGTGACGCTATGTCCCCCTTTCCAGCTACTGTATGTTTTAATTCAGTTCAAGACTATGGGCAGTACATTGGCCATAAAGTTGCTGCCTAAAATTGCCAGAGACCCGGAATTGATCCCGAATATGGGTGCTGTCTGTATGGAGTTTTGTTTTCTCATTTATAACATTGTTTACAGAGTACGATGTTTACATATTCTGTCGTGCTGCTGCAAGTAAGGATTTCATTGTTCTAACTGGGACGTGAGGGAATAAAACACTCTTGGCTTACGTCGCTGATGTGTGGGATAGAACTAGTGTACGGGTGATCGGTGGTCGGCGTGGACTCGGTGGGCCGAAGGGCCTGTTTCCACTCTGTATCTTTAAATTAAACTAAAAACACTAAAACCAGAGGAAATGTGAAGAAGGGTTTTTACCCGAAACGTCACCCAATGTTTTCTATCCAGAGATGCTGGCTGCTCCATGGAGTTCCCCCGCACAATTAAAGCATGGAATAGTCTTCACCCTACCATAGTTACCCAACCAGACGCAACTAAATTTAAGGTAGTTCTTTTTTTCCCCAAGAACCCTTTTTTGATTGTCCAAGTCAAGAGAGTTTTATTGTCATGTGTCCCAGATAGGGCAATGAAATTCTTGCTTGCTGCAGCACAACAGAATATGTAAACGTAATGCAGAACAGGAGATAAACGTTCAGTGTGTCTATATACTATAGACCATATAGACACGATAAATGAACAGATAAAATGCAATAGGCTGTTATTTTTCCAGTTTGGAGTTTGGTGATGGAGGGTCCACCAGTTTAAATTCCATTTTGAATATTTTTGGAGGATCAGGAAACCAAGAAGCAAGAGTTACTCCAGAGAGTTACTCCAGCTCCAGGGAGTGATTCTGCGTTGGTTTTCAGCGGTCGTGGTGAGGCTGCGACTGGCAGCAATGGCGGCCAGAACTCCCACCATGCAAAGGGAAGGAGAAAGTGGCCAGCGCCGACCTGTTGCCGTGGCAGTGCGCGTGTGCAGGGCCGCACATGCGCACAACCACGGCCGATGTGCTCGGCGGCCTGCCGTGCCGAGCGGAGAGCCGAGAGCTTAGTGCCGAGCAGAGAGCTAGCGCCGAGAGCTAGTCCCGAGAGCCAAGAGCTAGCACCGAGCGGAGAGTCGAGAACCGAGACCCAGACACGGATGGCGGGCGGGTGCTTACCAAACCTGGCAAAATGGCATGGCTTTTAGGTTACCCGGTGGGACTATAAGTTGCCATTGGCACCCGGGCAACCGCTAATTTCGAGCCCTGCATTATTATCAGAGTCGCTCGCAGTGTAACAGATACAGGATAAAGGGAATAAAGTTTAGTGCAAGATAAAGTCCAGTGAAGTCCGATGCAAGATAGTCCGAGGATCTCCAGTGAGGTAGACAGCAGCTCAGGACCGCTCTCCAGTTGTTGATAAGATGGTTTAATAACATGGTGTCAGGACAATAGCCCCCCCATGAATATCAGAAATACAAAAGTCAGCAGGTGAGGCAGCATCTCTGGAGAGAAGGAATAGGTGACATTTCGGATCATGACCCTTCCTCCGACAGCCTGAAGAAAGGTTTCAACCCAAAACTTCACCTATTCCTTCTATCCACAGATGCTGCCTGACCCGCTGAGTTACACCAGCACTTTGTGTCTATCTTTGGTGTAAACCAGCGTCTGCTGTTCCTTCCTACACACAGTGCATGCCCAGTCTGTATCAATGGCACTGAAGTGGAGATGAACGAGAGTTTCAAGCCTCTAGGTGTTGGTCCAAGCACATTGACTCTGGGGCCAAGAAAGCAGACCAGTGCCTTTACATCCTCAGGTGGCGGGGATAACCGGGCATGTGTCTAATGATTCACACCAATGTCTACATGTGTACCAAAACAAGCATCTTATCTGGATGGATCGCAGCTTAGTCTGGCATCGGCTCTGCCCAATTCCACATGAAATTGCAGAGAACTCTGAACACAACACAGCACATCACACGGCTTACAACCCAGTGGTATGAATATCGATGTCTCCAACTTCAAATAGCCCTTGCATCCCCTCTCTCTCTCTCTCTCTACCCCCCCCACCCACCCAAGTCATTGTACTGACTTCAGTCGTCTTGTTGAGTCTCATTGTCTGCAACTCATTTTCACCTAGACCACAGCTAACAAAGGCCTGCCTCCTTTATCATCGTTACTTTTATGCATAGAAACATAGAAAATAGGTGCAGGGGTAGGCCATTCGGCCCTTCGAGCCTGCACCGCCATTCAATATGATCATGGCTGATCATCCAACTCAGTATCCCGTACCTGCCTTCTCTCCATACCCCCTGATCCCTTTAGCCACAAGGGCCACATCTAACTCCCTCTTAAATATAGCCAATGAACTGGCCTCAACTACCTTCTGTGGCAGAGAATTCCACAGACTCACCACTCTCTGTGTGAAAAATGTTTTTCTCATCTCGGTCCTAAAAGACTTCCCCCTTATCCTTAGGCTGTGACCCCTTGTTCTGGACTTCCTCAACATCGGGAACAATCTTCCTGCATCTAGCCTGTCCAACCCCTTAAGAATTTTGTAAGTCTCTATAAGATCCCCCCTCAATCTTCTAAATTCCAGCGAGTACAAGCCGAGTCTATCCAGTCTTTCTTCATATGAAAGTCCTGACATCCCAGGACATATCTTGCATCTCTTGTTTCCCTTTCCCCTGACTCACTGAAGAAGGGCCTTGACCCAAAATGTCACCTATTCCTTCTCTCCAGAGATGATGCCTGACCCGCTGAGTTACTCCAGCATTTTGTGTTTATCTTCGGTTTAAACCAGCATCTGCAGTTCCTTCTTACACACAAAACCACCTCCTCCCTCTCAGCCGTATCCATTCTTCTTGCTACACCAGGAAAGCAACTAACATAATCAAGGACCACTCACACCATCACACCTTTAGACTTCAGAGATACAGCACGGCAACAGGCCCTTCGGCCCACTGAGTCCGTGCCGACCAATGATCCCCATACATTAGTTCTATCCTACACACTAGGGATAATTTTATAATTTTACCAAAGCCAATTAACCTACAAACCTGTACGTCGTAGTTGTGTGGCATGAAACCAAAGCACCAGAAGAAAACCCACCTGGTCACAGGGAGAACAAACAAACGGTGTACAGCAGCACCTGTAGTCAGGATTGAACCCGGGTCTCTGATGCTGTAAAGCAGCAACTCTCCCGCTGCGCCACCGGGCCACCCTGGTCATACCTCAGTCATTCTCGCTTCTCCCTTCTCTCGTCAGACAAAAGCTTGAAAACATGTACCACCAGTTTCAGTAACAAATCTTAGCCCGCTGTTAGACGCAAAATGCTGGAGTAACTCAGCTGGTGAGGCAGTATCTATGGAGAGAAGGAATTGGTGACGTTTTGGGTCAAGACCCCACTGTTATTGGATTCTTGAACGGACCTCTCTTATGGCAAGGATAAATATCCCGATCTTCCAATCTACCTCGTTGCAGCCCTCGCACTTTTTTTATACCTGCACTTTCCCTGTGGCTGCAAAACCAGACTCTGCTCTCAGTTTATGTTCATGGTTACACTGCCTGATGTCTGCACTTATGGTGGGATTTGCCCGGACAACACATAAAACAAAGTTGCTCACTGTATCTCAGTACAGGTGACCAGAATAAACCAACACCCAATTTCAAAACTAAGATCTGGTGGAGGAAGGAACTGCAGATGCTGGTTTACACCTAAGATTGGCAAAAAAAAAAAAAACTGGAATAACTTAGCGGGACAGATCTGGTGTCTGGCAGAGATTTGATCAAATCAACCCCAATGGATCAGGTTTTACTGACATTGATTTCCTCCACTTCACCCCTGATGTCCCCTGTGTCTACGTCAGGAAATATGGATCAGTAGTAATCGATTTGAAATTCAATTCTGAAGCATTTATAAATATTTGAATAATGAAAGCTGAATAGATAAATAATTAAGCTAATTTGTTTTCCATTCAGGACGTCCATCTACACAACCAGGTGAGGATCTTCAATAAACAGTTGCCAGCAGATCAGGTCAGACCAAGGTGTCCCACTTGGGAAGCATTATTAGTGTAGTTTAGCTTGGGTTAGAGATACAGCATACTGTAAACGCCACCTATCCACGTCCTCCAGAGAAGCTGCCTGACCCGCTGAGTTGCAGTTTACAGTTCAGTCTATTGTCACGTGTTCCGAGGTACAGTGAAAAGCTTTTGTCGCGTGCTATCCAGTCAGAGGAAAGACAATACAAGATTACAATCGAGCCATTTACTCCAGCACTTTGCATTTCCAGCAGGGAAACAGGCCCTTCGGCCCACCAAGTCCATGCCGACCATCGATCACCCGTTCACACTAGTTCCACGTTATCCAACTTTCCCATCCACTCCCGACAACACCCAGGGGCAATTTACAGAGGGCCAATTAACCTACAAGCCTGCATGTCTTTGGGATGTGGGAGGGAAACCAGAGCACCCAGAGGAAACCCAAGGGGTCACGGGGAGAACGTGCAAACTCCACACACAGACAGGACCCGAGGTCCGGATCGAACCCGGGTCTCAGGCGCTGCGAGGCAGCAGCTCTACCCGCTGCACCACTGCCGGCAATTTTCCCCTCGTGACCTGTACTCCAGCCTGGGACAGGGAAAGTCATAATGGGAAGCATTGAGGGGGAGGGGGAGGGCAGATGGAACCAGATCTGGGCAGGAATCTAGTGGGTGAAGAATGTCTAGTTTAGTTTATTGTCACATGTACCGAGGTGCAGTGAAAAGCTTTTGTTTGCGTGCTAACCAGTCATCAGAAAGACAATTCATGATTACAATCGATCCATTTACAGTGAATAGATACATGCTAAGGGAATAGCTTTTAGTGCAAGGTAAAGCCAGCCAAGTCCGATCAAGAATAGTCCGAGGGTCATCAAAGAGGTAGATAGGCAGATAGTAGTTCAGCACTGCTCTCTGGTTGTGTTGGGATGATTCAGTAGCCTGACAACAGCTGTGAAGAAATTGTCCCTGAATCTGGCGGTGTGTGAATGTGCGAAACTTAGAATGTGGTCTAGGTTTAGATTTATTATTGTCATGTGTAGTGAGGTACAGTGAAAAGCTTGTTTTGCATGCTTACTACATAAATACAATCCAGGCAAACTCAAGTACAAGGGTTACACAAAATGCTGAAGAAACTCAGCGGGTGCAGCAGCATCTAAGGAGCGAAGGAGATAGGCGACGTTTCGGGTCGAGACCATTCTCCAGCATCTGCAGTTTCTTCGTTAAAACTCAAGTACAATAGATAGAGCAAAGGGGAAGATACAGAGTGCAGAATATCGTTCTCTGCACCAGTTCCAGAGACCAGTGGATGGAACCAGATGGGGAGGGAGTAAAACTGGGTGGGCAGAGGGGCTGGAGGGGGTGAGGGAGGGGAATGGGAACAACAGGTTGAGGATCAAAGTTATTCAGAATGAGAGGGGGAGAACACAAAGGGAGTAAGGGTTACTTGGAATTGAAAATTGAATGTTCACACAATTGGATTTTCAACTAATCAGGCAGAATACGAGATGTTGTTCTTTTTGTTTAAGTTTTTTTAAGTTTTAGTTTTAGTAATATACTAGACCAAGTGGGATCTGTTGGGTCCCGTTCCTCCAACGCAATATTTCACCATGCACCCATAGCCCCCAACCCTGCTCTCCCACTCCTCACCTCCCCCAATCACACTCCCCCATAAACATAATGTTTAAATAATATTAAACAACAATCCTCGCCCTCCTCCTCCCCTCCACATTCCCTCCCTCTCCTTACAACAATGCAACACATCTCTCATTCCACTGGGTGTCCTGTCATTTGGTAACATTGCAACAGGCAGAACAAGTGGAATTAGATTTTTTAAAGTGAAAAGTGACTTTTTAAAGTTTAAAATGTGAATAACTTGTAAAATATACCATCAATCTGAATGAAGCTTGGCTAATGCACACCACAGGACAATGGTGAGTAAGATGGGCCAAAAATTGTTGTGCTATCGTGTATCGTTTTAGCACAATTTCCAGATCACACTCACAGGCACACGCGCATACTAACAAACAATATGAGAGTTTTAGTAATATACTAGACCAAGTGGGACCCGTTAGGTCCTGTTCCCCCAACGCAATATTCCACCACGCACCCATAGCTCCCAACCCTGCTACCCCACTCCCCCCATTACACTCCCCCACTAAACACAATGTTTAAATAAAATTAAACAATTCTTACCCTCTCCTCCTCCTCCCCTTCCCCACTCCCTCCCTCTCCACACAACAAATTGGAGCGCTATCATGTACCGTATTGGCATAAGTTCCGGATCACACTCAGACATACTCACAGACACACAAACAAGATGTGAGTTTTAGTAATATATAGATAGATAGTGTGGAAACAGACCCTTTAGCCCACCGAGTCTATGCCAACCAACAATCATGCTTTCACTAATTCTATGCCATCCTACTTTTGCACCCTAGACACAAGGGACCATTTACAGAAGCCAATTAACCTACAAACCTGCAAGTCTTTGAAGTGTGGGAGGAAGTACAAGTTCAAGTGAGTTTATTGTCGTGTGTCCCTGATAGGACAATGAAATTCTCGCTTTGCTTCAGCACAACAGAACATAGTAGGCATTGACTACAGAACAGATCAGTGTTTTGAAACCGAAGATCTCGGAGAAAACCAACGCGGTCACGGGGAGAATGTACACACTCCGTACAGACAGCGCCCGTAGTCGGATTGAACCCGGGTCTCTGGCGCGGTAAAGGGCCTGTCCCACAGCGGCGACCTAATTCGTGAGTTTAGAAGAGTTTGCCCTCGACTCATACTCGCAGCATGGTCGACACGAGGTCCTAGGTCTTTGTAACTCTCCTTCATGCTCGAGAGAAGTCCCCGCGTACTCGAGGGCTCAGCTAGGTCGCGGCGCTTTTTTCCAATATGCTGAAAAATGCCCGTGAGTAAAAAAAGGTCGCCATGGAAAAAGAAATCAATTTTTTTTTTACTCTTAGGTTTAGTCGAGGTAGGTCGTAGGTTAGGATGGGCCCTACACACAGGCCACTGGGACAACCGGAGATTGGGCAACTTGGTGGGCATGGACATGCTTCTATGACATTATCTAAATGATGAGAGACTGCAGAGCTCTGAGGTGCCGAGGGAGCTAACAGAATGTGAATACGGGTAGTTCTGCTACAACACGTTTCCCGAACACTAATTGGATATAGCACACTATGGTGCAGCTGGTGGAGTTGCCGCCTCACAGCACCAGAGACACTGGTTCGATCCTGACTATGGGTGCTGTCTGTGCAGATTCAGCAAGTTCTCCCTGTGACCATGTGGGCTTCCTTCTGGTGCTCCAGTTTCCTCCCGCATCCCCAAGATCTTCAGTTTTGCAGGTTAATTGGCTGTCTGTAAACTGCCCCTAGTGAGCAGGGAGTTCGTGAGATAGTGAGGTAACAGAGAACTAGTGTGAAGAGGTGATTGATGGCCAGCGTGGACTCGATGGGCTGAATGGCCTGCTTCCATACTGTATCTCTAAACTAAACATGATGCGATTAATGAATTAGGGAATATTATTTGTATTATTCAAGCCAAATTGATTATGTGATTTCAATTGGGAACTTGAGAACCATTTAACAGTTAAGGGCCTGTCGCACTTTCACGAACTAATTCACCACCTTTTTTAGTTGTAGACATTTTTCATCATGCTAGAAAAACGCCCCGACCTACTTGATGCCACGAGTACCTACGACTAGCATCACGGCCTGCTACGACGTACCTACGACCTCGTGACAACCATGCTGCGAGTACAAGTCAAGGGCGAACTTGGCAGAGGTCGTGAATTAGGTCGTGAAAGTGGGACAGGCCCTTTACTTAGGAAATTGAGAAGCAGAGGAAAAAAAGCTGTCTTGAGAAAAACAGTTCAGGGAGAATAAAAGGATTTATTGTAACTTCTCCACAGTAATCAGACACCTTTGCCTCTTAAGAACACATCTGCAAGTTTCAACAGGAGAGTAATTGAAACTGACAAGCCAATGTTTCAATTGACACTTATGCAATGATACTCGGTTAAAAACTGTGACATACAGCATTTAGTATTTTTAGCTTATGGTAACAAAAACAATCTTATAGTAGCTATTAAATATGTGCTTTATCCTGCAAGTAAAATAACTTGGTTATTTCAAATCTGAAACTCCCCAATTCCTATTCCTCTTTCCTCTTGTGCCACGATGTTCTGGAATAACTATTGTCACACTATACCTGCATGGTTTGCTTTGGTGAATTGTTTACAGCATTAGGGAGGTTATGCCCCGCTGAGACCACATCAGGGGTATCCAAGAGAAAGGAGCCAAAGTGCAGAATATCATGTTATAACGGCACAGAAAGTGCAGATTTTAAAAAGTGCAAGAGCCACAGTGCGGTTGGCTGGGGGCAATAGGGAGGGGGGGGGGGGGGGGGGGGCGGGGTTTCAAGAATACATCCTTAGCTTCTGAAAGGTCCACTCAAGACTGATAACCAGGAAAGAAGCTGTCCTTGAATCTGGTGGTGTGTGCTTTCATGCTTGTGTATCTTCTGCCCTCCGGGGGGGGAGAAGATGGAGTGACCAGGTGCGAGTAGTCCTTGATGGTGTTGGCCCACCATCTCCTAAAGGGAGAAGGTTCAAGATGGAAAAAGATACGATAGATAGAAGATATGCTACTAAATTCAAATTGACGCAGCGCCAGAGACCCGGGTTCGATCCTGACTACGGGTGCTGTCTGTACGGAGTTTGTACGTTCCCCCTGTGACCATGTGGGTTTTCTCCCGGCTTCTCAGGTTTCCTCCCACATTCCAAAGTAGTACAGGTTTGTAGGTTGAGTGGCATCTATAAATTGTCAATTATCCCTCGTGTGTAGGATAGCAGTGTACAGGGTGATCGCTGGTCAGCGCAGACTCGGTAGGCCGAAGGGCCTGTTTCCACGCTGTATCCCCAAAAACAGCAAAGATTAGCCGGAAGCCAGAGGATTGGGAAACTTTCATAGGACAACAGAAGGAAACAAAATGGGCAATACGGGCTGAAAAGATGTGGGGAAGCTGGCCAGGAATATAAAGAAGGACTGTAAAAGCTTTTTTAGATATGTTAAGGGAAAAAGAGTAGCAAAGTCAAACGTGGGTCCCTTGAAGGCAGACACGGGTGAAATATTTATGGGCAACAAGGAAATGGCGAAGAGTTGAATAGGTACTTCTGATCTGTCTTCACTATGGAGGACACAAACAATCTCCCAGATGTACTGGAGGACAGAAGATCTAAGGGGGTAGAGGAACTGAAAGAAATTTTCATTAGGCGAGAAATAGTATTGGGTAGGCTAATGGGACAGAAGGATGATAAATCCCCTGGGCCTGATGGTCTGCATCCCAGGGTCCTCAGGGAGGTGGCTCTAGAAATAGTGGAAGCATTGGTGATCATTTTCCAATGTTCAATAGATTCAGGATCAGTTCCTGTGGATTGGAGGATAGCTAATGTTATCCCACTTTTCAAGAAAGGAGCGAGAGAGAGAAAACAGGGAATTACAGACCAGTTAGCCTGACTTCAGTGGTGGGAAAGATGCTGGAGTCAATTATTAAAGAGGTAATAATGGAGCATTTGGATAGCAGTAAAAGGATTAGTCCAAGTCAACATGGATTTATGAAAGGAAAATCATGCTCGACTAATCTTCTGGAATTTTTTGAGGATGTGACAAGTAAAATGGATAAAGGGGTGCCAGTGGATGTAGTGTATCTAGACTTTCAGAAAGCCTTTGATAAAGTCCCGCACGGGAGACTGGTGACTAAAATTAGAGCACAGGGTATTGGGGGTAGGGTGTTGACATGGATGGAAAATTGGTTGGCAGACCAGAAGCAAAGAGAAGGAGTGAACGGGTCCTTTTCAGAATGGCAGGCAGTGGTGAGTGGAGTGCCACAAGGCTCGGTGTTGGGGCTGCAACTGTTTACCATATATATTAATGATTTGGAAGAGGGAATTAGGAGCAACACTAGCAAGTTTGCGGATGACACAAAGCTGGGTGGCAGTGTGAACTGTGAAGAGGATGTTAGGAGGTTGCAGGGGGACCTGGACAGGTTGAGTGAGTGAGCAGATGCGTGGCAGATGCAGTATAATATAGATAAATGTGAGGTTATCCACTTTGGTGGCAAAAACAAGGGGGCAGATTATTATCTCAATGGGGTTAGGTTAGGTAAGGGGGAGGTGCAGCGAGACCTGGGTGTCCTTGTACACCGGTCACTGAAAGTTGGCGTGCAGGTACAGCAGGCAGTGAAGAAAGCTAATGGAATGTTGGCCTTCATAACAAGAGGATTTCAGTACAGGAGTAAAGAGGTTCTTCTGCAGTTGTATAGGGCTCTGGTGAGACCACATCTGGAGTATTGTGTACAGTTTTGGTCTCCTAATTTGAGGAAGGACATCCTTGTGATTGAGGCAGTGCAGCGTAGGTTAACGAGATTAATCCCTGGGATGGTGGGACTGTCATATGAGGAAAGATTGAAAAGATTAGGCTTGTATTCACTGGAGTTTAGAAGGATGAGGGGATATCTTATAGAAACATATAAAATAAAAGGACTGGACAAGCTAGATGCAGGAAAAATGTTCCCAATGTTGGGTGAGTCCAGAACCAGGGGCCACAGTCTTAGAATAAAGGGGAGGTCATTTAAGACTGAGGTGAGAAAAAAACTTTTTTACCCAGAGAGTTGTGAATTTATGGAATTCCCTGCCACAGAGGGCAGTGGAGGCCAAATCACTGGATGGATTTAAGAGAGAGTTAGATAGAGCTCTAAGGGCTAGTGGAGTCAAGGGATATGGGGAGAAGGCAGGCACGGGTTATTGATAGCGGACGATCAGCCATGATCACAATGAATGGTGGTGCTGGCTCGAAGGGCCGAATGGCCTCCTCCTGCACCCATTTTTCTATGTTTCTATGTTTCTAAGTCAATGGGTAAAGCAGGGCCGGGGGGTGGAGGTGTGGCCATGGACCTTCTGACTGATGCAGCTGGGCTGAGGTCTGCTGTAAATCTCCTTATTCTGTTCAGCAGATAGGAGCTGCGTCAGGTTGTCAAGTGATGTTTGTCACTTTATGAATGCATGGAGAGAATGAAATAAATGTTACTGTCACACGTACCTAGGTACAGTGAAGTTGTTTAGTTTTCAATCCATCACAGGCAGTACACAAGTGTCGCTGCGTCTTGGCAGCAACAACGTTACAGTCCGATCTACTGCCTGCCATTGCACGTGGTCCCCCTTTGTTCTCAGTGGGGGTCCTCATTCTAGGACCCTCCTCGCTCTCGGCGGCGAGGTTCCCATTCACGACGGTGGCTCGGGGCCGACTCGGAGCCCGCAGTGGATGAGCCGGGCCTACCAGGTGAGGCCTCTTCTGTCATCTGGCCATGGCGGGCAAGGTGGGCCTGCTCACTGGGAGAGCCCTGGCCTACTGCTCACTGGGAGGCCCCCAGCCCCCTGCTCACAGGGAGAGTTCCGGCCCCCTGCTCACTGTGAGAGCCCCCCGGCCCCCTGCTCATCAGGGGAGCCCCAGCCCTCTGCATCTGGGAGTCCAAAAACAGGAGGTCTCAGAGAAATATAAAAAACCTGTCAACCATTTAAACTGGAGCTGAAGGGAAGGTCCTTTTTCCAGAGTTCTGCACGTGTTTGGGATTCCCGCACAGTGACTCCAGCCAACAATAACCCCCTAACTCCGTCCCAAATGAATCCCAATCAGCCACGATAATACCCAGACCCGCAAGTCAGCAGCACATGTTTTCCAAAGGTCATCAGCAACTTAGTCTGGAAATTGATTTAAAATATTACCAGTCTAAGTCTCTTACAATTTCTTGTACAGGGTGCATACTTCATAAATGGCAAAGACAACATTGTTAAAAAAAATAAAAGATAGAAACAGAGTGCTGGAGTAACTCAGCGGGTCAGGCAGCCTCTCTGGAGAACGCTGGGTGAGGTTTCAGGTCAGGACAACTTCTTCAGAAAAAGAGCTGGAGGCGACCAAATACCAGGCCAGCCACAAATGACCTCAGGCAGGGCAGACCCCCGGTAATCCATTGTTGGCCTGGGGAGGTGTGATCTCAAGAGAAACACCACGGAGAACTGTGCAACTGGTAAAACGACTAGGGAGGAGGAAGGGGGCAAGGAGGGAGGGGAGGGAAGGGGAAATTGAGATGAAGTGACTGAAAATTGGAGAATTCATTATTCTTACACCTGGGTTGTAAGCGACCCAAGTGAAATACGAGGTGCTGTTATGTATAGGTGGTGTGGTTTTTTTTTTTGCCTGCTTCGAGCCAGAATTATACAGCACAAAAACAGGCCCTTCGGCCCAACTCATCCATGCCGACCAAAATGCCCCAAGTTGATCCCATTTGCCCCCATATCCCCCTAAACCTTTCCTATCCATGTACCTCTCCAAGTGTCTTTTAAATGCTGTATTAGTAGCAGCCTCAACTACCCTCTCTGGCAGCTCGATCCATACACCCACCACCCTCTGTGTGATAAAGTTCTCCTGGTGAATATCGTTTAAGGTCACTGCATTTGCAAGAACACCTGGGCAAAATCCCAATTAACACAGCTTACTGCCACCCAAGCAGTATTTATCGATCTGCCTTATCTCCGTAACACTGCTTCATCTTGAATTTTTGTCCTTGCACCGTTAGATTTCTTAAAACATGTTGCTGCTCACGGAATAGGCTATGTAACAATTTCACCGTGCACTGCTCAAACATCTCTGAAGCGGCCCATAATACTCCGTACTCAATAGTGCTTTGAAAAGCCTCAAGGCCATGAGAAGCACTGTACAAGTCCAAGTCTTTCGATAATACAATTTAACGGAGGCAGTAAAATAATGAATTGAAGGATAGGAATATTTGAAACATTCGCTTCTCGTGCTTTGAACAATATTTTATGTATAGAACAGAGAGCTGCACAGAAGATAGACACAAAAATCCCACCTTCCTGCGCATGGTCTTAGTTTAGAGATGCAGCGTGGAAACAGGCCCATCCGCCCACACCGACCAGAGATCACCCCACACACTACAGTTCCATCCCACACTCGAGGGATGATGTACACAAGCCGTTTCAACCCACTAACCCGCAGGTCTTTGGAGTGTGGGAGGAAACGGGAGCACCCGGAGAAAACCCACGTGGTCGCAGGGAGAACGTGCAAACTCCGTACAGACAGCACCCTTAGTCAGGATTGAACCGGGGTCTCTGGCGCCGTGAGGCAGCAACTCTGCCGCTGTGTCACCATGGCGCCCTATCATTCTATTCCCTACCTGTTCATTTGTCTGTCTGAATGTCTCTTAAACATTGCTATTTCCTTCCACCACTGCTGCTGGGAGCTCGTTCAAGGTACCCATCATTGAGTTAAAATGCCCTTTATATTTCCCCCTCTCACCTTTAACCTATGTCACGAGCCAGGAATGTTTAATTGTCATATGTACTGAAACGGAACAGTATAATTCTTGCTTGCAGCAGCATATCCACCCTCCCCATACATCACACACCACATCATCTAACCTCGCCCATATTTTGACAGCTAGGCACCTGTCAAAGCACGCTACTGTTCCATCTGAATGTCTGTTTTTAGTTCAAATTTTAGGCCTACTTTTAGATATGTTAATTTAAATTTTTTAAAGTTGTATGTATTTATTCTGTTTTTATTAACTGCACTGATGGGAACTGATTGAGAAACAATGTTTTGTTTCTTCTGTGTATGTAAGTACTCAGTTAAAATTACATTAAAGTAAATACTGAATATCGGGCCTGTAAACACAGGACACAGATAGATAATACAAAAAGCAAACAAAATAAGAAGTTCAATAAATAAAAACTCTTGTATTTGAGAATTCCACAAAGACTCTGATTACCAACCTTATTTGTGCATCTGATATTTTTATAAACTGTGGCACAGCTGGTAGAGCTGCTGCCCAAACAGTGCCACCCACAGACCTTGGTTTGATCCTGACGTCAGGGCTGTCTGTGTGGAGTTTTCACGTTCTCCCTGTGACCTCGTGGGTTTTCTCCGGGTGCCCCGGATTCCCTCCCACATCCCAAAGACGTGCAGGTCTGTGGGTTAATTGGTTGCTGAAAGTTGCCCACAGTGTGTAGGGAGTGGATGAGATGTGGGATAACATAGAACCAGTGCGAACGGGTGATCGCTGGTCAGCGTGGACTCGGTGGGCCGAAGGGCCTGTTTCCACATTGTATCTTTAAACTCAACTAAACTAATTTCACATATCCTTTCAGCCTGCGATACTCCAAAGAACACAGTGCAAATTGTCCATCCGCTCCTTACATTAATATGGTTTTATCATCATGAGTTACACCATCACTAAAGTGCTGGTGTAATGCAACAAGTCAGGCAGCATCTCTGGAGAGGTAGATAGGTGATGTTGTGAGTCGGGACTCTTCTTCAGAATGATTGGAGAGTGTGCAGAAGAGGTTCTCCAAAGCTTCTACATCTTTCCTGTAGTGAGGTGACTAGAACTGTACACAAGACTCCTAATGAGATCTAAACAAGGTCTTATACAGCTGCAACACGTCTCGCCGTCCGTCCTTCACACTCAATTGCCTCCACTGATGAAGACATAACCCTCAATGTGTAAGAAAGAACGGCAGATGTTGGTTTAAATGGACACAGAATGCTGGATTAGCTCAGCGGGACAGGCAGCATCTCTGGAGAGAAGGAATGGGTGACGTTTCGGGTCGAGACCCTTCTTCAGACTGATGCCAGGGGAGTGGGAGGTGCAAAGATAAGTAAGTGTAAGGTGTGAAAGCAGACAAAGGGAATGGAAATCAAGGAAAATGTAGAGTAGATAATTGTCAGTTGGGAGAAGGTGACAACAAAGCAAAGAGAGATAAAATGTAGTCAGAGGTGGGAGAACTGGGAAGGGGGAGGGGATGGAGAGAGATGGAAAGCAAGGGTTACTTGAACTTAGAGAAGTCAATTTTCTCTAAATGTCCCTGTCCCGCTAGGTTACTCCAGCATTTTGTGTCTATCTTCAACATGACCCTCAATGTTCTGCTCACAGCATGCAAGAAACATTTAGTTAAACATTCTTTGCCAATGCAACGGTTAACCGATACACTCCCTAACTTGTAGGAACAGTCACCAATATGACTGGAGAGAGACTCCCCAACGTTGGGTCCCACCACACTTCATATTCGCATAGATCGCAATAGTGCCCCAGGTGATTTTGAACTCTGCTGCAAAAATAATGAAGAGAAACATTTTCTTTCTGCCTTTGCTCCCCGATCCAAACTCAGCCAGACGACACTTTAAGCAAACTCTGCATGCGATTCTCTTACAACCTGATGGCTCAGCACTAGAGTTGCTGCCACACAGCGCCAGAGGCCCGAGTTCAATCCTGGCCACGGGTGCTGTCCGTACGGAGTTTGTCCGTTCTCTCCGTGACCTGCGTGGGTTTTTTCCGGGTGCTCCAGCTTCCTCCCACACTCCGAAGACGTACAGGTTTGAAGGTTAATTGGCTTTGGTAAAATTGTGAATTCTCCCAAGCGTGTAGGATAGTGTTAGCGTGCGGGGATCACTGGTCGACGTGGACTCGGTGGGCCGAAGGGCCTGTTTCCGCGCTGTATCCCTGGACTAAACCAAACGAAAGCCAGCCCCGCTGCTGCAGATGATGTTTGTTCAACTTTAATCCCAATACCAGAAGAAAATATAATGTAAATATGGAGAAAGGAAATACTTCATGTGGCTTTCTTTTCTCACACTGCTGGAGAACATAGGCTCAGTGACTTAAGAGTTCTTCAGAAATAAGTCAGAGTGCTCTTAAGGCGTTTTTATATTTTTAAAATCACAGTATCAAGTTTCCTGGTTAAAACTAAAGCACAAGCAACACTTGGGAATAACGATCCTCAGAACTTCCCAGATATTATTCTGCAGAACAACAGGGCTTGAATATTTGCCCCCAAGGAAATTTGTACAAGCTGATTTACGTTGAAATATTAATTCGCAAATGTCCTTTATTAGTTACATTATGGAATTCATTGCCACAGATGGCTGTAGAGGCCATATCTATTGGGTGTGTTTAAAGCAGAGATAGATAGATTCTTGAATAGTTTGGTGTCATGGGGTTAATGGGGAGAAGGCAGGAGAATGGGGTTGAGTGAGAGATAGATCTGCCATGATTGAATGGCGGAGTAGATTCGATGGGCCGAAAGGCCTAATTCTGCTCCTGCGGCTTACGAGCCACACCACTCCCAAGTTACACCATCAGAAACACAACTAAAACAAGAAACACAAAACAGCACAGCACAAGAACAGGCCCTTCGGCCCATAATGTCCGTGACAACACAATTAATCTCCTCTCCCTGCACGTGATCCATATCCATAACTGATGTAAAAGCCTCTTAAATGCTACCGCTGAATCTAATTCCACATTCCAGGCACACACCACCCTCTGTGTAAAAATGCCCAGCACATCTCCTTTAAACTTTGCCCCTCTCATATTAAAGTCATGTCATCTGGTATTTGATATTTCTATCCAGGAGGAAAGACTCGGAATGTCTACTCTATCTATGCCTCTCATAATTTTGCGTACTTCTATCAGGATTTCCCTCGGCCTCCGACAATTCAGGGAAAAACAATCCCAAGTTTGTCCAATCTCTCCCTGTAGCTAGTACCCTGCAAATCAGGCAGCATTGTGGTAAACCTTCTCTGAACCCTCTCCATCCAACGGGGCTTGACGTCAACTAGGTGGTAGGTTGTTGCAGACATTGTCGTCACATTGGCGTCAGGGGGTCCAGTCGCCGGTTTTTCGGCGACCTGCTACGACTATGACAGTCGCCGGCAGTCGTCTGAAAAATTGCCCCCAAGTGGGACAGGCCCTGAAGGCAGCATCTCTACTGCTATAAAGGTGCACCTGCGTTTAACCTGCTCGTGAAGGAACACATTAGACATACATACACACACGTCCTTTGTGTTTGCAGGGGGAGGGAGAGGCCCCCTTCACGTGACAGCCCCCAGTCCACCCACACATTAAAAACAATTCCAAGATATAGAACCTTTTAACTCGAAGCACAGGAAGCTGAGGGGTGATCGCATGTCTAAAATCATGAAGAGAATATAGAGAGTGAATGCACAGAGTGAGCCTTTTCCCAAGGGTCGGGGAATCAAGAACCAGAGGACTTGGGTTGAAGGTGAGAGGGTTCAGGTTTATTATGAACCCGAGGGGTGACATTTTCACACAGAGGGTGTTGGCTGTATGGAACGAGCTGCTAGAGGAAGTAGTTGGGGCAGGGACTATTACAGCATTTAAACAATACCTGTTCAGGTACATGGATAGGACAGGTTTGGAGGGATATGGGCCAAATGCATGCAGGTGGGGCATCTTGATTGGTACGATTGGGTTGGGCCAAATAATCTGTTTCCATGCTGTACGATCGTGAATCAGAATGGTGAACATTAGAAAACTAATGCAGCATCTTCTAAACAAAATAACTCTTGCACTCAATCATCAGAAGTGATGTTTGGATCACAGGCTGGAATTGTCATTGTTTGCACTGACTGGAGAGGGCAGGCGGGGAATCCAGGTGCTTTCCAAGGGCTGGCCCCTCACAACAAACTCTGTCTGCCTTGCACCAGTTTTGCAATGCTTCAGTGAATGCACACGTTCCTCAGGAAATCTGGGTGTAACGTTGTCACGGGAGCAGGGCATGTGGCTCCGGTTTTCTCCGGGTGCTCCGCTTTCGTCCCACATTGCAAACACGCACAACTTTGTTGGCTAATTGTCTCTGGTAACATTGTAAATTGTCCCTCGTGAGTGTGGGATAGAACTAGTTTATGCTGCACCATCGAGAGCATCCTAACCAACTGTATCACAGTATGGTGTGGCAACTGCTCTGTCTCCGACCGGAAAGCACTGCAGAGGGTGGTGAAAACCGCCCAACGCATCACCGGTTCCTCACTCCCCTCCATTGAGTCTGTCCATAGCAAGTGATGTCTGCGAAGGGCGCACAGCATCGTCTAGGACTGGTCTCACCCCTGCCACAGACTGTGACCCTCCTCCCATCCGGGAGGCGCTACAGCTCTCTCCGTTGCTGGACCAGCAGGTTCAGGAACAGCTTCTTGCGGCTGTTACGCTACTTAACTCTGCAGCTTGGTGACTGCTAGTCACCCCCCCCAGGACACTCCTTCCCCCAGTGGCTGATCTCCCCCCCCCCCCCCCGAAAATTGCACTACTGCATATACATATATATATTTTACTGACAATATATTATTATTGACATTATTCTGTGACCGCACTTCTGGGTGAGAAGTTTTGAATCTGAACCTGATCTCCAAACCAAATAAACATTCCCCGCATAATCCATGTTCCAAAGAACAAAGTATTTTAAACGCCACTATTGTATCTGCCTCCACCACCTCCAGCAGCATATTCCAGGCACTCGCCATCCTCTGTGTAAAACAAGTTGCCAGGCGCATCTCCTTTAAACTTCTCCCCCCTCTCATGTTAAACCTATGCCCTCTAGTACAATAAACCCTCATTATAACGGACCTTAACGGTGTCCGTAATCGCTGGTTGTCTGCTGTAACCCAGTAACCAAGTATCACTGCACTCGTGATACAAACAAAGAACTGCAGATGCCGGTTAATACTCTAAGGGGCACAAAGTGCTGGAGTTACTCAGCGGGTCAGGCAGGATCTCTGGAGAACACGGATGGATGACGGTTCGGGTCGGAACCCTTCTTCGGACTCTCGGTCTGGAACTGGGCCTGGAATCCAGGAGAGTTATGTCATGTGATAGGAGTAGAATCAGGCCATTCGGCCCATCAAGTCTACTCCGCCATTCAATCATAGCTGATCTATCTCTCCCTCCCAACCCCATTCTCCTGCCTTCTCGCGACGGCTCTGGCCTGATGGCGGCAGGGGGAGAGGTGAGGATCGGCGGAGTCGAAGGTCGTGGGTCGGAGTGCAGGTGAGGGCGGGCGGTGGCAGTGGGGGCAGCAGCAGGCACGGCCTGCAAGCGGTCAGTGAAGCTGTGTGGGCCGGCGGTGACGACAGTAGGCCTAGCGGGGAGCGGGTGGCAACCAGGGGTGGCTGTGAAGGTCAGTAGATCCATCCGTTATAAAGAGGTCCACAAACTCTGCCTTGGATCTGATCCATTCTTCCTCCATATGTGCCCGTCATGGCCTAATCCAATGCAAAGTCCTTCACAAAGTCCACTACACAAATGCAAGATTATCTGGAATATACCCCGCTGTCAAGGACCCCTGCAACAGATGTAACCAATCCCCTGCCAACCATAGCCATATGTGTTGGTCTTGCCCTAAGCTGGCAGCCTTTTGGAGCAGAGCCTATGGCCAGACTATTCCTCCAAACCCACTGCAGCTATTTTTGGTACTCCTCCCAACACCAACCTCTCTGTTGCGTTGAAGCGGGTCCTGGCTTTTACAACCTTGTTAGCCCGGAGACTGATCTTGCTTAACTGGAGGCTTACCTGTCCCCCGACACACGCCCGCTGGATCAAGGAGGTGCTCTACAATTTACAGCTTGAAAAACTTCGGTTTTCTCTCAAAGGCTCTACCAAGACATTCCTAGATACATGGAACCCTTTCCTGGAACTTGTTAACTCTCTCAACTTGTTTCCGGACTCGGAAGAGGACTGAGTGCCCTCTATCACTGCTCTGTCTTATTGCAGCTGCTCTCCCCTCAACACCCCCCCCCCCCACACTTTTTTTTTGGTACAGG
>CM069163.1:3933145-4145645 GCA_035221665.1 Okamejei kenojei | reverse complement strand
AAATAGACAGATAATGGGCTATTAATGTTCAGAGTTTTGTTTGAGTTGAGTTTAATAGCCTGATGGCTGTGGGGAAGTAGCTATTCCTGAACCTGGTCGTTGCAGTCTTCAGGCTCCTGGACCTTCTACCTGAAGGTAGCGGGGAGATGAGTGTGTGGCCAGGATGGTGTGGGTCCTTGATGATGCTGCCAGCCTTTTTGAGGCAGCGACTGCGATAGATCCCCTCGATGGAAGGGAGGTCAGAGCCGATGATGGACTGGGCAGTGTTTACTACTTTTTGAAGTCTTTTCCGCTCCTGGGCGCTCAAGTTGCCGAACCAAGCCACGATGCAACCGGTCAGCCAGCTCCCTACTGTGTACCTGTAGAAGTTAGAGAGAGTCCACCTTGACAAACCGACTCTCCATAATCTTCTCAGGAAATAGAGGTGCTGATGTGCTTTCTTAATAATTGCATCAGTGTTCTCGGACCAGGAAAGATCTTCAGAGATGTGCACGCCCAGGAATTTGAAGCTGTTGACCCTTTCAACCATTGACATAAACGGGACTGTGGGTCCCCATCCTACTCCTTCCAAAGTCCACAATCAGTTCCTTGGTTTTGCTGGTGTTGAGGGCCAGGTTATTGTGCTGGCACCATATGGACAGTTGCTCGATCTCTCTTCTATACTCTGACTCATCCCCATAAGTGATACATCCCACAATAGTGGTGTCGTCAGCGAACTGGCTACGCAGTCATGAGTATAGAGTGAGTACAGCAGGGGGCTGAGACTCTCAGGGGACTGAGAGTCAGGGGAAAGGGAAACTAAAGGTATGAAAAGATTCAGAACAAATCAGAGCCGGCACCAATGGCCAAGGAATGGCAGAGCCCACAATGGTCCATTGTTGGTTGTGGAAAAGATAATAACCAATGGATATATGGGTGTGAACAGTGGAACTAGCAGAACCATTCGGGTAGGGGAGGGGTGGGGAGAGAGAGAATGCAGAGGTCACTTCAAATTGAGTTATCTGCACCAATGTTTATTGGCTGATTGTCGACAGAAGGAACTGCAGATGCCAGATTACAAAAAAAAGACACAAAGTGCTGGAGTAACAGTGAGTCAGGCCGCATCTTTGGAGAATATGGATTGGTGACATTTAGGGTTGGGACCTTTCTTCAGACTGTTAGGGGGGTGGGGGTGTAGGCTGGAAGGGAGAGGCAGGCGGAACAAAGCCTGGCAAGTGATGGGTAGATACTAGTGAATTTTTTTTGTTAGGCAGGTGGTACGACAAAACTAATCTTTTATTGATTGAGTGAAAGATATAGCATGGAAATAGGCCATTCAGCCCACTGAGTCCACACTGACCATTAATCACCTATTCACACTAGTTCTATGTTATCCCACTTTCTCATCCACTCCCTACACACTAGTGGGCAATTTACAGAGACCAATTAACTGACAAACACAGAGAGTGGTGAGTCTGTGGAATTCTCTGCCTCAGAGGGCGGTGGAGGCAGGTTCTCTGGATACTTTCAAGAGAGAGCTAGATAGGGCTCTTGAAGATAGCGGAGTCAGGGGATATGGGGAGAAGGCAGGAACGGGGTACTGATTGGGGACGATCAGCCATGATCACACTGGCTCGAAGGGCCGAATGGCCTCATCCTGCACCTATTGTCTATTGTCTATTGTCCAAACCCACACATCTTTGGGATGTGGGAGGAAACTTTCCACGTTTGTTCTATCTGTGGTGAATAGCTTACACCACACTCATTTTTGAACAAGGGTTTGAAATTGAAATTTTCCAGCTTTCCTGGCACCATCCTTGAATCTATGGATGTCGGGAAGATTATCCCAGAGCTTCTGCAATTCCCTCCCTCCCCCATCATAAGGTGTGTACATGAATACCAGGCAGTTTACATTTTTTGAGTGGAGCTTTGTTGGGAGACACAGCATGGAAACAGGCCCTTCGGCCCACTGAGTCCATGCCGACCATCGATCACCCGTTCACACTAGTTCCATGTTATCCCACTTTCTCATCCACTCCCTACACACTAGGGGGCAACTTACAGAGGGGCCAATTAACCTACAAACCCGCACGTCTCTGGGATGTGGAAGGAAACCGGAGCACCCGGAGGAAACCCACGTGGTCACAGGGAGAACGTGCAAACTCCACATAGACAGCACCCACGGTCAGGATTGAACCTAGTCTCTGACGCTGTGAGGCAGAAGCTCCACCAGCAAGTATTCCTTGCCCAACATTATTGAACAAATAAATATTTGAGCACCCTCGTAGCTGGGATTGGTGGGTACAAATTGTTGGCTGTGTTTCCTTATGTTTTATGTTTAAGTTTATTATTATCACATGTACCGAGGTGCAGGGAAAAGCTTTGTTTTTGCATGGTATCCAATCAAATCAGATAATACTATATCTACAGTAAATACAATCGTCAAACTCAAATACAATAGGTAGAGCAAAGGGGAAGATGCAGAGTGCAGAATATAGTTCTCAGCATTGTAGCGCTCCAGTTCCAGAGACAAGGTCCAATGTCCGCAATGGGGTAGAGGTGAATCAGACAGTACCCTAGCTTATGGAAAGACCTTTCAGAAACCTGATAACAGAGGGGAAGAAGCTGTTCCTGAGTCTGGTGGTGCGAGCTTTCAAGCTTCTGTACCTTCTGCCAGATGGGACCAGGGAGAAGAAGGAATGACCGGGGTGGGACAAGTCTGTGATTGTGTCGGCTGCTTTTCCGAGGCAGCGTGAAGTGTAGATGGAGTCGATGGTGGGGAGTGTGGTCTGTGTGACGGACTGGGCCACATCCACAACTCTCTGTAATTTCTCACGGTCTTGGGCAGAGCTGTTCCCAAACCAAGCTGTGATGCAGCCCGACAGTGAGCTTTCTATGGAGTGTCTGTGGAAGATTGTACAGTAATGACCCTGCCCCGTCAGTGTAAGAGTCTAGTTTGTCCAGAAACTGGTCCCATTAATGATCTCATAACCCACAGAAGCAGCGTGGAAGAGAGTTATCCCCGGGCCCCGGCCTGCTGAAGAATTAAAAAAAGAAAAACCTTAGTGGCTACACTTTAGCGACTTGGCGATCGTCCCGCTGAACACTTGTGCTCGCTCCACCAAGGCCTCTTGGATCTCCCGGTTGCTAACCATTTTAACCCCTCTCCCATTCACACACTGACCTTTCTGTCTTGGGCCTCCTTTATTGCCAGAGTGAGACCACAGGCAAACTGGAGGAACAGCACCTCCTATTCTGCTTGGCTAGCTTACACCTACGATATTAACAGTCAATTCCCCAATTTTAGGGCACTAGCCAACAAAAAACTCCTGCCCCCACCTTTTCTCTTCATCTCTTTCCTGTGCCCCACCTGCATGTGCACCCATTTCTCACCCAATCCTACACCTGCTTTTCTATACCCTTCCCCTTCCCCCCTCCCCTAACTCGCTAACGGCAGGTAAACTCGTGAAGATTTTTCAACACGTTGAAAAATGTCCACGAGAGCCCCGAGTACCGACGAGTGGCCATTACTGTAAATCTCCGAGTTCGAATCAGGGCAAACTCGGGAGAACTCTTGGGATGAACTCATACATTGGGACAGGGCCATAACTCTCTTGAAAACATCCTGTGAATTGGCCTCCACTGCCTTCTGTGGCAGAGAATTCCACAGATTCACAACTCTCTGCGTGAAAACATTTTTCCTCATCTCAGTCCTAAATGGCATACCCCTACCTCTTTCCCTGCATCTCGCCTGCCCAATCCGTCAAGAATTTTATATGTTTCTATAAGATCCCCTCTCATCCATCTAGATTCCAGTGAATACAAGCCCAGTCGACCCATTCTTTCATCATATGTCAGTTCCGCCATCCAATAAATTAACCTGGTGAACCTACGCTGCACTCCCTCAATAGCAAGAATATCCTTCCTCAACTTAGGAGACCAAAATTGCACACAAAACTCCAGGTGTGGTCTCACCACGGCCCTGTACAACTGCAGTAGGACCTCCTTGCTCCTAAACTCAAATCCTCTCGCAATGAAGGCCAACATACCATTAGCTTTCTTCACTGCTGTACCTGTATGCTTACTTTCAGTGACTGGTGTACAAGCACAGGTCTCGTTGCACCTCCCCATTTCCTAATCTGACCCCATTCAGATAATAATCTGCCCTCCTGTTCTTGCCACCAAAGTGGATATCCTCACATTTATTCACATTATACTCCATCTGCCAGGCATCTGATCACTCACACAACCTGTCCAAGTCACCCTGCAGCCTCCTAGCATCCTCATCCCAGCTCCCACTGCCACCCAGTATTGTGTCATCCGCAAACTTGGAGACAGCACATTTAATTCCCTCATCTAAATCGTTAATATCTATTGTAAATAACTGTGGTCCCAGCACCGAGGCATGCGGCACCCCACTAGTCACTGCCTGCCATTCTGAAAGGGGGGCAGGTTAATCCCTACACTTTGCTTTGTGTCTGCCAACCAGTTCTCTATCCATGACAATACCTTCTGCCTTTGTCCTCCTTTTATGGCCCTCGGTCGTCTTGCATTGGGTCCCATCCCCATCCAGCACGGTGAGGGCCACCACTGGCTGCCTTCAAGCAGAGAGGGCACACACACAGTATATAAGTCAGTCAAAAGAGCTGCAGATATCAGGGTCCTAGCGCCGCATCCCAGATAAAAACCCAATCTCAAAAACCTAACTCCTTCTTTCAATTCAGAATTCACCTCCGCAAAGCTCCGTTTTGAATATTACCAAAAGCTGGGTTGGGTGGAGTAATGTGGACTGATGCCCATTGATTCCAAGGTAGAAACAAGGAACTGCAGATGTCGGTTTCCAGAAAAAGTGCCGGAGTAACTCAGCGGGACAGGCAGCATCTGTGGAGAAAAGGAATGGGTCACTTTTCCAGTGGAGACCCTTCTTCACACAGCGAGTCAGGGGAAAGGGAAACTAGAGGTATGAAAAGATTCAGAACAAATCAGAGCCGGCACCAATGGCCAAGGAATGGTGGAGCCCATGGTATAATAGTCCCTTCGGCCCACCGAGCCCACACTGACCAGTGATCAACTGTCCGCATTCGTTCTATCCCACTTTCTCATCCACTCCCTTGGGGCAATTTACCAATGGCCAATCAAGCCCGTACCTCTTTGGGATAGGTTGAGCAGGCTGGGACTTTATACCTCGGAGCGCAGGAGAATGAGGGGTGATCTAATAGAGGTGTATAAAATCATGAGAGGAATAGATGTAGATGTACTGTATACTCTTGCCCAGTGCAGGTGAATCGAGAATCAGAGGACATAGGTTTAAGGTGTGGCGGGAAAGGTTTAGTACGAACTTGAGGGGTAACACTCTCACACAAAGAGTGGTGGGTGTACGGCACGAGCTGCCAGAGGAGGTAGTTGAGGCAGGTGCTATCATAACATTTAAGGAACATTTAGACAGGTACATGGATAGGACAGGTTTAGAGGGATATGGGCCAAACGCAGGCAGGTGGGACTGGTGTAGATGGGGCATGTTGGCCGGCGTGGGCAAGGTGGCTGAAAGGCCTGTTTCCCTGTTGTCAGTCTCAATGACTCCATGTGGGAGGAAACCGGAGCTCCCGGAGGAAACCCAGTTGGTCACCGGGAGGAGCGTGCATACTCCACATAGACAGCACCCGAGGTGAGGATCAAACCGGGTCTCTGGCGCTGTGAGGCAGCGGCTCTCCCTGCTGGGATCTACCCAGGAAAGAAGAGAGAGAATGTGAGAATCAAGCTTGTAGTGTTCTAGCTGCTTCCCTCTCTATGCTGCCCCCTATCAATCTCTAGCAGCTGCCACTTTCCATGCACGAGTCCAACACTCACTATAAGCAGCAACATGGGATCTGCAGTCACCCAGAGCTTGAGTTCCTAAAAATAAATTGCTATTTTCTTCATCTGTGCGTGAGCAACCCTGGAACAGTGCCCTGCTTTGAAGACATATTTACCTGCTGATGGACATTCAGTGCACATCCTTCCCTGCTCTTTGCTTAGAGCAGTCACCTACACTGTGTTAAGGCTGGCGGCATCACCACACCTCTGCCGTCATCATTTCAATGGATTATCGAATTGAGCATTCGCAAGCAATCTCGTCTAACTCGTAGTAATGACAATATTCCATGGTTAAGAACTAGTCACCTTCCTGTGTTCCCCATCACAGCCTCCTCCATATCTTGCGTTTAATCTGCAGGCCATGAGGAATCTTGTTGATATGCTATCTTGGCGTAATGCATCGATCTTTTTGACAGCACCATTTCACAGCACAGAAAGCAGCCAACTCTGTGTTTGTGGTGCATCTGAAATAAGGAAGAAGGCACTTTCTTGATTATATGATATTCTTCAATAGACAATAGACAATAGACAATAGACAATAGGCAACGGGTGCAGGAGTAGGCCATTCGGCCCTTTGAGCCAGCACCGCCATTCAGTGTGATCATGGCTGATCATCCCCAATCAGTACCCCGTTCCTGCCTTCTCCCCATATCCCCTGACTCCGCTATCTTTAAGAGCCCTATCTAGCTCTGTCTTGAAAGTATCCAGAGAATCGGCCTCCATCGCCCTCTGAGGCAGAGAATTCTACAGACTCACAACTCTCTGTGAGAAAAAGTGTTTCCTCGTCTCCGTTCTAAATGGTTTACCCCTTATTCTTAAACTGTGGCCCCTGGTTCTGGACTCCCCCAACATCAGGAACATGTTTCCTGCCTCTAGCGTGTCCAAACCCTTAACAATCTTATATGTTTCAATAAGATCCCCTCTCAACCTTTTAAACCCCAGAGTGTACAAGCCCAGCCGCTCCATTCTCTCCGCATATGACAGTCTCGCCATCCCGGGAAATAACCTTGTAAACCTATATTCCCTCAATAGCAAGAATGGCCTTCCTCAAATTAGGGGACCAAAACTGCACACGATACTCCAGGTGTACTCTGTACAACTGCAGAAGGACCTCTTTGCTCCTATACTCGACGCCTCTTGTATAAAGGCCAACATGCCATTTGCTTTCTACACTGCCTGCTGTACCTGTGCGTGCTTACTTTCATAAACTGATGAACAAGGACCCCCAGATCCCGTTGTACTTCCCCTTTTCCCAACTTGACGCCATTTAGATAGTAATCTGCCTTCCTCATTTATCCTCATTAAACTGCATCTGCCATGTATCTTCCCACTCCCCCAACTTGTACAAGTCACCCTGCATTCACATAGCCTCCTCCTCACAGTTCACACTGTCACCCAGCTTTGTGTCATCTGCAAATTTACTGTTACGTTGAATCCCTTCATCCATATCATTGATGTATATTGTATATTGCACAGAGCCTTGCGGTACCCCATTAGTCACTGCCTGCCATTCTGAAAGGGACACGTTAATCCCTACTCTTTGTTTCCTGTCTGCCAACCAATTTTCTATCCTTGTCAGCACTCTACCCCCAATACCATGTGCCCTAAATCCATGCTGACTCAGACCGATCCTGTTACTGCTATCCAAATGTGCGGCTATTTCATCTTTTATCATGCCAATTCCATTCGGTAGTCAGGGGTCCATCCAGAGATGCTCATTTGCAGCCCCTTTATAACATCAGCAGCGTCCCAAAGCATTTTGGAAGCAGCGGAGTGCTGTTGAAATGCAGTCACTGGCTTAATGCAACAAATTTAGCCAGAGCAATGAGAACAATATGATATCATACATTTAACCTGCATTAGTGAATTGGCTGAGAGATAATGCTTAGAGAACGGAGAGCACTTGCCGTCTCTTTGACAAAATGCCACCAATAATTCTCAACATTGAGGATCAGATAGAGGTAAATGCACAGTGCCTCTTGCCCAGAGTAGGGGGATCAAGAACCAGATTACATAGGTTTAAGGTGAGAGAGGAAAAAATTAATAGGAACCCGAGGAGCGACTTTTTTACACAAAGTGCTACCTGGGGGTCCTTGTACATCAGTCACTGAAAGTAAACATGCAGGTTCAGCAGGCAGTGAAGAAAGCTAATGGCATGTTGGCCTTCATAGCAAGAGAATTTCAGTATAGGAGCAAGGAGGTCCTTCTGCAGTTGTACAGGGCCCTGGTGAGACCGCGTGAGTATTGTGTGCAGTTTTGGTCTCCCAATTTGAGGAAGGACATTATTGCTATTGAGGGAGTGCAGCATATCTTCACCAGGTTAATTCCTGGGATGGCGGGACCGACATTTGATGAAAGAATGGATCGACTGGGCTTGTATTCACTGGAATTTAGAAGGATGAGAGGGAATCTTATAGAAACATATAAAATTCTTAAGGGATTGGACAGACTAGATGCAGGAAAAATGTTCCCGATGTTGGGGGAGTCCAGAACCAGGGGTCACAGTTTAAGAATAAGGGGTCGGCAATTTAGGACTGAGATGTGGAGAAAATCTATCACCCAGAGAGTTGTGAATCTGTGGAATTCTCTGCCACGGAACAGCTCCATCCAAATTGCAGATAGTTGTGGACGCAGCCCAGACCATCACGCAAACCCACCTCCCTTCCATTGACTCCATCTACACTTCACGCTGCCTCGGCAAGGCCAGCAGCACAATGAAGGAGCAGTCTCGCCCTGGTCACTCCATCTTCTCCCCTCTCCCATCAGGCAACAGGTGCAAATGCTTCAAAACGCACACCTCCAGAATCAGGGACTGTTTCTTCCCAGCTGTTATCAGCAACTGAACCATCCTATCAACAACTAGAGAGCAGTCCTGACATCCCATCTACCTCATTGGAGATCTTTGAACTAACTTTAATCAGATCTTATCAGACTCTATCTAGCACTAAGTGTTGTTCCCTTTATCCTGTATCTGTACAGTGAGAACGGCTTGGTAGTAATCATGTATCGCCTTTTTGCTGACTGGCTAGCTCGCAAACAAAAGCGTTTCACGATACCCCGGAACACGTGGCAATAATAAACTAAACTAAACTAAACTAATTGTGGTGGAGGTGTACATGACCCAATCAGCATCAATTGTGCCAAAGTGGCTGAGAGCTTCTAGTTCCTTGGTGTTGATCTCACCGATGATCTGTCGTGGATGCAACGGGCAAGAAAGCACACAAGCGTCACTACTTCCTGAGGTGAATAAGGAATGTCGGCATGTCTCCAGTGACCCTTACAAACTTCCACAGATGCACCACGGAAATCTCACTGTCGGGCTGCATCACAGCTTGGTTTGGGAACAGCTCTGCCCAAGACCGCAAGAAATCGCAGAGAGTTGCGGATGCAGCCCAGTCTGTCACACAGACCACACTCCCCACCATCGACTCCATCTACACTTCACGCTGCCTCAGGAAAGCAGCCGGCATAATCAAACATCAGTCCCCTCCCCTCCATCTGCTGGCCATTCCTTCTTCTCCCCGCTCCCGTCCAGCAGAAAGTACAGAAGCTTGGAAGAGCGCACCACCAGACTCAGGAACAGTGTCTTCCCCATTGTTATCAGGCTACTGAACGGTCCTTCCACAAGCTAGGGTACTATCCGAATCACCTCTACCCCATTGCGGACATTGGACTTTGTCTCTACACTGGTGCGCTACAATGCTGAGAACTATATTCTGCACTCTGTATCTTCCCCTTTGCTCTACCTATTGTACATGTTAGGCTGGAATGTATTTATGTGCAGCATTATCTGATCTGTTTGGATCACATGTAAAACACAACTTTTCGCTGCACCTCAGTATAGGTGACAATAATAATCCTAAATCTACCCATTAGACCACAGTGGTATAGCTGGTAGAGCTTCTGCCTCACAGCACTGGAGATCTGAGTCCAACCCTGAGCTCCTCGAGGAATGTCTTTGTGGAGTTAGTTCGCTCTCCCGAATGCCTTTGTTTCCTGCCTCATCCCAAAGGAGCACACAGAGAGGTGGAGTAACTCAGCGGGTCAGGCGGCATCTCTGGAGAAAAAGGATCGGTGACGTATCAGGTGTGGACTCCTCTTCAAACTGAAAGTAGTGGGTTGAGGGGGGGGGGGGGGGGGGGTGACGAGCATCTAGGGGGTGTGAGGAGTGGAATGAAGAGCGTCCTTTCCGTCTGAAGAAGGGTCCCCACCTGAAACGCACCCTTCCTTTTTCTCCAGGGATGTTGCCTGACAGCACTGTGTCTATTTTTGGTACAAACCTGCATCTGCAGTTTTTGTTTCTTCATCGCAAAGGGGTGCAGGACAGTAGGACTACAGGCCACTAGGATGTGGTTTGTTAGCGAGTGCGGGCGTAGATTGTAATGTTGTGGGAAATAAATGGGATTTGTGCAGGATTCATGTAAAATGGGTGCTTGATGAAGCATAAACCTTGCGGGCTGAAGAGCCTGTTTCTACGCTGCATAACTGCGACTCCAACACTCTAGGACTTTGTTATCTATCTGAATAGACAGCCGGGGTCATCTTTTTAATATCTTAACTACTTGATGTAAGCTGCAACACAGCGGCACACTCTGTCAACGGCTCCACGATGAACTTTATTGTCACAAATGCCAAACGCACAGTGAAATTATTTTCTTACAAACAGTCCAGTAGAGTATTGCCACACCTCAGCACGCCCCCAATTGGCAAATTGGATGGAAATAGTCCACTGATCCTGAATGCAAGAGGGGCCGTGAGTTGGCCCCATTTTCCAAGTCCAGTCCGTGCTCTAGTTGTTATGAGTGGTGCCCGGTCCAGGTGACCCCCCCCTCCCCACCCCCAGGCTGCTGCGGGGCCTCCAGCCATCGCCTTCCTTGGTCGGCCAGCAAACCCACGTCCCTCTCCTTGCCCGTCTACCTTTGTGTCCCGGGGGGGGGGGAGCCTCCCGCAGCTGACCGAGAGGGCGGGGTAGACCAGCCCCGCTTCCCTCGCCTCTCCTACCGACCGCACTCCTCACTCCGCGCTCGTGGCGTCCGTCATCATCACCTGCTCCATCCACCCGTACTGGGAGCAGATTTGGGCCCCATATCTGAGGAAGGATGCGCTGGCTCTGCAGAGGGCCCAGAGGAGGCTTAACAACAATGATCCCAGGAATGAGTGGGTTAACATATGATGAGCGTTTGGGCCTGTACTCACTGGAGTTTAGAAGGTTGAGGGGGGACCTCATTGAAACTTACAGAATAATGGAAGGCACAGATAGAGTGGATGTGGAGAGGATGTTTCCACTGGTGGGAGAGTCCAGGACCAGAGGTCATAGCCTCAGAATTAAAGGGCGCTCTTTTAGAAAGGAGGAGGAACTTCTTTAGTTAGAGGTTAGTTAATCTGTGGAACTCATTACCACAGAGGGCTGTGGAAACCAAGTCAGTGGATATTTTCTAAGGCAGAGATAGACAACTTCTTGCTTAGAACGGGTGTCAAGGATTCTGGGGAGAAGGCAGGAAAATGGGATTGGGAGGCAATCAGTCATGATGGAATGGCGGAGAAGACTTGATGGGCCAAATGGCCTAATTCTACTCCTATAAGTTGTGAACTTGTCTCTGGTCTTCGGGTGATGAGCAGGGGCCATCTCAGCAGGCTGGCCCCTTCAAGTCCTCTGGGACATTTAGCCGCACGCGGTTAAACACTGAACACTGCCCTGAAGCAGCAATGCTTGATCCATCGAGGTGGAGTCTATTGCCTTAGTGTGGATGTGCTACAAACTGTGGCAGTTAACATCCAGGGACCACCCCCCCCCCCCACCCAGATGTGAAAGCACCTTGGCAGGGGCTGAGGGGGGCTGAGGGGGGCTGAGGGGGGCTGCCTTCTCTGCACACTGGACTTTTTTTCTCGTACATTATATTGCTTACAGCGTACTATGTTTACATATTCTGCTGTGCTGCTGCATCACAATTCCATTGATCGACCTGGGACACATGACAATAAAACACTCCTGATTCTTGACTGGGACAAGGCTGGATAACTCAGTCCACGCGAGGCCAGGCATCACTAGTCCGGGGAAGAGAGGGAGAGCCAAGGGGTGGTAACAGCGCCACAGTCAGTCACAGCTCAGCGCCCCAGCCAGGTTCGATCCTGAGCTCAGGTACCGTCCGCGTGGAGTTTGCACGTTCTCTCTGTGACCACGTGGATTTCCTCCAGGTGCTCCGGCTTCCTCCCACACCCCAAAGACGTGCGGGTTGGTGGGGTCATTGGCCCTCTGTTAAGCGGCCTCTACTCTAGTAAAGGTGACGGTAGAATCTAGAGGGAGTTGATGGGACTGTGAAGAGAAAAGGTCAGCGGAAAAATAGGAGAATGGTTGGGTTTGTTCTGTGAACTTACATAGACCTAGATTATAGAACACAGAACAGGACAGTACAGGAACAGGCCCTTCGGCCCACAGTGTCCTTGCTGAGCACAATACCAAGTTCAACTAATCTCCTCTGCCAGCATGTGATCCCCATCGCTCCATTGCCAGCAGCTTATCCTTATGTCTATCTAAAAGCCTCTTTAATCCAGCCGTCATTTCTGCCTCAGGAGAAAACAATGCAAGATTGTCAAACCTCATTTTATAACTAATACCCTCTATCCAGAAAGCATTCTGGTAAAGTCCTTCTCCTCCCTTTCCCTTTCCTACACATCCGCCCTTTTTGTAACGGGGTGATCAGAAATGGCGTTTAAGGGCCTGTCCCACTTTCACGACCTAATTCACGACCTTTTTTACTCGTGGACATTTTTCATCACGACCTACTTGATGCCACGCGTACCTACGACGAGCATCACGGCCTGCTACGACCTACCTACGACCTCGTGACGACCATGCCGCGAGTATGAGTCAAGGGCAAACTCGGCAGAGGTCGTGAATTAGGTCGTGAAAGTGGGACAGGCCCTTGACTTAGAACAGAGGACACAGAACAGGACAGGCCCTTCAGCCCACAATGTCCGTGCTGAACGTGATGCCAAGTTAAACTCATTAATGCCTGCATGTGATCCATATCTCTCCATTCCCTACGTATCCTTATGTCTGTCTAAAATCCTCTTAAATCCCACTATCATATCTGCCTTCACCATTGCCCCGGCAGCCATGCTTAGTGCCCAGTGCTCTGTGCCAAAACCCTGTGCTGCACATCTCATTGGAACTTTGCCCTCTCACGCTAAAGCTATGCCCTCTAGTCTTCGACATTTCCAACCAGGGAAAATGATTCTGACTGGGAAGAGGCTGGGGGGGCGGGCGAAGAGGCCAGGGGGGAGAGGAAGAGAGCCCGAGGGGTGGGCGAGAGAGAGAGAGAGAGAGAGAGAGAGAGAGAGAGAGAGAGAGAGAGAGAGCTCTAGTACAGGGCAGCGGGTGCCGCAGTCTTCAGCCATGACCTTTGGTCTTCAGTCGACGGCCAGCCCTCTGAAATATGGGAGGAGGAGGGAGGTGTGGGAGGTGACGTCAGTCGCTGCGCGAGCAGACGGCAGATCCATTGTCACGTCATCAGCGGGAAAAAACAGGCGTTTTGAATTTTAAAAAATGAATCGGATTTGTGAACATTTTCATAAATAACTCAAGAAATAAAGCTCGAAATTTTCAGCTAAGCGGATTTTTGACTTCACCGGATAAATCTCTACAGGAATATGTAAAAATGTTATCGTCAGGGCGTAGTTTTTTCGAGCAGCATGATTACACACACACACATCCAAGATCAGAGTTTTATACGTATAGAGATATAGATATATGTGTGTGAGTGACCATATATCCATATATGGTCCATATATATATATAATGTGTCACCACCTGGTGGTTAGGCCACTTACTTAGCGAACCCTCGGCACTAGGGCTGGGGGGGTCACGTGACCTTGTTTGGCTGGAAGGAAAGGTCATGTGGTTTAGGGGTGTGCCCTGATATATATATATATATATATATATATATATATATATATATATAGAGAACTCTGGGAAAACCCTTCCCAGACGCTTGTGTGCTGTTCTCTGTATTTACCAATAAAGATTACTTCACAACGCGTGGCTCGTTATAATATTATATATATATATATATATATATATATAATAAAATATAAATATATATATATATATATATATATAAAATGTTGAGCCGTATATTGAGGAGCAACATTCAGAGAGGCTGTTCACAACGTGACTGGTTATAATATGGGGCAGCAGGCTATTAGTGCTTGACCCTAAACATCTCTCCAGGGATGCTGCCTGACCCGCTGAGCAACACCAGCTTTTTGTGTCTGTCTTGAGTTTGAACCAGCATCTGCAGTTCCTTCTTACAGATCATGAATTAGTTACTGATGACAAAAAGATGCATCAACACATTAACCGATGCGAACATGGGTCACACGTAGACAACCAAAATAAAGTAAGGTGGATGGACAGCTGGATTGATATACAGATAATGTGGCAAGGAAAATATCAGAGCCAGTGCGTTATACGGATATGAAGACCAATAACAAGGTCAGACAGTTACATTTACTGAGAGGGACAAGTAGAAATAAATAGAATTACAGAATAGATAGACGGATTGATGGATTGATAGATGCGCACAAATATTAATAAATAGTCTGATACTAATCAAGATATAGCTGCTGAATATGTAATATTTACCCAATTATTTTGGCGTTTGGTGTTTTATTGTCTCTTGAATAATGCATGAGATGCACAATCATTTTTCCATCCCAGAATTTGTTTGGGAGCATTTGCTCTAATGAAAGAGATAGCGGAGAGAAGAAGGATGAAGTGTCTGAGTGTAATGCTCATAAAATGGCCAGCAATAAACATTGTTCATGGAACGTACGCAGTCCACTCCCAGCTTGGTGGAGCTAGCACCTCATATTTCGTTTGGGCAGCTTACAACCCAGTGGTATGAATATTGACTTCTCTAACTTCAATTAACCCTCTCTCCCCCATCCCTCCCCCATCCTAGTTCACCGACCAGTCTGACTGTCCTCCTGACTAAATGTTATCTTTGTGTGCCTCGCTGTCACCTTCCCCGAGCGAACAATGATCTATTCTACCTTCTCCTTAATCTTTGGCCCCTTTGTCTCGTTTTCACACCTTACCCTTCCATACCTCGAGACTCCCTCTCACCTGACTCTCAGTCTGCAGAAGGGTCTCGACCAGAAACGTCACTCATCCCTGCTCTCCAGAGATGCTGCCTGTCCCGCTGAGTTACTCCAGCATTTTGTGCCTATCTTCGGGACTACCACGGACACTGGCTGTGGTCACAAAGCCAGCTTTACACTCAACATAATCCGGATTAGGAGAGGAGGAGCATAACCGCTATAGCATGAACTGGTGATCTCTTCAAGATGAACAGCACAGCTACTGGCTAGCATACATTTTAAGTTTGATTTAGTTTAGAAATACAACACGGAAACGGGCCCTTCGGCCCTCCGAGTCCGTGCCGACCAGCGATCCCCGCACACTAACACTATCCTACACACACTAGGAACAATTTACAAATTTAATGCCAATTAGCCTCCAAATCTGCATGTCTATGGAGTGTGGGAGGAAACCAAAGATCCCGGTGAAAACCCAAACAGGTCACGGGGAGAATGTACTAACTCTGTACAGACAGCACTCGTGGTCAGGATTGAACCTGGGTCTGTGGCGCCGTAAAGGGCCTGTCCCAATTGGCGATTTTTTCGGCGACTGCCAGCATCATATCAGGGTCGCCAAAAGATTTTGAACATCTCAAAATCCAGAGGAGACAAAAAAATGTCGCAACACTTGAAAATCACTGCCGCAACACGCCGCAACTTTTTCAGTGACCTGATACGCCAGTCAGCGATGCTGGCAGTCGCTGAAAAAATCGCAAAGTGAGACAGGCCCTTGGTTCTTGGTTCTTGGTTACTTGGTCCTCCAAAATATTCCAACTGGAATTTAAACTGGAGGTGGTGAAGGGAGGGGTTTAGCCAGAGAGGGTTATTGGGAAGAAAGTGCCACTTTAAATTTAGTTGCATCTGGCTGGGCAACCGTGGTTTGGTGGAGATTATTCCATGCTTTAATAGTGCGTGGGAAGAACGAATTGCTGTACACATCTGTCTTTGTGGCTGGGACCACAAATTGGATCGAATGCCCTCGTCTGCTCCTAATTGGTTTGGGGTTGGTGTAGGTCTTGTGATCTATGTCTAGCTGACCATTTAACATTTTGTAAAAAACAGGTCAAACGGTGAGCTTCACGTCTGTCTTGGAGAGGGTTCCACCCCAGAGAATTCAGAAGTTTGGTGACACTCGCTTCTCTCTCGTAGGAGTTAGTAACAAATCGAGCGGCCTGTCTTTGGACACGTTCGATGGATGAAATGTTTTTATCTGTGTATGGGTCCCCCGCTGCAACTGCGTAGTCCAGATGAGGTCTAACGAGGGTGAAATACAGCTTCTCCTTGACAGAAGCTGAACAATGATGGAAGTTGGCCCTCAGGAAGTTTAGGACACTTGTTGCTTTCACTGTTGCATGATGAGTCTGACCTTAAGGTAAATTGCCAAGTGAGATAGACCCTTAACTCTACCGCTGCGCCACTGTGTCATCGAGTTGGAGGGACGATATATGTAGGAGTCTGGGTGAAGCACTGCGAAGGAAAGGTTGTTGCAGAACATATAAACTCTTGGTGCAGAAGGTAAAATACTGATGTGGATGGAAGATTGGCTGGCTCATAGATAATATAGAATTGGTATGTTTCTCATTGGCAAGATGTGCAGAGCGGTGTGCCACAGGATTGCTGGTTTGGCCTCAAATTTTTGCGATTAATATAAATTATATAGACACCAAAATAGGTGGATTCAAGATTCAAGAGAGTTTATTGTCATGTGTCCCAGATAGGACAATGAAATTATTGCACAACAGATCAGTGTGTCCATATACCATTATATAAATATATACACACATGAATAAATAAACTGCTAAAGTGCAAATAAACAGGGCTATTAGTGTTCAGAGTTTTGTTTGAGGGGTTTAGGAGCCTGATGGCTGTGGGGATGAAGCTATTCCTGCAGATAGTGAAGATGGTTCTCAAACAGTTGAGCTGGCCAAGTGGGCCAAGGAATGGCAAACGGAGTCTGATTCAGGTAAGTTCGAGATGTATTTTGGGAAGTCAACGCAGGCCAGATCTTCACAGCTAAAGGGCCTGTCCCACTGTACGAGCTAATTCAAGAGTTCTCCCGAGTCTCCCCTGATTCAAACGGAGAATTGAGGTAGTAGCCGCTCGTAGGTACTCGGGGCTCTCGTGGACATTTTTCAACATGTTGAAAGATCTTCACGAGTCTTCACGAGCTTACCGCGCTTCCCGAGTACCTGCCGTTAGTGTTACGAGCCACTAAGGGACGTCCCGACTCTGACGTACCCGCTCCGTACATTCTACGTGCTTCCACGAGTTTAATTTATTTTTAAACTCAGGAGAGCTCTTGTATTACCTCGTACAGTGGGACAGGCCCTTAACAGTAGGGCCCTGGGGAGTGTTGTAGAGCAGAGGGATCTAACAATACAAACATACAGAAAGTGGCGTCGCAGGTAGAAAGGGTTGTGAAGAAAGCATTTGACAGGCTGGTCTTCATCAGTTAGGGAATTGAATATAGAAGTTGGGACAATGCAGTGTGCTGGAGTAGCTCAGTAGATCAAGAAGCATTTCAGGAGAATATGGATAGGTGACGTTTCAGAATGGGTCCTTTCTTCAAGTTAACTGTGGGGTGTGGGGGGAATGAAAGCAGGAAAATAGAGCGTACCAAGATGGAATTGAGGATGAAGTCCAAACGAGCCGCTGCCAAACTAGCTGCCGAGGACCGCGAAGCGGGTAGCCAGCAGCGGTCGAGTTCTCCAGAGCTGCTGATTCAAACCGCAGCCCCCGACTTCACGCCGCTACAGCCCGCAGGAGCTCCTCGGACTGCCGGCAAAGCCACCTGGAAGTCGGGCAAGTCCGTTGACTGGGTCCGGGCTGGAGGACACCCCGCCGGCGGGAAGCGACAGCGTTCGATTATCCCGCATGGAGCGGATGGTGGAGCAGTTGCTCCAACGTGACCTGCTACAGCAGAGGTATGGTCACAGTGGGTCTCCTTGCAGACCCACGGCAGCACCCTTTACAGGGCTGCCAAATGTCTCACCCTCCTCGCAGGGGAGCATTAGGAGTCAGAGCTGGGCTGACTCTGAAGAGGGGAGTGTGGCTGAAGAAACACCAATGCTAGGGGTGCCAGAAGAGGAGCTACTGGGCATGGTATCAACATTTGCGATGCCTACCCAAAAAGGACTGCCGCTGCAGCCGACGTTGGCAGCCAGTATAAACTACACGGCAACGAATCAACTTCAGGAACAGGTCATTAATGACACCGCAGCCAAATACCTCGCTCCTGAGAATTGTGTCTCCCTCAACGCGCCTGCAGTCTACAACCCCATCTGGGGTAACAGAAAGAGTGTCATCCGACCTGCACTGAAACCCAAGTTCGCGGGGTTGTGCAGACCCAGCAGTGCACAGCTGCCTACACTACTATTCGGGGACAACCTGCTTAAGCAGGTAAAAGACCTCGATGAAGAGGCAAAGGCAATAGGCATGATAAAAGTGCCGGCTGCCACCAAGTCCTCATACCTGCGACGACAGCACCCCTATGCATCCACCAGCAGACCACGCTACCACGGTGACAGAACACCTGCTGGTGAAAGCTCGAAGGCCGTCCAACCTGCCCAACGGTCTTTTTTAGACCATGGCCCAGCACGGCCTTCCTGGAAGATGCGCCAACCCCACACCACAGCACCTCCACCTCCCAGGAGACAAGGACAGAGGAAACCAATGCAGCACCGCCAGTAACCATGGACTTAGGTGGGTCTGGTTGCCTCAGGAACATTGCATGTGTAACTTCTTCGCGGATTGGGGGACGGTTACACTTGTTTCGGGATGCATGGAGTTCTATAACTTCTGATCCTTTCATACTGTAAAGTATTCAGGGATACAAAATTGAATTTGTTCACAAACTTTCCCTTCCTGTTCAGCATACACCTAGTCGAAAGTTTGTACTTTCACAGAAAGAAAAGACAGAAGGTCATGCTGAACTCTTAAGACTACATACGAAAAGGGTAATTGAGAAAACCAAAAATGAATCTCATGAGTTTGTATCGAACATCTTCACCAAAAATAAAAAAGACGGCGGATGCCGCATCATTATTGATTTGACACAACTGAATACTTTTGTGCAGTACGCCCACTTCAAAATGGAAACTTTTGTTACTGCCAAACAACTAGTTTCCAAGAGGTACTTCATGGCTTACATCGACCTAAAAGATCAGTACCAATAGACAAAGATCATCGCAGATATTTGAAATTTGCCTGGATGGGGCAGCTCTGGCAGTATAAAGCGCTGCCTAATGGATTAACATCAGCACCCAGACTGTTTACCAAATTATTGAAACCAGCTTTAGCGTGCCTCAGATAACAAAAACATATTGTTATGGCATACCTCTATGACATTTTAATTGTGGGGAAAACCTTGGAGTTGGCCAAATTGGCTGTCTCAGCCACTGAGCACTTATTTTTCAAAAACTGGGGTTTATCATCCATCCAGACAAATCCAAATTAATGCCTTCTACCTCTATGGACTATTTGGGATTCACGATTGACTCTGTTCATATGTTTGTCACTTTGCCACCGAACAAAGCGTCAGACTTGATAGAGGCATGTAACAGCCTTGCTGGCATCGGTAAACCATCTATTCGGCAAGTAGCCAGCGTAATTTCCAGCCACACAATTTGGCCCACTACATTACCAAAACCTACAAAGAGCAGAAATTGCAGCACTCAAACACCATTTTGACAGGCCAATGCAATTACCAGCAAAAGCAAAATTGGAATTACAATGGTGGATAGACAATGCTCGACATTGCTCTAATCCCATTATAATCACAAACCCCTCGGTTATACTACAAACTGATGCCAGCGCTCAAGGCTGGGGAGCAACGAATACCACCTCCAGTTGCGGTGGTAGATGGAATGCACATGAATTAACCTTACTCCCGGCACTGGGAATTAATCATCTAGAAATGCTGGGAGCATTTCATGGACTCCGGGCTTACTGTTCGGACATGCACCATCTGCATGTACGCCTACAAATTGATAATACCACCGTGGTGGCTTACATTAATCATATGGGTGGAATTAAGTCGATATCTTGTGATGAATTGGTCAATACAATCTGGCACTTACCTTCCGGGTAAGCTAAATACAGTGGCGGACACCAGGTCACACAAGTTTAATGACAACACCAAATGGATGTTGGACCACAAAGTGTTTACCGATATCGTAGCTCGGTATGGAATGCCAGATATCGACCATTTTGCATCCAGACCCAATCACCAAATACCAACTTATGTTGCATGGGAACCAGACCCTGAGGCAGTAGTGGTGGACGCTTTCTCTCTACACTGGGGGATTTGTTTTTCTATGCATTTCCCCCCTTCTACCTCATCAGTCGGGTCTCGCAGAAAATTCAACAAGACTCCGCATCGGGTATTCTGGTTGTACCCGACTGGCCTACGCAGCTATGGTTCCCTGTGGTACTGGACATGGTCTCAGAAACATGCATTCCAATACCCAAACATCCGAGTTTACTGGTACATCCTGTGACAGGGGAGAATCACCCGTGCCATAACCGGATGAAGATGGAGAGTGACATTAGGATGGAGAGTGACATAATTAAGTCAGAAACAAGGGTTCTGAACTTAAACAAAGGTAACTTTGAAGGTATGAGAAGTGAATTGGTCAAGATAGACTGGCAAATGATTCTTAAAGGATTGACAGTGGATGTTCAATGGAAGGAATTTAAAGACTGCATGGATGAACTACAACAATTGTTCATCCCAGTTTGGCAAAAGAATAAATCAGGGAAGGTAGTGCATCCATGGATAACAAGGGTAATCAGGGATAGTATAAAAACAAAAGATGAAGCATACAAATTAGCCAGAAAAAGCAGCCTACCAGAGGACGGGATGAAATTCAGAATCCAGCAGAGGATGACAAAGGGCTTAATTAGGAAAGGGAAAATAGATTATGAAAAAAAACTGGCAGGGAACATAAAAACTGACTGCAAAAGTTTTTATAGATATGTGAAGAGAAAGAGGTTAGTTAAAACAAAGGTAGGTCCCTTGCAGTCAGAAACAGTTGAATTGATCATGGGGAACAAGGACATGGCAGACCAATTGAATAACTATTTGGTTCTGTCTTCACTAAGGAAGACATAAATAATCTGCCGGAAATAGCAGGGGACCGGGGGTCAAATAAGCTGGAGGAACTGAGTGAAATCCAGGTTAGCCGAGAAGTGGTGTTGGGTAAATTGAATAGATTAAAGGCCGATAAATCCCCAGGGCCAGATAATCTGCATCCCAGAGTACTCAAGGAAGTAGCCACAGAAATAGTGGATGCAATAGTGATAATTTTTCAAAACTCCTTAGATTCTGGAGTAGTTCCTGAGGATTGGAGGGTAGCCAATGTAACCCCACTTTTTAAAAAAGGGAGAGAGAAAACGGGAATTACAGACCAGTTAGTCTAACATCGGTAGTGGGGAAACTGCTAGAGTCAGTTATTAAAGATGGGATAGCAGTACATTTGGAAAGTGGTGAAATCATTAGACAAAGTCAGCATGGATTTACGAAAGGTAAATCATGTCTGACGAATCTTATAGAATTTTTAAGGATGTAACTAGCAGAGTGGATAAGGGAGAAGCAGTGGATGTGTTATATCTAGACTTTCAGAAGGCTTTCGACAAGGTCCCACATAAGAGATTTTACTTCGGAGTCACGTGAGTGACTACATGAAGACCTCGGCAGCACGCATGCGCGACATATCGTTGAACGCATTGCGGAAACGACAGTCGGGAGCAGCGCCGCTCCTCCAGCGTAAGTTTAAAAAACTTACTGAAGGTAAGTCTTACCATTCTGGTGAGCGTGGCGACTGAGTATGTTTGTTTTTCAGACGGAACACTGTGGAGTCGCGCAAATCTAGGAGAGCAGCGGCAAAAACCACTGCTATGGAAAGCAGCCAGCAGCGTGCCGTCTCTCCAGAACTGCAGGTGCTACCAGCAGCTCCCGACTTCCTGCCGCTACAGACCGAAGATACAGACGAAGGCAAAGCCACCTGGAAGTTGAACACGACCGTTGACTCAGCTGGGTCCGGACCTGAAGACACCCCCTTCACGGACAGCGATGGTGGGCGTCTTTCCCGCATGGAGCGGATTGTGGAGCAGTTGCTCCAGCGTGACCTGCTTATGCAGAGGCAGAGTCACGGTGGGTCTCCTCGCAGACCCACGGCAGTATCCTTTAAAAGACTGCCAAATGTCTCACCCTCTTCGGAGGGGAGCATTAGGGGTCAGAGCTGGGCTGACCCTGAAGAAGGGGCAATGGCTGAACAGTCAACTGTGTTAGGGGTGCCAGAAGAATTGTTGGGCATGGTAAATAAACATGCTGTAGCAACACAGAAAGGACTGCCTATACACCCAAAGCTGGCAGCCAGCATCAATCACATGGCTACAAACCAGCTGCAGGAGCAAGCCATAAACTCAACGGCGGAAAAATACCTCGCTCCAGAGAACTTCAATTCTCTCAATGTACCAGCAGTCAACTACCCCATCTGGGGCAACATGAGCCCATCTACAAGGAGCCAGGAGGTGAAGCTCCAGAGGATCCTTAAACTGCTGGCTGCAGGGATCACAGCAGTAACCAGGACAGCTGCTGGGGTGGATTTGCCTGAAGAGCTACAGGATGCTCTAGCATTACTGTGTAATACTCAGTTTGAGATTAACAGTTATAGGAAGAGCATCATTAAGCCTGTACTTAATCCCAAGTTTGCGGGATTATGCAGGACCAGTAGCATTCAGCCGCCAAATGTGCTGTTTGGAGACAACATCCCGAAGCAGGTGAAAGAACTGGATGAGGAGGCCAAGGCTATAGGTCTGATCAAGGTGCCAAACACCTCTAAATCCCACTATCAACAGCGGCAGCACCCCTACACAACCACCAGACATCGGTACAATGAAAGACCATCTGGTGGTGAAAGCTCGAGGGCCGGTCCACCTGCACAGTGGTCTTTTTTAGGCCATGGCCCAGCCCGGCCTTCTTGGAAAATGCGCCAACCCCACAACGCAGCAACACAATGCAGCAACACAACACCAGAAGAAACAAGGGCAGAGACAACCCACACAACACCTGCGGTAATCATGGAGGTAGGTGGGTCTGGTTGCCTCAAAAACATTGCATGTTTAGATTCATCAAAAATTGGTGGATGGTTGCACTTGTTTCATCATGTGTGGAGCACTTTTACCTCTGATCCTTACATACTCGGAAGTATTCAGGGTTACAAAATTGAATTTGTATACAAACTCCCCATCCCAGTTCAGCATACGCTTAGCCGGAAGTTCATACTTTCACAAAAAGAGAGAACAGCAGGCCATGCTGAACTGTTGAGATTAAACAAAAAAGGGGTAATTGAGAAGACAATCAGCGAATCTCAAGAGTTCATATCTAATATATTTACAAAAAACAAAAAAGATGGCGGTTGCCGCATCATTATAGATTTGACCGAACTAAATACAGTTCAGTATGCCCATTTCAAAATGGACACGTTTGTCACAGCCAAACAGCTAATTTCTGATAGGTACTACATGGCTTGCATCGATCTTAAAGATGTATACTATTCAGTACCAATACACAAGGATCATCGTAAATACCGGAAATTTGTCTGGATGGGACAGCTATGGCATTTTAAGGCCTTACCCAATGGGTTGTCATCAGCACCCAGGCTGTTTACTAAATTATTAAAACCAGCTTTAGCATACTTAAGGGAACATAACCATATCGGCATGGCTTACCTTGATGATATTCTCATTGTAGGTGAGAATTTGGAGATGGCTACATTAGCAGCATCAGCCACAAAACATCTTTTTCAAAAGCTGGGATTTATCATACATTCAGATAAATCAAAATTGGAACCCTCCACTACCATGAATTATTTGGGGTTCACTATTGACTCTGTTCAAATGTCTATCACCTTGCCACCAAACAAAGTGACAGACTTGATGGGAGCATGCAAAAGCCTCACTAGCATCAGGGAACCATCCATTCGGCAAGTAGCCAGAGTGATTGGGAAATTAGTGGCTGCATTCCCAGCAGCACAATTTGGACCTCTCCATTATCAAAATCTGCAAAGAGCAAAAATTTCAGCTCTCAAAAATCATGCAGGCCATTTCGATAGGCCTATGAAACTACCAGGGAAAGCAAAATCAGAATTAAAATGGTGGATAGAAAATGCTCAGCATTGTTCTAACCCCATCACTATCATGAATCCCTTGGTTACATTACAAAACTGATGCCAGTGCTAAAGGTTGTGGAGCAACTAATACCACCACTGGTGTCTGGAAAGAGAGATTTGGATTTCAGCCACTTACCTTACAGTGGCAGACATCAGATCATGTAAATTCAACGACAACATTGAATGGATGTTGGATCTGAAAGTGTTTACAGATATTATAGAACGGTATGGGACACCAGATATCGACCTTTTTGCATCCAGACTAAATCACCAACTACCAACATATGTTGCTTGGGACGCTTTCTCGCTGCATTGGGGGGATTTGTTTTGCTATGCATTTCCCCCCTTCTGCCTCATCAGTCGGGTCTTACAAAAAATTAAACAATACTCCGCAACGGGTATTTTGGTTGTTCCCGACTGGCCTACCCAACCATGGTTCCCAGCAGTACAAAAGATGGCCTCAGAACCCTGCATCCGGATTAACAAACGGCCAAGTTTGTTGGTACACCCCGTTATAGGGGAAAGTCATCCGTGCCATGACCGCATGATCTTGTTGATTTGCAGATTCTGAACAGGCCATTCCTGGGATACGACTCTCCGACAGGACGATCAATGCCATCTCAGCGTCGTGCAGGGAGTCCACGAGGAAACAGTACCGGACATATGTCAGGAAATGGGAAGTGTCCTACACTACATATGACTCAGCTACCATCACTGGAGTGCTGGAGTTTCTGGCCACCCTTCATTTTGATGAAGGATTGAGTTACAGTGCCATTAATTGTGCAAGGAGTGCCCTTTCTAGTTATCTGGGAAGAGGGAGTGATCACCTGGCTATAGGATCACACCCACTAGTATCTAAACTTATGAGGGGTATATTTAACTCCAATCCCCCCAGGCCCAGATACACCTATACATGGGACATAGGCATAGTATTAACTATGGTACGAGGATGGACACCCATATCGGGGCTCACTCTGGACAAACTAACATACAAGATGGTAATGATAATGGCACTTGTATCAGCACAATGGGTCCAGTCCTTACACAAGCTAAATATGGACGCCATGTATGTCACTAATGGGAAGATAACCTTTCTAATACAGGGGTTACTCAAACAAGACCGACCCGGTTCCTCTGGCCAAAAATTACAGTTTCTGGCCAATCTTGCAGATAGTCGGCTCTGCATTGTGACACATATCTTGCAATATATAGAAGTCACTAAGACTCTTAGGGGCAAGGAGAGAGCTCTACTCATAAGCCATAAACGCCCTCACCATAAGGTCACAGTGCAAACCATATCCAGATGGTTAAGGGTGGTATTAGATGCAGCGGGGGTGGATACTAATGTTTTCAAATCTCACTCCACCAGGGCTGCATCTACATAAGCGGCTAGGATGATGGAAGTTCCTTTGGACCATATCCTTGCCACAGCGGGTTGGAGCAATGAACAAACTTTTCAACACTTTTATAATAAACCCGTGGCTGCTCCTGACACGTTTGCTGGGAAAAATTTGAGTTCTGTACAATAAATTACCCAATGTGGGGCATATTGTTTTAGGTATGAATAAATACCTTCTTTTGTTTTTCAGCACAGTGTCATGACTGAATTACGTTCATCCTCCTTTTCCTAGCATGGCAGTGTGTGAGCATGGACTCGTTCTAGGGCATGAAATCACACAGCTTTGAAATCTTCACGTAGTCACTCACGTGACTCCGAAGTAAAATAGTAAGATTAAATGAGAACTTACCAGTTTGAAGTTTGATCTTTATTTTATTAGGAGTTACGATGAGGGATTACGTGCCCTCCGCTCCCAAAACCCTCTATTATAAAGTTCAACTGGTATGGAAGTTCTCTCTTATCTTACTATATTAGTCACTCTGGTATTTGTGATTTCACACCACTGATTTGAAGACTGTCGCGCATGCGTGCTGGCGGGGTCTTCACGTATTCCCTCCTCATAAAATAAAGATCAAACTTCAAACTGGTAAGTTCTCATTTAATCTTACTATTAGTATACAAACTTAAAGCACATGGTATTGGGGGTTCAGTATTGATATGGATAGAGAACTGGCTGGCAAACTGGAAGCAAAGGGTAGGAGTAAACGGGTCCTTTTCACAATGGCAGGCAGTGACTAGTAGGGTACCGCAAGGCTCAGTGCTGGGTCCCCAGCTATTTACAATATATATTAATGATTTGGACGAAGGAATTGAATGCAACATCTCCAAGTTTGCGGATGACACTAAGCTGGGGGGTAGTGTTAGGTGTGAGGAGGATGCTAGGAGGCTGCAAGGTGACTTGGATAGGCTGGGTGAGTGGGCAAATGCATGACAGATGCAGTATAATGTGGATAAATGTTACGTTATCCACTTTGGTGGCAAAAACAGGAGGGTAGACTATTATTTGAATGGTGGCAAATTAGGAAAAGGGGAGATGCAACAAGACCTGGGTGTCATGGTACACCAATCATTGTAAGTAGGCATGCAGGTTCAGCAGGCAGTGAAGACAGCAAATGGTATGTTAGCATTCATAGCTAAAGGATTTGAGTATAGGAGCAGGGTGGTTCTACTGCATTTGTACAGGGTTTTGGTGAGACCACACCTGGAGTATTGTGTACAGTTTTGGCCTCCAAATCTGAGAAAATACATTCTTGCCATAGAGGGGATAAAGAGAAGGTTCACCAGACTGATTCCTGGGATGTCAGGACTTTCATATGAGGAAAGACTGGATAGGCTTGGCTTGTACTCGCTAGAATTTAGAAGTCTGAGGGGGGATCTTATAGAAACTTACAAAATTCTTAAGGGGTTGGATAGGCTAGATGCAGGAAGATTGTTCCCGATGTTGGGGAGGTCCAGAACAAGGGGTCACAGTCTAAGGATAAGGGGGAATTCCTTTAGGACCAAGATGAGGAAAACATTTTTCACACAGGAGTGGTGAGTCTCTGGAATTCTCTGCCACAGAAGGTAGTTGAGGCCAGTTCATTGGCTATATTTGAGGGAGATGTGGCCCTTGTGGCTAGAGGGATCAGGGGGTATGGAGATAAGGCAGGTACAGGATACTGAGTTGGATGATCAGCCATGATCATATTGAATGGCGGTGCTGGCTCGAAGGGCCGAATGGCCTACTCCTGCACCTATTTTCTATGTTTCTATGTTTCTATGAACCTATTGGTTTGCAGGGTTTGAAAAGGCCACTCCTGGAATTTGGACTTTTGGACCGAACAATGAATATCATCACGGCATCGCGCAGGGAGTCCACCAGGAAACAATACCTCACTTACGTCAAAAAATGGGAGGTGTTTTGTACCAACACAAACACCACATACGACACAGCCACCATTACGGAAGTGCTGGAGTTCTTGGCAAGCCTTCATTTTGATGAAGGTTTAAGCTACAGTGCCTTCAACTGTGCCAGGAGTGCCCTATCCTCATATCTCAGCCTAGGTTTAGATCATCTTGCAGTTGGGTCTCACCCCTTGGTGTCTAAACCTATGAGGGGTATTTTCAACTCAAATCCCCCCAGGCCTAGATATTCCCAGACCTAGGATATTGGCATTGTGTTAACCATGCTGCGAGGGTGGGCACCAGTTACATCTCTTTCCCTAGCCAAATTGACATATAAAATGGTAATGCTGATGGCACTCGTGACGGCGCAACGGGTCCAGTCCCTACACAAGCTAAGTCTGGACGCTATGGTTATATCCAACAATAAGGTAACTTTCTTCATTCAGGAGTTACTCAAACAAAACAGCCTGGATCATCTGGCCGCAAGTTGGATTTCCTGGCTTACCCCGTAGACAGCTGCCTATGCATAGTGACCCACCTTTTACACTACCTGGAGGTCACCAAGTGTCTCAGGGGCACGGAAAAGGCTCTGCTTATAAGTCACAAATGTCCTCATCACCGTGCAAACTATTGCAAGAGTCACCGTCCAAACTATTTCAAGATGGCTAAGGGTGGTATTGGGTGCAGCAGGGGTGGACACTGATGTTTTTAAATCTCACTCCACCAGGGCTGCATCTACATCGGCGGCAAGGATGATGGAAGTTCCTATGGACCACATCCTTGCAACAGCAGGTTGGGCTAATGAGAAAACCTTTCAGTGGTTCTATAATAAACCCTTGGCCGCGCCTGAGACGTTTGCAGACACAATTTTAAGTTCTGTATTATAATTTCCCCGAAGTAGGGGTATTATTATTGTTATTTGTTATAATTATAAATACGTTTTTGTTTTTCAGCACAGTTTAATGTCTGAAATACGTTAACATACTTCTTCCATTTGTCATTATGGCAGTGTGTGAGCATGGACTCGTTTACAGGGCATGAAATCATAGAGCTTTAAAATCTTCACGTAGTCTCTCACGTGACTCCGAAGTAAAATAGTAAGATTAAATGAGACCTTATCAGTTTGAAGTTTGATCTTTATTTTATGAGGAGTTATGATGAGGGATTACGTGCCCTCCGCTCCCAGCCCTCTATTATAAAGGTCAACTGGTATGCTGGTTCTCTTATCTTACTATCTTAGCCAACTCTGTTATCTGTGATTTCACACCGCTGCTTTGAAGAATGTCGCGCATGCGTGCTGGAGGGGTCTTCACGTAATCCCTCATCGTAACTCCTCATAAAATAAAGATCAAACTTCAAACTGGTAAGTTCTCATTTAATCTTACTATTTCATGTGTTCACTGTCCTCTTATGTGGAACTATAATGAAAGTACTTCTGAAAATTCATATATATACGTCCCTGGTGCTTTATTATATATAATAAATTCCATATATAAATTCATATATATATACGTCCCTGGTGCTCCCTTATCTGTTCACCCAGTTACATTTAACTTATTTTAGAGATACAGCGTGGAAACAAGCCCTTCGGCCCACCGAGTCCCTGCCGACCAGTGATCCCCGTAATCTAAGACGATGTTACACACACTGGGGACAATTTACATTTATACCAAAGCCACTTCACCTACACCTTTATGTCTTTGGAGTGTGGGAGGAAATGGAAATCCCGGAGAAAACACATGCCGGTCACGGGGAAAATGCACAAACTCCGTACAGACAGCACCCGTAATCGGTAGTGGGGAAACTGCTAGAGTCAGTTATTAAAGATGGGATAGCAGCACATTTGGAAAGTGGTGAAATCATTGGACAAAGTCAGCATGGATTTACAAAAGGTAAATCATGTCTGACGAATCTTGTGGAATTTTTCGAGGATGTAACTAGTAGCGTGGATAAGGGAGAACCAGTGGATGTGGTATATCTGGACTTCCAGAAGGCTTTCGACAAGGTCCCACATAAGAGATTAGTATACAAACTTAAAGCATACGGTATTAGGGGTTCAGTATTGATGTGGATAGAGAACTGGCTGGCAAACAGGAAGCAAAGAGTAGGAGTAAACGGGTCCTTTTCACAATGGCAGGCAGTAACTAGTGGGGTACCGCAGGGCTCAGTGCTGGGACCCCAGCTATGTGCAATATATATTAATGATCTGGATGAGGGAATTGAAGGCAATATCTCCAAGTTTGCGGATGACACTAAGCTGGGGGGCAGTGTTCGCTGTGAGGAGGATGCTAGGAGACTGCAGGGTGACTTGGATAGGCTGGGTGAGTGGGCAAATGTTTGGCAGATGCAGTATAATGTGGATAAATGTGAGGTTATCCACTTTGGTGGCAAAAACAGGAAAGCAGACTATTATTTAAATGGTGGCCGATTGGGAAAAGGGGAGATGCAGCGAGACCTGGGTGTCATGGTACACCAGTCATTGAAAGTAGGCATGCAGGTGCAGCAGGCAGTGAAAAAAGCGAATGGTATGTTAGCTTTCATAGCAAAAGGATTTGAGTACAGGAGCAGGGAGGTTCTACTTCAGTTGTACAGGGTCTTGGTGAGACCACACCTGGAGTATTGCGTGCAGTTTTGGTCTCCAAATCTGAGGAAGGACATTATTGCCATAGAGGGAGTGCAGAGAAGGTTCACCAGACTGATTCCTGGGATGTCAGGACTGTCTTATGAAGAAAGACTGGATAGACTCGGTTTATACTCTCTGGAATTTAGGAGATTAAGAGGGGATCTTATAGAAACTTACAAAATTCTTAAGGGGTTGGACAGGCTAGATGCAGGAAGATTGTTCCCGATGTTGGGGAAGTCCAGGACAAGGGGTCACAGCTTAAGGATAAGGGGGAAATCCTTTAAGACCGAGATGAGAAAGACTTTTTTCACACAGAGAGTGGTGAGTCTCTGGAACTCTCTGCCACAGAGGGTAGTTGAGGCCAGTTCATTGGCTATATTTAAGAGTGAGTTGGATGTGGCCCTTGTGGCTAAGGGGATCAGAGGGTATGGAGAGAAGGCAGGTACGGGATACTGAGTTGGATGATCAGCCATGATCATATTGAATGGCGGTGCAGGCTCGAAGGGCTGAATGGCCTACTCCTGCACCTAATTTCTATGTTTCTATGTTTCTATGTAATCTGGACCGATCCCGGGTCTCTGGCGCTGTGCGGTGCCACTCTACTGCTGCATCACCATGTCGCCCTTGGAAATCCATGTAAAACTCCAGTTGGTTTGTTAAATCGGATTTTCCCTTTCTAAATCTATGTTGTCTGATCCATTGATATTTTCAATGATTCCCGTCATCAAACCATTTTAAATAGACTCTCCCATTTTCCCAACTCCTGACATTAAGCTAACTGGTCCAGGGAATGAAGATAGACACAAAAAAGCTGTGGCAACTCAGCAGGTCAGGCAGCATCTCTGGAGAAAAAAGAAAAAAGAATAGGTGACGTTTTGGGGTGGAGACCCTTCTTCAGACTGACCCTTCTTCATTATCCAGTCTGAAGAAGGGTCTAGACCTGAAATGTCCCCTATTCCTTTTCTCCAGAGATGCTGCCTGACCCGCTGAGTTACTCCAGCTTATTCTTCATCGTTCCGGTGAGTGGTCTACAGATCCCTGTGCTCGCTCTCCCTCCACTCATAAATAGCGAGGTTGCATTTACCACCCTCTGACCTGCAGCAACTGTTCCATAATCTATATTGTGGAAAATGACAACTAATAACAGCGACGGCACGTTGCCGCAGTGGCAGAGTTGCTGTCTTACAGCGCCAGAGACCCGGGTTCAATCCAGACTACGGATGCTGTCTGCACGGAGTATGCACGTTCTCCCCGTGACCTGCGTGGGTTTTCTTTGAGATCTTCGGTTTCCTCCCACACTCCAAAGACGTTCAGGTTTGCAGGTTAAATGGCTTGGGTTTGTACACTTGATATATGTGTAAATTGTCCCCAGTGTGTGTAGGCTTGTGTTAATGTGCGGGGATCGCTGGTTGGTGCGGACTCGGTGGGCCGAAGGGCCTGTTTCCGCGCTGTATCTCTAAACTAAACTAAACTAAACTAAAAAAAAATAAAACCTCAATTTCCATGACAACAAATGAACCGACTATTTCCACGGCATCATCTTTATTTCCCTGGGATGCAGATTATCAAGCCCTGGAGGCTTAATGACTCTCAGTTCCATTAATTTCTCCATCATTACTATTTTCATTAATTCCTCCTTTTCATTGGACTTTGGGTTCTGTGGCATTTCTCAGAAATCAATTGTGTCTTTTTCTGTAATGACAAAATGAACGCATTTGTTTAATTGCTCTGCCATTTCTATGTATCCGCTTACAAATTCTTCCTTTTCTTATTGTAAGGGACCGACAGTACCTTTGTCTTCACTGAATTTATTTTGTATTTTTCTTGGTTTTACAGTCCACTTTCATATTCTTTGCAAAGTTCCCCTTACATCTAACTTGCCTCTTTTAATCTAACTCTTGATTGCCCAATCATCACGCCTGTTATTCCTTTTCACGTCTTTCTACACCTTCTGTTTGTAGATAGCGGAGTCAGGGGATATGGGGAGAAGGCAGGAACAGGGTACTGATTGTGGATGATCAGCCATGATCACATTGAATGGCGGTGCTGGCTCGAAGGGACGAATGGTCTACTCCTGCACCTGTTGTCTATTGTCCTTCGGCTCACTCTGTCTATGCTGAACATGATGCCATCTTATCTGCCTGCACATAATTCACATCCCTCCATTCCCTGCATATCCATGTGCCTATCCAAAAGCATCTTAAATGCCACTATCATATCTGCCTTCACCATCGGCCCAGGCAAATGCGTACTCGGCTTCATCACACTTTTTCATTTGCCTTTTCAGTTTAAAACAATGATATGATGTTTCCATCCTATGGATAACGCTCTGACTGCCAATCCTATCTATGCCTGTCATAGCTTTATAAACCTCCATCAGGTCTCCCCTCAATCTCTGGCGTTCCAGTGAAAACAAGTCTGAAGAAGGGTCTCGACCCGAAACGTTGCCTATTTCCTTCGCTCCATAGATGCTGCCTCACCCGCTGAGTTTCTCCAGCATTTTTGTCTACCACCTTTGGCCAATCCCTCCCTGTAGCTAATAATCCATGTATTACTCCCTTTCCAAAGCCTCCACATCCTTCCTGTAATGAGGTGAGCAATCTCTTGATTGCATGGCACTCGATTTTACTTGCTGTACACTCCTCAGTAAATGAAGCTGTCCACGCTGCCATACAGCAGAGCGATACACACAGCGGGCATAGTCAACAAGAGAGTCTAACCTCTGACATTTAGAGAGTTGCTGAAGGGGAGGCAGTGGGATTAGACAAAGGAATTAAAGTATTTCTGATATCCAAATTAAGTCAAATGAAGTTTCAGACAGACAATTGTAAGCCTGGAGCTCATTAAATGTCGATTATTATTCAAATGATATTTCAATAGACAGTATCTTTGACTATTAATATATTATCGTGTTAATAATGAGAAACATGAATACCAGGTCACTTTAAATGTAAAGATGCTTCTCTGCAGTTATTGAGGCTGTATACCAATCATTCTAAGGCAGCACAGTGCCAGCACCAGAGTCATGGGTTTGATCCTGACCTCAGGAGCTGTCTGTGTGGAGTCTGCACGTTCTCCCTGTGACTGTATCCGTTTCCTCTGTGTGCTCTTTACAATTTTATGTTTTTTTTAGAGAAATTAGACCCATTTTCAATGGTTATTCAAATAATATTTGAACTATAATTATCACATTTAGTGAGCTGTTATGCTCTAGGCTTAGAATTGTCTATCTGAAACTTCCTTTGACTTAATCAGAAATACTTTAATTCCTTCGTCTAATCCCACTGCCTCCCGTTCCTCCACTCTCTAAATGTCAGAGATTAAACATCTTGTTGGCTATGCCTGCTGTGTGTATCGCTCTGCTGTAAGCTGACATGGACAGCTTCATTTACTGAGGAGTGTATTGCAAATAAAATTGAGCGTCATGCAATCAGGAAATTGCTCACCCCCATTACAGTAAGGAGTACAGAAAGAAACAAACTCAATGGCAGCATTTATTTCAAGAGGGCTTGTATACAAAAACAGGGATGAAATGCTGAGGCTCTATAAGGCGCTGGTCAGGCCGCATTTTGAATATTGTGAGCAATTTGGGGCACCATATCTGAGGAAGGATGTGCTGGCTCTGGAGAGGGTCCAGAGGAGGTTTACAAGAATGATCCCAGGAAGGAGTAGGTTAACCTCTGATGAGCGTTTGTCGGCGCTGGGCTTGTACTCGCTGGAATTTAGAAGACTGAGGGGGGACCTCATTGAAACGTACAGAATAGTGAAAGCCTTGGATAGAGTGGATGTGGAGAGGATGTTTCCACTAGTGGGAGAGTCTAGGACTAGAGGTCATAGCCTCAGAATTAAAGGACATTCCTTTTAGGAAGGAGATGAGGAGAAATCCCTTTAGTCAGAGGGTGGTGAATCTGTGGAATTCTTTGCCACAGAAAACTGTGGATATTTTTAATGCCGAGATAGATAGATTTTTGCTTAGCATGGGTGTCATAGGTTATGGGGAGAAGGCAGGAGAATGGGGTTGGAAGGGAATGGTACATCAGCCATGATTGAATGGCGGGGTTGATTAGATGGGCCGAATGGCCTCATTCTCCTATCACATGACCTTATGATGTGGAGACTTTGGAAAGGATGCAGAGGATGCTTACTAAAATTATACATTAATTCAAGATTTGTTTTGGAATTGTTTTCAATGGAACGCCGGAGATTAAGGGGAGACCTGATAAAAGTTTATAAAATGATGAGAGACATAGATAGGATAGACAGTCAAAATCTTTTCCCCAGGATGTAAATATCATATACTAGAGGCCATAGATTTAGAGTGAGAGGGGTAAAGTTCAAATTACATTTGCGGGGCAGGTTTTAAAATAAAAGGGTGGTAGGTACCTTGAACATATGGCAGACATGACAGTGGCATCTAAGAGGCTTTCGGACAGGCACGTGGATATGCAGGGAATGGAGGGACATGGATTCTGTGCTGGTAGTTAAGATGGCATCATATTGTGCACGGATATTGTGGGTCAAAGAACCTGATCCTGTACTGTACCATGATAACATGCCCACTTCTGGGGACTGACAAATGATGGACGAATGGATCGACTGGGCTTACATTCACTGGAATTTAGAAGGACGAGAAGGGATCTTATGGAAACATATAGATAGTACAGGCTAGATGCAGGAAAAATGTTTCCCATGTTGGGGTGAGTCCAGAACCAGGGGTCACAGTTTAAGAATAAGGGGTAGGCCATTTAGGACTGAGATGAGGAAAAACTTTTTTCACCCAGAGTTGTGAATCTGTGGAGTTCTCTGCCACAGAAGGCAGTGGAGGCCAATTCACTGGAAGTTTTGAGGAGAGAGTTAGATATATGTAGCTCCTAGGGCTAAAGGAGTCAGGGGATATGGGGAAAGAGCAGGAACGGGGTACTGATTTAGGATGATCAGCCATGAACATATTGAATGGCGGTATTGGTTCGAAGGGCCGAATGGCCTACTCCTGCACCTATTTTCTATGTTTCTATGTTTCTGAACTTATGATGAAGAGGAACTGCTGAGGAACCTCTGGGGCTTCAGTATTGAGCTCCCATTACCACAGCGCCTTGTGAATAAAGTAGGATCTCAGTTTCACCAGAATGTATTGGTATCGTACTTGGTGAATCGGGGGATAATCACTCTCACCTCACCTTCAAATCTCAGTCACAGGTTCATAACGTCATGAGTTCTTGGAGCAGAATTAGGCCATTTGGCCCACCAAGTCTACTCCGCCATCAATCATGGCTGATCTATCTCTCCCTCTCAACCCCATTCTCCTGCCTTATCCCTATAACCCCTGACACCCGTACTAATCTAGAATCGAGAATCTGTCAATCTCCACATTAAAAATATCCATTGACTTGGCCTCCACAGCCGTCTGAGGGAACACAATTTCTTGGCGGCCGCTCGCACATGCGCACTCGCACACATACACAAGGCTTAGGAGGCTTCAGCCGTGGGCCTTGTGGAGACCCACTGTCAAAATAAACTTAAGTGAGAGAGATGGTGGAGCGAGCACTCGGTGCTGGTGCTCGGTCTGTTCAGCAGCAAGGGTGAGATCAACATCAGACAAGGCTCTAGTGGGGAGAGGAAGACTCCGTACAAACAGCGCCTGGAGTCAGGATCTAAACCCGTGTCCCTGGTGCTGTGAGGTAGCAGCAACGCGCGGGCCGAGTGGTCCCTCTCTCTCTGTGTACCTGCCAGCAGCCGCAGCAGACCCTCCGCCTTCCAGATAGAGAACCGCATCCCTGGCGGTGACCCGGTCCCCGTTCCCTCTGCTCATCGGGCACCGACTCCACGCTGTGCCGAATCACCCCGAGTAAAGCGGCGCGCCGGGCCGGAGGAGAGAGCGAGATGCATTAGAGCGAGGCTTCAGCCGTGGGCTTGAATCAGCCCATCCACGGGGTCTTTCATCGGCCGGTGGAGGGTTCAACATCGGGAGCCTCGATCGCCTCGATGCAGCAGTTTGATTTTAAGCCACGACGGGCGCCGAAAGCGGCTGATAAAGTCCGGATGACAAAACATGGGATTATCCCCCACCTCTTAAAGCATGGGACCTGTACCCCCCAGGATTTCTGCCCCTGGGTGCAGGAGTAGGCTATTCGGCCCTTCGAGCCGGCACCGCCATTCAATGTGATCATGGCTGATCATCCCCAATCAGTACCCCGTTCCTGCCTTCTCCCCATATCCCCTGATTCGGCTACCTTTAAGATCCCTATCTACCTCTCTCTTGAAAGCATCCAGAGAACCTGCCTCCACCCCCCTCTGAGGCAGAGAATTCCACTGACTCACCACTCTCTGTGAGAAAAAGTGTTTCCTTGTCTCCGTTCTAAATGGCTTACTCCTTATTCTTAAACTGTGGCCCCTGGTTCTGGACTCCCCCAACATCAGGAACATGTTTCCTGCCTCTTGCACGTTCAAACTCTTAATAATCTTATTTGTTTCAATGAGATTCCCTCTCATCCTTCTAAACTCCAGAGTGCACAAGCCCAGCCGCTCCATTCTCTCAGCATATGACAGTCCCGCCATCCCGGGAATTAACCTTGTAAACCTACGCTGCACTCCCTCAATAGCAAGAATGTCCTTCCTCAAATTAGTCATTGAAGACATGCTGAATTTCCTCAGTCTCCTGAGGAAGTGGAGGTGTTGGTGAGTCTTCTTGGCTGTTGTTGGGAAGATAGTTGTTGATACAAAGGATGAGGAACTTGAAGCTCTCAACTAATCCCACGTTGGCATCATTAATGCTGATCAGGACATGTACTACACGGCTTCACTGTGCCACAGTTGTAAATTAAAACATAGGGAGCAGGGCAGGAGCTTTACAATTCTCCAAATTAAGAAAGTTTCAATTAAATGACTCTAACATGAAGTACAACAGTGTAGCTAGGCACAAAATGCTGGAGCAACTCAACATGTCGGGCAGCATCTCTGGAGAAAAGGAAGAGGTGATATTTCGGGTTGAGACCCTTCTTCAGACAGAGTCAGGGGAAAGGGAAACTAGAGGTATGAAAAGGTGCAGAACAAATCAGAGCCGGCACAAATGATCAAAGAGCCCACAATGGTCCACTGTGGGCTGTGAAGGAGGTGATACGAATGGTACGGACAGTGAAACTAGCAGGATGGCTAGGGTGGGGGAGGGATGGAGAGACTGAGGGAATGCAAGGGTTACTTGAAATTAGAGAACTCAATTCTCACACTGTCTCACTCTGACAGTGGAGGAGACCCAGGACAGAAAGGCCAGTGTGGGAATGGGATGGGGGGGGTTAAAACGTTTGGCAACCGGGATTTTCAATGCTCATTCAATGCTCTTTCCCAGTTATGAAGTTATTTAAGTGCACAGCGTGTTTTGCATTAACATAATGTGTTATGAATATTAGCAAACGTGAAGGCCAGCTCTCTTTAAATGTAAATTATGCTTCTCTGCAGTGGCTGAGCCCAGATACCACTCTTTAGATGCTAAGAATCGCGGGAAACTACAGATGTAACTAAAGGGGGAGATTTCAAAATAATACATTCGACAGCATCATCCTTACATTATCTTTCCTGTCAGATTTTAAAAGGCAGAGCCAGTACGTCAACGATTAATGTAAAACGACTCATTTTCCCGTGTTGCCCTTCAGCCTATTTCTGTTTCAAATTAGGTTGACATCAAATTCTAGTTATTTGTTTTGGCCCTCTGTAAAAACTCCTTAGTTTTGGTAACTCCTTCCTTGTGAGGATGGCTCGGTTATCAAGGGGACTCCGTAGAATTGAAAATATGACGGGATTCAAAGTCAAGCCATTATGAAATGTCGGTATGTCTGTGTGTTCAACACACCAAGAGATAGATGAGTGAAAATAAAAGTGGCACTGCCTTGAATGGAGCACATTCTTCCACAAAGTTGCTATAAGATATTAACCTGATCTTCAAAATATATCGTGTACGAAGGAACTGCAGGTGCTGGTTTACATCGAAGATAGACACAAAATGCTGGAGTAACTCAGCGGGACAGGCAGCATCTCCGAGAAAAAGGAATCTGTAACTTTCCGCGAAACGTCACCTATTCCTTTTCCCCAGAGATGCTGCCTGACCTGCTGAGTTACTCCACAGTTTTGTGTCTATCTTCAAAACATATCATTGGATTGTGTTTCCAGGCCTGTGTGGCACAGTGGCACAGCGGTAGAGTTGCTGACTCACAGCGGCAGAGACCTGGGTTCGATCCTGACCTTGGGTGCTGTCTGTATGGAGTTAGCACGCTCTCCCTGTGGCCGCGTGGGTTTCCTCCGTGTGCTCCGGTTTCCTCCCATATCCCAAAGACGTGCGGCTTTGTAGGTTAATTGGCTTTGGTAAATTGTCCGTAGTGAGTAGTAGTGTATGGGTGGTCAGCGCAGCCTCGGTGGGCCAAAGGCCTTGTTTCCATACTGTATCTCTAAACTAATCTAAACTAAACTAAACTAAACCAAACCTAATAATAAGATTATCAACCTGAAACATTGAGTGAGATATTTCTCTCTCTGCCGAACCTTTTTTCCAGGCTTCGGCTTTCCCCCCAGATTTTCAACATCCACAGTTTTTTATTTCCTCGCACGATGATTTATTGGCAGTGAAATGTTCAATTACGGTGACATAAAACAATTCCTGCACTAGGGCTAAATTCGGCAGTGGGAGCCCCTGCCAGAGGATGGGAAATGATATTGGATAAATCTGAAGAAGGGTTGTGACCTGTAACGTCCCCTGTCCATGTTCTCCAGAGATGCTGCCTGACTCGCTGAGTTACTCCGGCGCTTGGTGTCTTTTTTTGTAAATCTGTATCTACAGCCGAGGTGCCGAGATAGCAGCCCGCAAAGACGGCCTCCGACGTCGGCTACGGGAACGGATCTGCCGGCTCCAGCTGGGCCGGAGTTCCACAGCCCCGGCCGCAGGGGGCAAATTCAACACGGCCCCGGAATATCGGCCGCGGAAATCCCACCCGGCCTAGGGGCTACATTTTAAGGGGTACTTCTGGAGGGGTGGGGGGGGGGGGGGGGGTTTTCATCCGGATTAAATGGCGGGGGGGGGGGGGGGGGGGGCGGACATTTCTGGATTTTTTAAGAACTCTTTTCCTAGTTTGGCACAGAGAACATATAGAAGTTTGGTGAAAGGCTAACTGGATGGATAGCTGCGGTTATTTTGCATAGGGAAGGGACCAGGTATGGTTCTCTGTAGAAGAGAGTAGTGAATCTGCGGAATTCTCTGCAGCAGAAGGCAGTGGAGGCCAATTCACTGGATGTATTCAAGAGAGAGTTAGATAGAGCTCTTAAGGCTAACGGAATCAAAGGATATGGGGAAAAAACAGGAACGGGGTACTAGTTCTGGATGCCTCCAAACTTATCACCAAACGCAGAGAACTGGGCCTAAAAGCCCTGTCCCACGGTGCGAGTTCATTCCAAGAGCTCTCCCGAGTTTAAAAAAAATCAAATTTCGTGTTAAGCACTGAGAATGAACGTAGCGGGTACGTCGGAGGTCGGGGACGTCTCTTAGCGCTAACGGCAGGTACTCGGGAAGACTCGCTAACGGCAGGTAAGCACGGGAAGACTCGTGAAGATTTTTCAACATGATGAAAGATGTCCAGGAGAGCCCCGAGTACCGACGAGTGGCCATTACCGTAAATCTCCGAGTTCGAATCAGGGCAAACTCGGGAGAGCTCTTGGAATGAACTTGTACCGTGGGACAGGGCTTTAAGTAATTGGATGCTCGACTTCCTCATCAACAGACCACAATCAGTACGAATTGGCAACAACGCTTCCTCCCTTGGTAACCATCAGTGCGGGAGCACCTCAAGGCTGCGTGCTCAGTCCCCTGCTCCACTCACACTATCGCCAGGTCCGACTCTATTTATAAATTGTCCCACGACATCACCATTGTTGGATGAATAATCGATAATGAGTCAGAGAATCTGACTGAGTTGTGCCACAACACCAACCGTGCTCTCAACGACAGCACGACCGTGGGAGCTGATCGTGGACTAGAGGAGAGGAAGGCTAAGTATCCATGAATCCAGTCTGAAGAAGGGTCTCGACCCGAAACGTCACCCATTCCTTCTCTCCTGAGATGCTGCCGGTCCCGCTGAGTTACTCCAGCTTCTCGTGTCTAGCTAAGGATCCATGAACGTGCCTTCATCAACGGGACGGCAGTGGAGCGAGTCCTGGGCGTGCATATCTCTGGAGGACTATCCTGGGTCCGGCACGTTGACGCCAAGTTAAACTCATCTCCTCTGTCCGCATGTGATCAATATCCCTCCATCCCTTGCGCATGCATGTGGCAATCCAAACGCCTTTTAAGCTGCACTATCGTATCTGCTTCCAGCACCCCCCCCCCCCCCCGCCACCTGGCCTATACCTGGCCCACACAAAAGGTTGGACAACATATAGGCACATGGAGTGCGGGGAGTGGAGGGACATGGATCTCATGCTGGCAGATTAAATCCGTTGCGTTTGAGTTTAGTTCATTGTCGCGTGTACCGAGGTGCAGTGACAAGCTTTTGTTGCGTGCTTACCAGTCAGCGGAAAGACAATACATGATTACAATCGAGCAGTCCACCGTGTACAGATACATGATAAGGGGAATAACGTTTAGTGCAAGGTAAAGTCCAGTAAAGTCCAATCAAAGATAGACCGAGGGTCTCCAATGACCACCCTTTAGTTGTTGATAGGATGGTTCAGTTGACTGATAACAGCTGGGCAGAAACTGCCCCTGAATCTGGAGGTGTGCGTTTTCGCACTTCTGTACCTCTTGCCTGATGAGGGAGGGGAGAAGAGGGAGTGACCGGGGTGAGACTGGTCCTTGATGATGCTGTGATTTAGTGAGACTTTATGTTCAGCACAGACATTGGGCCGAAGGGCCCATCCTGTGCTGCCCTGCTCTATGCTCTATGTAACAGATGATCAGAATGTTACTGTACAACCTGGACCAGTATTTCCCATTGATATATTGCCTCCCCCTACACGGCCCAAACCGCTGTTATACATCGCACACTGCAGGATTCATCATCTCTGAGCTCAGTCGGCAGTCTTCAGGGACAGAGAACGGATAAATGTAGAGTAAAGGCAGCAAAGGCTTTATGTGAATATAAAGCGGATGAATAATGACCGGCCATAATGAAAAGCTGCAGTCGATGAGATGTGAGGTCACCGTGGGGTCAGCACCACACAGGATAAAATGAGAGGAAAGAACTGCAGATGCTGGTTTAACTCGAGGATAGACACAAAATGCTGCAGTTTCTCTGTGGGACAGGCAGCATCTCTGGGGAGTCGGAGTGGGTGATGTTTCGGGTCCAGACCCTTCTTCAGAAGATGCTGCCTGTCCCGCTGAGTTACTCCAGCATTTTGTGCCTATCCGCGCATGAAACAGTTTGATTCCAAGGTGTGTCAGACTGAAGGAGGGTCTCGAACCGAAACGTCACCCATCCCTTCTCTCCAGAGATGCTGCCTGTCCCGCTGAGTTACTCCAGTATTTTGTGTCTGCCTGGGGTAAATTGAGAAGTGCAGACATGAATGGGATGACATCTTCCTCATTTTTATGAGAGGCAAAGGAGAAACTGGTATCTTCAGCAAAGCGCAGGACCCTGAGCTGAAGATGGGTTCCGACCTGGAATGTCGCCTGTCCATTCCCTCCGCAGAGGCTGACTGACCCATTGAGTTCCTCCAGCACTTTGTGATTTGCTCGTTCTAATCAGAAGCCAGTCAATAGAGTTCATGGAAAGTTCCTGTCACAAACGCACCTCGGAATCAAACCGTGTAATGTAAAGATAGGCACAAAATTCTGGAGTAACTAAACGGGACCGGCAGCATCTTCTGAAGAAGGGTCTTGACCCGAAACATCACCCATTCCTTCTCTCCAGAGATGCTGCTTGTCCCGCTGAGTCACTCCAGCATTTTGTGTCTATCTTAGGTGTAAATCAGCATCTGTAGTTCCTTCCTGCACATGGTTGTAGTTGGCTGTGGGAAAGTATCTGTTCCTGATCCTGGTGGTGTGGGACTTCAGGCCGGTGTGCCTCCTGCCCGAGGGTGGCCGTGAGAAGAGGGCACGGCCTGGATGGTGGGGATCATTGATGATAGATGGCGCTGCCTTCAGGCAGCACCTGGTGTAGATGCTTCCGATGGTGGGGAGGGCTGTGCCCGTGATGGGCCGGGCTGAGCCCACTGCTCTCTGCAGCCTCTTGCGTTCCTGTGCGTTAGAGAGTTGCCATGCCAGGCCGTGACGCGACCAGTCAGGATACTTTCTACATTATATCTCTCTTAGTTTAGTTTAGTTTAGAGATACAGCGTGGAAACAGGCCCTTCAGCCCACCAAGTCTGCGCAGACCAGCGATCTCCGCACACTAACACTATCCTACACATACTAGGGACAATTTTACTTCGGAGTCACGTGAGTGACTACGTGAAGAAGCCCGCCAGCCGCATGCGCGTCAATACGTCTAACGCGTGGCGCAGCACTGGCAGGCACGCACGTTGCTCCTCCAGCGGTAAGTAAATCCTGCAGGTAAGACTTCAAACTTGCTCTCAGGTTGCGATTTTGCTTGCAGAAAGCTCTTTACAGAGTTCCTGCTGGATGACAATCCGGGGTGAAATCCTGACGAGGAAACCCGGCTACGGAGACCGCGGGGAATCCCGGCTCGGGGAATCCCGGCTCGGGGAAGCCCAGCTACGGAAACCGCGGGGAAACCCAGCTATGCGGGGAAGCCCGCTACGGAGACCACAGGGAAACCCGGCTACGGACCGCGGGAGTGCGGGTAGCCAGCGGTGGTCGGGTTCGCTACCCGAATCGCTGACAATGTGGTCAGCAACTTCAGACTCCGGCAGCCCAAGAGGTTGTGCAGCCAAACGGTCTGAGAGGCCTGGACTGGGCAAGTCAGGCCAGGGGGGATCCCCTCCATGGGTACGTCCTCGGACGTTTTACCCAGGTGGAGCATGGATACGTCCGCACGGCATTCATCCCATTGAGGTGATGCTCCATCCTGATATGGTCCGTGGGACGGGGCCATATCAGCTCAGGTCTCATCGGGGACCTGCAGCAGCACCTGTTTCAGGACTGCTTACAAATCTTCCTCTCTGTGGAGACAGTGTGTGACTGACTCCAAACTGGGAAGTATGTCCGTGAAACATACCGGAGTACGTGTGTGAGGTTCAAGAATTATCTGTCATGGGATCAAGGGATGAAATATCGTCGCAAACGAAGGAGCCGCTGCAGGAAGAGTTGGCTTCCAGCCTTTGGCAGAAAACCGCAGGGTTTTCTCACGTTACAAGCTTGGTAAGCATCAGTGACCTCACGTCACATCATTACAGGAACATACACTTGTAAATTTGTGCACTCCTGAAAGTGCCGGCAGTGAACAGGGCTATCTGGGGTGACTATGGATGGCGAGGCCAGCAATGTCCAGCCGCCGAACCTTCTCCTCGGAGAAGACCTAGCCAAACAGATAAACCTGGATGAGGAAGCAAGCTGTCGGACTAGTCAATGTACCAACGACGAGCAAAAGCCTCACTGTTTCGGCGACAACACCCCTACGCCTCCATCGGCAGTAAGCGGTTCACTGAAGCTGGTGGCAGCTTGAAAGCTGATTCTCTGGGCAGAGGCCTTTCGGGCCAAGGCCCAAGCCGGCCCTCAGGGAAAATGTGCAATCCAGGCACCCCAGCAGTCCTATCCTCCAAATCAAGGATGGAAATAGAACCTGAGGACGGGAACAGAACCTGAATCAGGAGCCTTTGGGTTTACCATAAAGACCATCGGTAACCATGGAGGTAGTGGGTCTGGTTCTTTCCGAAACATGGGTGTGTGGATCAGTTACAAGTTGGTGGGAGATTACACTTGTTTTGAATTAATGGCATTGAATGACATCTGATCCGTTTATACTGCACAGTATACAAGGGTTCCACATCGAACTCCTTCCCAATTCGTTTCCACCCACACAGCATACACCAAACCGGACACTTGTTCATTCACAACAGGAAGGTTTGGATGTACAAACTGAAATTCAATCGTTATACAAAAGGGGTAATTGAGAAGTCGAGTCATGAACCTTACCAATTTGTTTCTAATATATTTACAAAACAAAAGAAGGATAGAGGATGCCGTATCATCCTGGAATTGACACGACTTAACTCCTTTGTGCAGTATAGATATTTCAAAATGGAAAACGTTGTTACTGCCAAACAACTGTTTCCCATGCATCGAGGTGAAAGATGCACGCTATTCGGTGCCCATTCACTGGGATCACCGGAGAGGTTTGAATTTTAGCTGGATGAGGCAACTATGGCACTTTAAAGCATTGCCTAATTGGGTTAACTTCAGCCCAGATCATTTATAAAATTATTGAAACCAGTACTTGGGCTACTTCAAGCTCAAAATCATAGTTGGATGATATCCTAATCATACGAAAAACTCTGAAATTAGTTACTTTAACTGTTTCAGCCACTAAATTTATGTTTCAGAGATTGGTGGTTTCTCATCCATCCAGTTAAATCCAAGTTGATACCATCTAGATTTATTGATTATTTGGGATTTGCCATTAACTCTATTCACATGTCTGTGACTCTGCCTTGGGGCAAGAGATTAGAATTAATAGAAGCCTGTAACAACTTTATTGTTAAGGAGCAACCCTATTCAACAAATAGCCAGCATAATTGGCTAATCTGTGGCTGCGTTTCCAGCTGCACAGTTTGGGCCTTTGCATTATCAAAATTTACAATGTGCAAAGGAGCAGGCACTCAAATACCATACAGGTCACTTTAACAGACCTATGCGATTGCCAGCTGAAGCCATTTCTGAGTTACAATGGCAGATGACCAATATTCGGCATTGCTCCAGTAAACATTTTGGTCAACAAACCTTCAGTTATATTACAACTGATGCTAGTGCTCTAGGATGGGGAGCTACTAATACCATCTCTAGCTGTGGTGGTAGATGGAATGTGCATGTCATCAATTCTTCAGTTACATGGTATTAACTACTTAGAGTTGCTGGGAGCACTCTATGGGGTGAAGGCTTAGTGTGGGACTATGCATCATCTGCATGTTCAGCTTCAGATTGACAACACCACAGCGGTGGATACATTACTCACATGGGTGGAATCACGTCAGTAACCTCAGATAATTGGCTAACCTTATTTGGCACTGGTGTATTGCAAGAAGCATTTTGATTTCAGCTACCTACTTGTCAGGTAGGTTTAATATGGTGGCAGACACCAGGTCACGGAAATTCAATGACAACACAGAATGGATGTTGGATCATAAAGTGTTTAATGACATTGTTGCTTGGTATGGGAGCCAGACCCAGGGGCAGTGGCGATGGATGCATTCTCGCTGCACTGGGGAGGAATGTTCTTCTAGGCATTCCCTCCATTTTGCCTCATCAGTCGGTGCTTGCAAAAAATCCAGCAAGACTCCGCGTCAGGAATTTTGGCAGTGCCTGTCTGGCCTACGCAGTCCCACTGATACTGGGAATTATATCAGAGCCTTGTATGGCCGTTCCCAAACGCAGAAATCTGCTGGTTCACCCTGTGACTGGGAAGGACCATCCACTGCATGACCAAATCAATTTGTTGGTTTAAAGACTCTGAGAAGACCTTTCCTGGGGCTCAGACTGTCAGATCGTACAGTGGATGTGATCACTGCGGCCTGGAGAGATAGTACCAAAAAACAGTACATCTCCTATATCAAGAAATGGGAATGTTCTGTTACAGTCCAACATATCGTATGACACGGCACGTATAACCGATGTGTTGGAATTCCTTTCAAAACTATATTTTGATGAGGGATTGAGTTATAGTGCCATAAATGGTGCCAGAAGTGCCTTGTCGTCATACTTGTTGCTGGGATCGGGACACCACTCTGTTGGGTCTCACCCACTGATATCCAGGTTTATGAAGGGTATCTTCAACTCAATTTCCACCAGGCCCAGGTACTCGGAGATATGGGATGTTAACGTGGTACTGACGCTGCTTCGCCAGTGGGCTCCAGCTACATCTCTGTCCTTGCTCAAACTCACTTACAAAGTGGTTATGCTCATGGCGCTGGTTTCAGCGCAACGGGTCCAGTCGTTGCATAAGCTGCGACTGGACAGGATGGTTACATCTGCAAATAATGTAACATTTTATGTTTATGACTTAGTCAAGCAGAGTGGACCAGGAGCATCCGGTCTCAAACTAGTTTTCATGGCATACCCCATGGACCTTCGGTTGTGTGTGGTCACACATCTGCAACAGTATATTAAGGTCACCAAGAGCCTTAGAGGCTCTGAACTAGCAATGTTTGTTAGTTACAACAAACCTCATAAGAGGGTATCAGTACAGACCATCTCCAGGTGGTTAAAACGGGTTCTGGTTTGTGCAGGAGTGGATACTGATGTTTTCAAATCTCATTCCACCAGGGCTGCAACAACATCAGCAGCGAGGGTTATGGACGTTCCGCTGGACCATATCCTAGCGGCTGCAGGATGGTCAAATGAGCGAACTCCCAAACATTTTATACAAACCCATTGCCAGACCAGGGGTATTTGCCAACCCAATTTTAGGTTCTGTTTTATGGTTTCCTCCTGGATGAGAGGGGTCACTATTGTGATCAACTGTCAATTAAAAAGCATCAGCATGATTTAAATCTATGTCATGTCTGAATGCATTATTAATTTTCACTCATCCTTGGTCAACTGATGCAGTGTGTGACGCATGGACTTGTAAAATCACATGAAATCACAGAGCTTTGAAATCTTCACGTAGTCACTCACGTTATTCCGAAGTAAAATAGCAAGATTAAATGAGAACTTACCAGTTTGAAGTTTGATCTTTATTTCGTGCCCTCCGCTCCCAACCCTCTCTCATAAAGGTCAGCTGGTAGTTCTAATTTCTCGAATCTTCCTATATTCAGTTCAACAACTATTATCTGTGATTTCACACCGCTGCTTTGAAGGTTGACGCTCATGCGGGCTGGCGGGCTTCTTCACGTAGTCCCTCATCGTAACTCCTCATAAAATAAAGATCAAACTTCAAACTGGTAAGTTCTCATTTAATCTTACTATCTTCATTTATACCAAGTCAATTGACCTACAAACCTGTACATCTTTGGAGTGAACGGAAGGTCACGGGGAGAACCCACACAGGTCACGGGGAGAACATAGAAACTCCGCACAGACAGCACCCTGTGAGGCAGCAGCTCTACCTCTGTTCCACCGTGCCGCCCTGTATCTGTACAATTTTCTTAGAGTGTTCAGTGATGAAGTAATCTGAGAAAGAAGGAATAGAAAGCTTGTGAGCGATGAATGGTTTTGAAACATTCCATGAGCAGTCAACACTGCCAATAGAATAATGTTAGTAATTAATATTCAGAGCACATGGCGCATAATATTCTGGGTCTATTACCAAGGAAAATCATGGCTGAAGTAACAAATTAGTATTCCTGTGAAGGTGAATTTATCATAACATTCGGCAGAGGAATCTTAGTCAGTTTTACTAATTTGAGGCAATATAAACTGAAACGATTAAATCTTTTATGCTTATTATTTGGGGGATAAAGTTAATTCTTAATCCTAATGGAAGCAGAGTATGTTTCTGTGTGTGTTTGCAAAGTTTATAGTTTAGTTTAGAGATATAGCGTAGAAACAGGCCCTTCGGCCCACCCAGTCCGCTCCGACCAGCGATCGCCGCGTACACTAGCACTATCCTGCACACACTGGGGACAATTTAGGGAAGCCAATTAACGGACAAACCTGCGTGTGTTTGGAGTGTGGGAGGAAACAGGAGCACCTGGAGAAAACCCACGCAGGTCACGGGGAGAATGTCCAAACTCCGCACAGACAGCACCCGTAGTCAGGATTGAACCCGGGTCCCTGGCGCTGTGAGGCAGCAACTCTAACAGTGATGTAAAAGTCTGCCACAGAAACAGTATTTGCTAAATGCTGAGCATTGATTAAAATGTTTTAAAAATCTTTATTTTTGTGGAAAAAACATCCTGAACTGCATCATGATTTGAAGCTGGAGAAAATGTGAACATTGGAGCTCGAGGCAAGAACACATCCTGGACATTGAACCTGTTTCTGCATTTATAAAGACCATAGCAACTCCTCCTCAGCATCTGCAGGAGAAGGCAGGAACGGGGTACTGATTGGGGATGATCAACCATGATCACATTGAATGGCGGTGCTGGCTCGAAGGGCCGAATGGCCTACTCCTGCACCTATTGTCTATTGTCTATTCTATTATCTGCTCCTAGATCCTTTGTATCTGTTCATGTTCTAGAGTCATACAGTGTGGAAACAGGCCCTTCGGCCCAACTTGGCCACACCATGTTTTTTCCCCGTTATTGAGAGGGTTCGCTGCTTCCATAAACCCAGTGTTTTGCTTGACATTGCCTGTCCTTTGACGTGAAGACGAAGTCTGTCCAGGATAGGGCTGAGCCATCCGGCCTCATAAGGTCATGAGGGATAGGAGTAGAATTAAACCAATCAACCCATCAAGTCTACTCCGCCATTCAATCGTGGCTGATCTATCTCTCCCTCCTAACCCCATTCTCCCGCCTTCTCCTCATAACCTCTGACACCCGCACTAATCAAGAATCTATCTATCTCTGCCTTAAAAATATCCACTGACTTGGCCTCCACAGCCTTCTGTGGCGAAGAATTACACAGATTCACCACCCTCTGGCTATAGAAATTTCTGCTCATCTCCTTTCTAAAAGAACGTCCTGTAATTCTGAGGCTATGACCTCTGCTCCTGGACTCTCCCACTAGTGGAAACATCCTCTCCACGTCCACAGTGTCTCACAGCTTTGCATTTTTGACCATCTCCATCAGGAGCTTGGAGTTGCTGCTATCCAGTCTGATGTCGGCACTGCTGGATCCTCCAGCCACATCGACGATCATAATAATCACATTCATAATCGTAATTGCAATTTATTAGCCAAGTAGGTTTTGCAACATACCAGGAATTTGATTTGCCATGCAGTCATACCAAAAAAGCACCAAGACATACAACGACATTAGATGTCGACATAAACATCCAGACAGCTGCCCCTCCACATTCCCCACTGTGATGGAAGGGAATAAAGTCTTATCTTCTTTCCGCCTTTCCTCCCGCGGTCGGGGGAGTCGAACCATCCACAGCCGGCGATCGAGCTCCCGTGTCAGGGCGGTCTCAGCGCCCGCATTGGGGCGCTCGAACTCCTGGGCTTGGAGTCCCCGAAACCGGCCGCTAACTAGGGACTGCGAGCTCCACGATGTTCAAGTCCGCAGCTCCCGCAGGTTGGAGCACCAAAGGCCGACCCCTGGCTAATGGATTGCCCGCTCCGAGATGTTAAAGTCCGCGGGCTCTAGAAGTCCCAAACAAGAGGCCGCCGGCTCCACGATGTTAGGCCGCAGTGCGGATGGAGATACGACACGGAAAAAGTCGCATCTCCATCAAGGAAAGAGATAAGCAAAGTTTCCCCACCCCACCACCTCCCACCCCATCACTCCCCACCACCCCCCACCCCATCACCCCCCCACAAACTAAAAAACATGAAGAATGTAAAAGACGCAGACAGGCCGTTGGCGAGGTAGCGATCGAGCGGCGCCCCCTGATGCTGTTGAAGTCACCGGTTAGATGCGCTGGGACATCACCAGCAGCGATGGGCATTCCCGAGCACTGGGTGGAGCCGCTGCCTCACATCACCGGAGACCCGGGTTCAATCTTGACCTCAGGAGCTGTCTACGTGGAGTTTGTACGTTCTCCCTGTGACTGCGTGGGCTTCCTCTGGGTGCACCGGTTTCCTCCCTCATCCCAAAGATGGATAGGTTAGGAGGGAGAGGTAGATCAGTCCTTACTACACGTTCCACGATCATACAGTTGGGTCGTGAGCTATCCAAGTGGAATATGAGTATCAGTGGAGGACAGCTTGGCAGTTGCGGAGATGATGAGATGGCAGATGGCTTTGGCGTGGCCCACTGTCCCCACAATAAGGCCACAGACGGCCGGCCGAGCTGACGCACGTGGCCACGGGCAGAGTGAGCTCGTGGTGTGGATCAGTGTAGTCAGCGAGCTTTATCTGCCTCGGGTGCTCCCACACACACACAGAAACAAACAGACTTAGACACAAAATGCTGGAGTAACCCAACAGGACAGGCAGCATCGCTGGAGAGAAGGAATGGGTGACGATTTGGATCGCGACCCTAAACTAATGGACTTTAGTTTAAAGATATATCGCGGAAAAAGGCCCTTCGGCCCAATGAGTCCACATTCTGAGGTTGTTTTCCCCGATCTCCCAATCTACATTGTTGCAGTGTTTGCACTTGATCGATCTGTGTGTCTCCGTAGTGGTGACACTATATTCCGCACTCTGTTTATTTTCCCTTTTCCACCGCCTGCTGTACTCATGCACAGTCTGATGTGCATTGACAGCACACAACACAAAGCTCCTCACTGTGCTTCAGTGCAAGCGACAACAGTAAATCAATACCGGCTGCAACGCTCGCTCACACGGAGCCGTCTGTCAGCGTCTTAGAGTTTAGAGAATGGAGAGAGATACAGCGCGGAAACAGGCCCTTCAGCCCACTGAGTCCGTGCCGACCAGCGATCCCCGCACACTAACACTGCCTTACACCCACTAGGGACAATTTACTATTTTACCAAAGCCAAATTATCCTACAAATCTGCACGTCTTTGGAATATCGGAGGAAACCCGAGCACCCGGAGAAAACCCACGCAAGTCACGGGGAGAACGTACAAACTCCGTACAGACAGCACCCGTAGTCAGGATCGAACCTGGGACCCTGGTGCTGTGAGGCAGCAACTCTACTGCTGCGCCACCGTGCTGCCCTGACTTGTAGGGTTTAAACCAATATGAAAGATATTAAAGATAGACACAAAGTGTTGGAGTAAATCAACAGGCCAGGGAGCATCTCTGCCTCAACAACTAGAGACTGGTGGACAACAACTGGTGGAGGCCGGTTCTCTGGATACTTTCAAGAGAGAGTTAGATAGGGCTCTTAAAGATAGCGGAGTCAGGGGATATGGGGAAAACAGCAGGAACAGGGTACTGATTGGGGATGATCAGCCATGTTCACATTGAATGGCCGTGCTGGCTCGAGGCCGCATGGCCTACTCCTGCACCTATTGTCTGTTGTCTATTGACCCTTCCTCAGTAGTCTGAGAAACGTCACCAATCCATGTTCTCCAGACCCGCTGAGTTACTCCGGCTCTTTGAGTCTATCTTTGGTACAAACCAGCATCTGCAGTTAACTGTCTCCACATAAAATATATTAAAATGCTTTTAAAAATATAAAAGTAAAAGGGCACGAAGAGTCTAATAAATAATTAAAAATGAAAGCAAAATAGAAAGGAGGCCGAGGTCTGCGGTTAGCAACTTCCACGGAGTTGAGCTCTTACAGCAGGAATGAGATGCACTTAGAATGCCTGCACTCCCGCATGTAATGTATCAACTGCTGGCGGTCAGTCAGATGCAGCGGGCTGTGATGTGGGGCCGAGTGAAGAGGCAGGAAAACAAAAGCAGGGACTCTCTGCATTGGTTAGCACCGTGGAGCAGCGGTAGAGTTGCTGCCTTACAGCGCCACGGACTCGGGTTCGATCCTGACTACGGATGCTTGTCTGTAGGGAGTTTGTACTCTCTCCCCGTGACCTGCGTGTACAAAAATGAATTTACCTGTTCCTTGGGGCATGAGACTATTGGTACCGTACCACACCGCACTCCAAAGACGTACAGGTTTGTAGGATAATTGGCTTTGGTCAAATTGTAAATTGTCCCTAGTGGGTGTAGGAGTGTCAGTGTGCGGGGATCGCTGGTCGGCACGGACTCAGTGGGCTGAAGGGCCTGTTTCCGCGCTGTATCTCTCTCCATTCTCTAAACTCTAAGACGCTGACAGAGGGCTCCGTGTGAGCGAGTGGTGCAGCCGGTGTTGTCGCTTGCACTGAAGCACAGTGAGGAGCTTTGTGTTGTGTGCTGTCAACGCACTTCAGACTGTGCATGAGTACAGCAGGCGGTGGAAAAGGGAAAAAAAAAACAGAGTGAGGAATATAGTGTTACCACTACGGAGAAATACAGATAGATCAAGTGCAAACACTGCAACAATGCAGATTGGGAGATCGGGGAAAAACAACCATAGAAATTGAAAGAAATTGGTTCCGTTTACTGTCACGCGTACCGAGGTACAGGGAAAAGCTTTTGTCGCGTGCTAACTGGTCAGCGGGAAGACAATGCACGACAATGTCTGAAGAAGGGTTTCAGCCCGAAACGTTGCCTATTTCCTTCGTTCCATAGATGCTGCTGCACCCGCTGAGTTTCTCCAGCGCTTTTGTCTACCTTCAATTTTCCAGCATCTGCAGTTCCTTCTTAAGCATGATTGCAAACGGCCCATTCACAGCGTATAGGTACAGGGTAAATGCAATAACGTTTAGTGCAGGATAAAGTTCAGTAAAGTCCGATCAAAAATAATCCAAGGGTCTCTAATGAGGTAGATAGTAGTTCAGGACTGCTCTCTAGTTGTTGATAGGATGGTTCAGTAGCCTGATAACAGGTGGGATGGAACTGTCCCTGTTTCTGGAGGAGTGCGTTTTCACTTCTGTACCTCTTGCCCGATGGGAGAGGGGAGAAGAGGGAGTGGCCAGTGGCCGCTGGTTATGCTGGTGCCCCAGACAGAGTGAGAGGTCTGCTCAAGACTGATAACAGTGGGGAAGATGGCGTTTTTCAATGCAGGAAACGTTTGTTTTAACAGACCTCTTTCTATCGGATTTTAGTTACAGCCGACGACTGCCCACGCCAGGCTCCCCGCTCGCGCCGCTCTAGCCCACGCCCACCGCCGCCACCGCCCACCCTCTCCTGCACTCCAACCCCCCCACGGGCCGCGACCATCGACTCCGCCGATCCTCACCTCTCCCCCAGCCACCAGCAGCTGGGGCCGTCAGGGGAAGGCAGGAGAATGGGGTTAGGAGGGAGGGATAGATAGCCATGATTGAATGGTGGAGTAGACCTGATGGGCCGAATGGCCTAATTCTACTCCTATTCCTCATGACCTTATAACCCTCCTGGATTCCAGGCCCAGTTCCAGACCGAGAGTCTGAAGAACGGTCCCAACCTGAAACATTACCGATCCACTCGACAGAGATGCTGCCTGACCTGCTGTGTTACTCCAGCACTTGTTGTCTCCTGTTGTGCATTATCCAGCATCTGCAGCTGTTTGTTCCTAGCAGTTGTGAAGTAGTACTGTGCTCTGTTACAGCGGACAACCGGCAATAACGGACAGCATCCCCCCCCCCCACCCCTTCCCCCCCATGGTCCGTTATACAAGGGGTTTACTGTAGTGTGGCACGTGCTTGCAGGCTGCTGTAAATTGTGTCCGACAGGACATGGGGGAAGAGGGTAGAGTGCGTGAGTGGTCCTGGATGCTGTTGGCTGCTTTCCCAAGGCAGCCTGTAGTTCACAAGTTCACGTTATAGGAGTAGAATCAGGCCATTCAGCCCATCGACTCTACTGCAACATTCAATCATGGCTGATTGCCTCCTAATCCCTCCACAGAGAGTGGCACGTTGGCGCTGAGGTAGAGTTGCTGCCTTGCAGTGCCAGTGACTCAGGTTCAATCCTGACTACAGGTGCTGTCTGTGCGGAGTTTGTACGTTCTCCCTGTGACCGCGTGCGTTTTCTCCGGGTGCTCCGATTTCCTCCCACACTCCAAAGACGTACAATTTTGTTGGTTAATTGTCTTTGGTAAAATTGTAAGTTGTCCCTAGTGTGTAGGATAGTGTTAGTGTGCGGGGATCGCTGGTCGGAGCAGACTCGATGGGCAGAAATTACTGTTTCCACGCAGTATCTCTAAACTAAACTAAGGAATTAAAGACACCAAACGTCTCACTCACTCTATTTTTTAATTTTGATTTTTTAATATCCAGGTCCTTTCCCTTTGGTATTGAACAGAGAATAGATACAAAAAGCTGGAGCATCTCAGCTGGTCAGGCAGCATCGCTGGAGAAAAGGAATACGTGACGTTTCAGGTCGAGACCTTTCTTCAGACTCCATATCCTTGTGTCTATCATAAAGTCGCTTAAATGCCACTGTGGTATCTGTCTCCACCCCCCCCCCCCCCCCCCCCCCCCCCCCCGGCAGCGCCTGACTACGTGTGCTGTCTGTGTGGAGTTTGCACGTTCTCCCTCTGACCACGTGGGATTTCTCCGGTTGCTCCATTTCCTCCCACACTCCAAAGACGTACAGATATGGAGGTAAAAATTCAGTAAAAAATTCAGTAAAAATGGCAGGTAAAAATTGTGTAAGATCCCTTGTGTGTAGGATGGTGTTAGTGATCGCTGGTTGGCATGGTCTGGATGTTTTTCAAGCTGTATCTTTACCGGAACATTCCAGGAGCCTACCACCCACAAGCCCCTTAAATCGCACGACACAGCTGGCAACCTGCGGAATAAGATGGAGTTCCTCTGAATATTCTACAACTCGAATTAGCTCCTCAGGCATCATAATGGATTGAAACTCATTGTCACCTCAGACTAATGTGGCCATCATGGGACGGGCAGTATCAGTGGTCCCCTGATTACTGAAGAGACTGCCCCGCACTAATCGTTCTTTCAGATACCTAGGACTAAGAGAGAGGGCAGAAACAGAGGTTCAAAGGTTCAAATGTATTAGTCATATGCACCATAAGGTGCAGTGAAATGTAATTTGCTATGCAGCGTTACAATTAAAAAAGGACACAATACACAACATAATTCAACACAGACCACCACAGCATTCTTCACTGTGGTGGAAGGCAATATGGTTCAGACAGTCCTCCTCCTCCTCCTCCCTTGTTCACCCGTGGTCGGGGCGCAGACCCCCCGTAATGTCGCCGCTACGGACGGCCTGGTGTTCAAGCCCTCTGGTCGCGATGGTCGGAACGCCGTGGTCAGGACAGGTCGAGCACACCCCGCGGCCCGGAGCTCCCAAACCGGCCACCTTCTTACCGGAGACCGCGGCTTCAAGATGTTGTAGGCTGCAGGCCAGCAGTCGGAGCTCTTCTCCGTCGACCCCGGCGAGGGATCGCCCGCTCCAGAGAAGAGGTTCCCTGCAGGAAATAGCAAACAGTTGTTCCCAATCCCAATACAACGGCGATTACAAAACTGAAATGTGCTCCAGTCGTCCTCACCAACTCTCACCAACTTCTACAGATGCGCCGTAGAAAGCATTTTACTGGCATGCATGGTTTGGGAACAGCATGGTTTGGGAACAGCACTATTCAAGACCGCAAGAAATTGCAGCGAATATGTGGATGCAGTCCAGACCATCAAGTTCCATTCCGTTGACTTAATTTACACCTCACGCTGCCTCGGCAAGGCCAGCAGCATAATCAAGGACAAGTCATACCCTGGCCATTCCCTCTTCTCCCCTCTCCCATCAGGCCAGAGGTACAAAAGTGTGAAAACACACACCTCCAGATTCAGGGACAGTTTCTTCCCAGCTGTTATCAGGCAACTGTATCATCCTACCACAACCAGAGAGCAGTGCTGAACTACTATCGACCTCATTGGAGATCCCCGGACTATCTTTAATCAGACTTTACTGGACTTTACCTTGCACTAAACATTATTCCCTTATCCTGTATCTTTACACTGTAAATGGCTCGATTGGAATCATGTATTATCCTTAATGTAGATGCTACTGCACCCGCTGAGTTTCTCCAGCTTTATGTGTAACCCCCCCCCCTGTTTCAATGCTACATGACTATACGAAAATACTCAAGATTCACTCAATGAGGAGTAGCCTTAGCTCCATAGTATTGTAATGAATGGAATAAAATGCACATAAGGCCGATAAAGAAAGAACAATTACTAAAAGTGGAGTGAGAAAGGAAACGTACTCTGTATGAAGAAGGGTCTCGACCCGAAACGTCGCCTATCTCCTTTACTCCTTAGATGCTGCTGAACCCGCTGAGTTTCTCCAGCCTTTTGTGTACTCTGTATGAATGTTGGGTTTCTGCATTTAATATTATGGGAGCTCATTCTAATTCCCATGAATCAGGTGCCTGGATATTCCCCATGTCTCCAGTGACCCTTACAAACTTCCACAGACGCACCATAGAAAGCACACTGTCGGGTCGCATCACCGCTTGGTTTGGGAACAGCTCTGCCCAAGACCGCAAGAAATTGCAGAATTGTGGACGTGGCCCAGTCTGTCACACAGGCCAGACTCCCCACCATCGACTCCATCTACACTTCACGCTGCCCTGGGAAAGCAGCCGACACAATCAAAGACTTGTCCCACACCGGTCATTCCTTCTTCTCCCCGCTCCCGTCCGGCAGAAGGTACAGAAGCTTGAAAGCGCGCACCACCAGACTCAGGAACAGCTTCTTCCCCTCTGTTATCAGGCTTCTAAATATGTCCTTCCATGAGCTAGGGTACTGTCCGATTCACCTCTACCCCATTGCGGACATTGGACTTTGTCTCAGGAACTGGTGCGCTACAATGCTGAGAACTACAGTGGCTTGCAAAAGTTTTCATACTCTTTGAACTTTTCCACATTTTGTCATGTTACAACCACAAACGTAAATGTATTTTATTGGGATTTTATGTGATAGACCAAAACAAAGTGGCGCATAATTGTGAAGTGGAAGGAAAATGATACATGGTTTTCAAATTTTTTTTACAAATAAAAAACTGAAAGGTGCGGCGTGCAAAAGTATTCAGCCCCCTTTACTCTGATACCCCTAAATAAAATCGAGTGCACCCAATTGCCTTCAGAAGTCACCTAATTAGTAAATAGAGTCCACTTGTGTGTAAACTAATCTCAGTATAAATACAGATGTTCTGTGAAGCCCTCGGAGGTTTGTTAGAGAACATTAGTGAACAAACAGCATCATGAAGCCCAAGGAACACACCAGACAGGTCAGGGATAAAGTTGTGGAGAAGTTTAAAGCAAGGTTAGGTTAACCAAAAATATCTCAAGCTTTGAACATCTCATGGAGCACTGTTCAATCCTTCATCCGAAAATGGAAAGAGTATGGCACAACTGCAAACCTACCAAGACATGGCCGTCCACTTAAACTGACAGGCCGGGCAAGGAGAGCATTGATCAGAGAAGCAGCCAAGAGGCCCATGGTAATTCTGGAGGTGCTGCAGAGATCCACAGCTCAGGTGGGAGAATCTGTCCACAGGACAACTATTAGTTGTGCACTCCACAAATCAGGCCTTTATGGAAGAGTGGCAAGAAGAAAGCCATGTTGAAACAAAGCCATAAGAAGTCCCCATTTTCAGTTTGCCACAAGCTATGTGGGGGACACATCAAACATGTGGAGGAAGGTGCTCTGGCCTGATGAGACTAAAATTGAAGTTTTTGGCTTAAATGCAAAACGCTATGTGTGGCGGAAAACTAACACTGCACATCACCCTGAACACACCATCCCCACTGTGAAACATGGTGGTGGCAGCATCATGCTGTGGGGATGCTTTTCCTCAGCAGGGACAGGGAAGCTGGTCAGAGTTGATGGGAAGATGGATGGAGCCAAATACAGGGCAATCTTGGAAGAAAACCTGTTAGAGTCTGCAAAAGACTTGAGACTGGGGCGGAGGTTCACCTTCCAGAAGGACAACAACCCTAAACATACAGCCAGAGCTACAATGGAATGGTTCTGATCAAAGCATATTCATGTGTTAGAATGGCCCAGTCAAAGTCCAGACCTAAATCCAATTGAGAATCTCTGGCAAGACTTGAAAATTGCTGTTCACAGATGCTCTCCATCCGATCTGACTGAGCTTGAGCTATTTTGCAAAGAAGAATGGGCAAAAATGTCAGTCTCTAGATGTGCAAAGCTGGTAGAGACATACCCCAAATGACTTGCAGCTGTAATTGCAGCGAAAGGTGGTTCTACAAAGTATTGACTCTGGGGGGCAGAATACTTTTGCACGCCACACTTTTCAGTTTTTTTATTTGTAATAAAATTTGGAAACCATGTATCATTTTCCTTCCACTTCACAATTATGCACCACTTTGTGTTGGTCTATCCCATAAAATCCCAACAAAATACATTTACGTTTGTGGTTGTAACGTGACAAAATGTGGAAAGGTTTAAGGGGTATGAATACTTTTGCAAGCCACTGTATATTTCTGCACTCTGTATCTTCCCCTTTGCTCTACCTATTGTACTAGTGGCTGCTAGCATGCAAAACAAAGCTTTTCACTGTACCTTGCTACACGTGACAATAATAAATCTAAACCTAGACCACATTCTAAGTTTCGCACATTCACACACCGCCAGATTCAGGGACAGTTTCTACCCAGCTATTATCAGGCTACCGAATCATCCCAACACAACCAGAGAGCAGTGTGAACGACTCTCTGCCCATCTTCCCCTTTGCTCTACCTATTGCACTTGAGCATGCCGTGACTGTGTTTATTGCGTACAGAACAAGGCTTTTCATTGTACCTCGGTACACGTGGCAGTAATAAATCTAAAGCTAAACCATACCCTGGGACAGCCTGTATCCTGGTCTTTTCCTTGTAATACAATACAGCACTGTTTCACGAGCAGGGCAGAGGTACTCTAACTAATGTACCAGACATGCACAGAGAACGTCACTTCAATCATTCTTGGACATTCCAATTGCAGGCCAGCCATTTATCTTTCAGATGACATCTATGACAGGCCTCATAAAGGTGGATAATGAGAGCAGCACATGAATGAGATCTTTACTGTCCTTTCCTTCCTCCGTCTGTCCCATGCGAGATTCAAGTCAATTGAGGTTAACCCCTGCCTTGCCAAAGCTTGGAGGCTGCAACTGAGGAGATGTGGGGGGTGGATGAAGGCATGAATGAACGACTGAATGTTTTATTGTCACAGTGAAATTCTTTGCTTGCAAACCCAAGGTATGCAAATAGTGGCCACGTAAAGGGCACGGACAAGGTTACAAAATATCCCACGCCATGTTCTCCTTAGTTCTCCCCCCCCCCCCTCATGGTGGTCCCATTATGCTGCAAGTGCTTTGTTCTCTCTCCCCCCCCTCCCCCCCCCCCCCACCCACACCCCTCACAGCAGTCCCCCCCAAGCTGGCTCCTCCTTTGTTTTCCCCACCCCCTCCTGACCATTCCCCCACGCCGGTTCCTCGTTACTGCCCACCCCTCACTCTCCCGGAGCAAGGCAAGGATGAGGACACAAAAAGTGTAGGAAGGAACTGCAGATGCTGGTCTAAACCGAAGGTAGACACAAAAGATTGCCCCTCATCCTCCTGTGCTCCAAGGAATAGAGACCCAGCCTACTCAACCTCTCCCTATAGCTCACACTCTCTAGCCCTGGCAATGTCCTCGTAAATCTTCTCTGGACCCTTTCCAGCTTGACAATTACTTTCCTATAACATGGTGCCCAGAACTGAACACAATATTCTAAATGCGGTCTCACCCAAGTCTTATACAACTGAAATGTGACCTCTCAACTTCTATACTCAATACTCAATGACTGATGAAAGCTAATGTGCCAAAAGCCCTTCTGACCACCCTATCTACCTGCAACTCCACCTTCAAGAAATGATGTACCCGCACTCCAAGATCCCTCTGGTCTACAACACTGCCCAGAGCCCGACCATTCACTGTGTAGGTCCTGCCCATGTTAGACATGAATCAATAAAATAGATGCAAACCTCCGGATTCTGTGTGGTTCAGTGTGGAGGCAGGAGTGACAGGTGCTGCTTTGCACCGAAGATAAACACAAAAGATGCTGGAGCAACTCAGCGGCATAGAGGAATATGTGACGTTTCAGGTCGAGACCCTTCTTCAGACTGAGAGTCAGTAGAGAGGGAAACTAGAGATATGGAAGGGTGCAAGGAGAATGTAGGGTGTGAACAGGACAGATCAAAGTAGACAATGATCGAGAAAGTGCAAGCAGCGAGAATGGTCAGGTTCCAACTTTAACATTCAGAGGCTATCTCGAGAGGGGACAAATCCTCCATCACCCAGTGATGGTGAAGATATTCCTACAGTGCTGTTGGGCACAGACTCTGGTCCCGGCAGCAGTGAAGGACCAGTGAAGGAGGTGAAGGGTGCTTGGTTTCAAAGGTCTTTTATTGTCACTTGTACCAATTAAGGTACAGTGATATTCGTATTACCTATCAAGCTGGAGGCTTTGCCATGAATGATGATCTACTGGATGGTGGGTCACTTCAGTTTAGAGATACAGCATGGAAACAGGCCCTTCAGCCCACTGAGTCAATGCCAACCATAGAACTAATCATCTGTACATTAGTATTACGTCCTACACACTATGAGTGGGTGGGAAGATGGCGTAGGTGGAGTTGCTGCCTCACAGCGCCAGAGACCTGGGTTCAATCCTGACTATGGGTGCTGTCTGTACGGAGTTTGCACATTCACCCTGTGACCTACGTGGGTTTTCCCCGTGAGCACCCCACACTCAAAAGGCGTACAGGTTTGTAGGTTAATTGGCTTTGGTAAAGATTGTAAACTGTCCCTGGTGTGTGACGTGTGCTAGTGTGCAGCGATCGCTGGGAGGAGTGGACTCGGTGGGCTGTTTCTGTTCTGTATCTCTAGACTAAACTAAACCACGGGCAATGTACAGAAGCCAATTAACCTGCACACAAGTCCGTCTTTGGGATGTCGGAGGAAACCAGGAATCCCAGAAGAAACCCACGCGGTCACAGGGAGAATGTACAAACTCCATACAGACAGCACCTCAGGATCGAACCCGGGCCTCTGACACCGTGAGGCAGGCACTCTACCGCTGCGCCACCGTGCCACACGCTTGCAGGGGAACCTGCAGGCAGTTTTGTCCCTCGTCTACATGCTGCCCTTGCCCTTAGTGGGGAAGGTGAAGGGTTTGGGAGACATTGGTGGAATAGCCTGGGTGATGTACCGCTGCGCACTCTGGAGAGGGTACACTTTGTGCCAGGAATGGAGAGGGTAAAGACTGCTGGGGGCATTGTCAATGAAGCAGGAGGCTTTACCCTGAATAGTCATAGAGCGATACAGTGTGGAAACAGGCCCTTCAGCCCAACTTGCCCTTATCGGCCAACATGTCCCAGCTACATTAGACCCACCTGCCCGCGTTTGGTCCATATCTCTCCAAACCTGTCCTATCCATGGACCTGTCTAACTGGGCATGGTATCAAGATTCCTGTGGTTTATTTGGAGTTACACTCCTTCAGGCAAGAGTGTTCCACCACTCTCTCTGTAAGATATTACGGTTGTGAAAAGTAGACAGAAACAAACACAGGTTTTCGGACAAGCATCAGATGATCCCGACAACGGGTGCTGTCTGCATGGAGTTCGCACGTTCTCCCCATGACCGTGCGGGTTTTCTCTGGGTGCTCCAGTTTCCTCTCACACTCCAAAGACGTATATGTTTGCAGGTTAATTGGTTTGGTATAAATGTAACTTGTGCCTTGTGTGTGTAGGATAAAGCTCGGATCGCTGGTCGGTGCAGATTCAGTGGGCCGAAGGGCCTGTTTCCACGATCTATCTCCAAAATCAAAGTAGTGGCCAGTGTGGGTCTTCCTAATTTTATAAATGTACATTGTGCATACTCGCACACACATTAGCGGGACTAATAAAATATGAATGTAGCGCATGACTCCAAACCTAAACAAGACTAGACTCGAATCACATCACAACTGCTGTTCAGTTCTTAAAGGCACAGTTTCCATTATGTACACCCCACTCTCGATTTGCCCCATAGTTGGCAGGAAGCCTTTGGGCCGTCAGGAGGTGAGTCACCCAGACTCTCCTCCAAGTAAAGAATGAACTCGGGGTGGGGGAGATGGACGTGGACAATGGTTTACCATGGGGGGTCTGACCTTTCATCCAGGGCTACCTGCTAATCTGAACTTAAAGAAAGGTAACTTTGAGGGTATGAGACGTGAATTGGCCAATATTGACTGGCAATTAATTCTAAAAGGGTTGACGGTGGATATACAATGGAAGACATTTAAAGACTGCATGGATGAACTACAAAAATTGTTCATCCCAGTTTGGCAAAAGAATAAATCGGGGAAGGTAGTGCATCCGTGGATAACAAGGGAAATCAGGGATAGTATCAAAGCAAAGGATGATGCGTACAAAGTAGCCAGAAAAAGCAGCATACCAGAGGACTGGGAGAAATTCAGAGACCAGCAGAGGAGGACAAAGGGCTTAATTAGGAAAGGAAAAATAGATTATGAAAGAAAACTGGCAGGGAACATAAAAAACTGACTGCAAAGGTTTTTATAGATATGTGAAGAGAAAGAGGTTAGTTAAAACAAATGTAGGTCCCTTGCAGTCAGAAACAGGTGAGTTGATCATGGGGAACAAGGATATGGCGGACCAATTGAATAACTACTTTGGTTCCGTCTTCACTAAGGAAGACATAAATAATCTGCCTGAAATAGCAGGGGACTGTGGGTCAAAGGAGGAATTGAGTGAAATCCAGGTCAGTCGGGAAGTGGTGTTGGGTAAATTGAATAGATTAAAGGCCGATAAATCCCCAGGGCCAGATAGGCTGCATCCCAGAGTACTTAAGGAAGTAGCTCAGGAAATAGTGGATGCATTAGTGATAATCTTTCAAAACTCTTTAGATTCTGGAGTAGTTCCTGAGGATTGGCGGGTAGCAAATGTAACCCCTCTTTTTAAGAAGGGGAGGAGAGAGAAAACGGGGAATTACAGACCAGTTAGTCTAACATCGGTAGTGGGAAAAACTGCTAGAGTCAGTTATTAAAGATGGGATAGCAGCACATTTGGAAAGTGGTGAAATCATTGGACAAAGTCAGCATGGATTTACAAAGGTAAATCATGTCTGACGAATCTTGTGGAATTTTTTCGAGGATGTAACTAGTAGCGTGGATAAGGGAGAACCAGTGGATGTGGTATATATCTGGACTTCCAGAAGGCTTTCGACAAGGTCCCACATAAGAGATTAGTATACAAACTTAAAGCATACGGTATTAGGGGTTCAGTATTGATGTGGATAGAGAACTGGCTGGCAAACAGGAAGCAAAGAGTAGGAGTAAACGGGTCCTTTTCACAATGGCAGGCAGTAACTAGTGGGGTACCGCAGGGCTCAGTGCTGGGACCCCAGCTATTTACAATATATATTAATGATCTGGATGAGGGAATTGAAGGCAATATCTCCAAGTTTGCGGATGACACTAAGCTGGGGGGCAGTGTTCGCTGTGAGGAGGATGCTAGGAGACTGCAAGGTGACTTGGATAGGCTGGGTGAGTGGGCAAATGTTTGGCAGATGCAGTATAATGTGGATAAATGTGAGGTTATCCACTTTGGTGGCAAAAAACAGGAAAGCAGACTATTATTTAAATGGTGGGCCGATTAGGAAAAGGGGAGATGCAGCGAGACCTGGGTGTCATGGTACACCAGTCATTGAAAGTAGGCATGCAGGTGCAGCAGGCAGTGAAAAAAGCGAATGGTATGTTAGCTTTCATAGCAAAAGGATTTGAGTACAGGAGCAGGGAGGTTCTACTTCAGTTGTACAGGGTCTTGGTGAGACCACACCTGGAGTATTTGCGTAGTTTTGGTCTCCAAAATCTGAGGAAGGACATTATTGCCATAGAGGGAGTGCAGAGAAGGTTCACCAGACTGATTCCTGGGATGTCAGGACTGTCTTATGAAGAAAGACTGGATAGACTCGGTTTTATACTCTCTGGAATTTAGGAGATTGAGAGGGGATCTTATAGAAACTTACAAAATTCTTAGGGGTTGGACAGGCTAGATGCAGGAAGATTGTTCCCGATGTTGGGGAAGTCCAGGACAAGGGGTCACAGCTTAAGGATAAGGGGGAAATCCTTTAAGACCGAGATGAGAAAGACTTTTTTCACACAGAGAGTGGTGAGTCTCTGGAACTCTCTGCCACAGAGGGTAGTTGAGGCCAGTTCATTGGCTATATTTAAGAGTGAGTTGGATGTGGCCCTTGTGGCTAAGGGGATCAGAGGGTATGGAGAGAAGGCAGGTACGGGATACTGAGTTGGATGATCAGCCATGATCATATTGAATGGCGGTGCAGGCTCGAAGGGCTGAATGGCCTACTCCTGCACCTAATTTCTATGTTTCTATGTTTCTATGAAACATTCACTGGAATCCATACAGTGCTCTCTGCAATGCTTAGTAGTTCAACGTTGCTGGCATCAGTGTGAATGGCATGACTTTAGGAGCAATGAGATGTGCCAATGCTGATAATGACAGGAGTGAAGTCGGGACCCCGCCACTCATTGGTAATGACAAACGCTGGAGCAACTCAGCGGGACAGGCAGCATCTCTGGAGAGAAGGAATGGGTGATGATTCGGGTCGAGACCCTGCTTCAGGTGGGTCTGAAGAAGGGTCTTTGACCCGTAACATCACCCATTCCTTGTAGAAAAACTACAAAAAGTAGTAAACACTGCCCAGTCCATCATCGGCTCTGACCTCCCTTCCATCGAGGGGATCTATCGCAGTCGCTGCCTCAAAAAGGCTGGCAGCTTCATCAAGGACCCACACCATCCTGGCCCCACACTCATCTCCCTGCTACCTTCAGGTAGAAGGTCCAGGAGCCTGAAGACTGCAACGTCCAGGTTTAGGAATAGCTACTTCCCCACAGCCATCAGGCTATTAAACTCGGCTCAGACAAAACTCTGAACATTAATAGCCCATTATCTGTTTATTTGCACTTTATCAGTTTATTTATTCATGTGTGTATATATTTATATAATGGTATATGGACACACTGATCTGTTCTGTAGTCAATGCCTGCTATGTTCTGTTGTGTTGAAGCAAAGCAAGAATTTCATTGTCCTATCAGGGACACACGACAATAAACTCTCTTGAATCTTGAATCTTGAATCCTGAATCCTTTGCTCCGGAGATGCTGCCTGTCCCGCTAAGTTACTCCAGCATTTGTGTCTACCTTCAGTATCAACCAGTATCTGCAGATCCTTCCGACCCAATGGTAATAGGTTTGTTGTTACAATGTGTGTCTGAGTTGGCAAAGGATTGAATGAGAAAATACAAAGTGCTGGAGTAACTGAGCGGGTCAGGCAGCATCTACTTCTATTAGAGATCCAGGCCCTTCAGCCCACGGAGTCCGCGCCAACCAGCGATCACCCTGTACACTTGCTTTATCCTACACACTAGGGACAATTTACAATTTTTACCGAAGGCAATTAACCTACAAACCTGCACGTCTTTGGAGTGTGGGAGGAAACCAGAGCACCAGGAGAAAACCCACACGGTCACAGGGAGAACGTATAAACTCCATACAGACAGCGCCCGTAGTCAGGACCAAACCAGGATCTCTGACGGTTTAAGGCAGCAACTCTACCACTGCTTCACCATGCTGAATCAATGTTGTGAGGAGAACATGGATAGGTGACATTTCGGCTCAGGACCCTCCACCACCTATCCAAGTTCTCCACAGATGCTGTCTGACCTGCTGAGTAACTCCCGTACTTTGCGTCTCTTGCATAAGATTCCGGCACCTGCAGTTCCTTGTTTGGTGAATGAGGAAAGTGTGGATTGCTGCTTTTCCTGTCTGCACAAATATCTCACTTGGGGACTGCAGATGCTGGTTTGCACAGAAGACAGACACAAAATGCTGGAGCGACCCAGCGAGACAGGCACCTGATGGTCTGAAGAAGGGTCTCGAACTCGGAACGTCACCCATTCCTTCTCTCCATATATGCTGCCTGTCCCGCTGAGTTACTCCAGCACTTTGTGTCTATCTTCTGTGCAAACCAGCATCTGCAGTTCCTTCCTACTGACTTGCAAAGCAAATTGGAGCCAATTCTATCCTTGAGATTACCTCCTGGCGTGTTACAGAATGCAGGTTAAATGGATAATTTTACTTCGGAGTCACGTGAGTGACTACGTGAAGACCCCGCCAGCACGCATGCGCGACATATCGTCGAACGCATTGCGGAAGCGACAGTCGGGAGGAGCGCCGCTCCTCCAGCGCAAGTTTTCAAAACTTACTGAAGGTAAGTCTTACCTTTTCTGGTGAGCGTGGCGACTCGGTGTGATTCCTTTTTCAGGAGGAAGCACCATGGAGTCGCGCAGGGGAGAGCAGCAGCTGCTGATACCGCTGCTGTGGAAGCAGCCAGCAGCGTGCCGTCTCTCCAGAGCTGCAGGTGCTGCCAGCAGCTGCCGGCTTCTCGCCGCTACAGACCGCAGGTGCGCCGCGGTCGGCGGGCAAAACCACCCGGAAGTCGGACAGGAACCGTTGACTCAGCTGGGTCCGGACCTGAAGACACCCATTCCCGGATAGGGACGGCAGGCGTCTTTCCTTCCCGCGGGAGCGGGTGGGGAGCAGTGCTCCAGCGTGACCTGCTTATGCAGGGGCAGAGTCACAGTGGGTCTCCTCGCAGACCCACGGCAGGATCCTTTCAAGGACTGCCAAATGTCTCACCCTCTTCGGAGGGGAGCATTAGGGGTCAGAGCTGGGCTGACCCTGAAGAAGGGGCAATGGCTGAACAGTCAACTGTGAGGGGTGCCAGAAGAGAGAGCAGCAGAAGATTGTGGGACACATGCTGTATCAACTCAAGAAGGACTGCCTATACAAAGCTGCAAGCCAGTACAAAATATATGGCTACAAACCAGCTACAGGAGCAAGCCATTAACTTTATGGCTGGGAAGTACATTGCTCCAGAGAACTCCATTCTCTTAAAGTACCAGCAGTCTATGACCCCATCTGGGGGCAACAGGAGCCCATCTATAAGGAGCCAGGAGGGGAAGATCCAGAGGAAGCTGCTGGCTGCTAAAATCACAGCAGTACCAGGCCAACTGATGGGGTTGATTTGCCTGAAGAGTTACTAGATGCTCTAGCAGAACTGTGTAATACTCAGTGGAGATTAACAGTTACAGGAAGAGCATCATCAAGAAGTGCGGAAATTATGCAAGACAAGTAGCACACAGGCGCCAATATTGCTGTTGGGGGACTCCCGAAGCAGGTGAAAAGACCTGCATGAGGAAGCCAAGGCTATAGGCCTGATCAAGGTGCCAAGCACCTCTAAAACCCACTATCAACAGCGGCAGCACCCCTACACACCCACCAGACATCGGTACTATGGAAGACCATCTGGTGGTGAAAGCTCGAAGGCCGGCCCACCTGCACAGCGGTCTTTCAGACTATGGCCCAGCCCGGCCTTCATGGAAAATGCGCCAACCCCACAACGCAGCAACACAATACCAGAAGAAGAAACAAGTGCGGAGACAACCCACACAACACCGGTAACCATGGAGGTAGGTGGGTCTGGTTGTCTTAAAAAAACATTGCATGTCCGATTCATCAAAAGTTGGGGACGGTTGCACTTGTTTCATCATGTGTGCTGCACTTTTACCTCTGAACTTTTACATACTCGGAAGTATTCAGAATTACAAAATTGAATTTGTATACGAACTACCGTCCCAGTTCAGCATACGCCTAGCAGGAAGTTCATACTTCACAAAAAGAGAGAACAGCAGGCCGTGCTGAACTGTTAAGACTAAACGCAAAAGGGAATTGAGAAAACAATCAGAGAATTCAAGAGTTCGTATCAAATATATTTATATAAAAAACTAAAAAGATGGCGGTTGCCGTATCATTACAGATTTGACCGAACTAAATACTTCGTTCAGTATGGCCCATTTCAAAATAGACACGTTTGTCACACACAGGATCATCGTAAATACCTGAAATTTATCTGGATGGGACAACTATGGCAGTATAAGGCCTAACCCAATGGGTTGTCATCAGCACCCAGGCTATTACAAATTTATTAAAACCAGCTTTAGCATACTTAAAGAAACATAACCATATCGTCATGGCTTACCTGGATGATATTCTCATTGTAGATGAAAATTGGAGCTGGCTACATTGGTGGCATCAGCCACAACACAACACAACACAACACAGCAGCAGTACATAGAGGTATCGACCAGAGAAGGGGCAGTGCTGGACCTCCTGTTAGGAAATGAGGCAGGTCAGGTGACGGAGGTATGTGTTGGTGAGCACTTCGGGACCAGTGATCACAATACCATTAGTTTCAATATAATTATGGAGAGAGTCAGAACTGGACCTAGGGTGGAGATTTTTGATTGGAGAAAGGCTAACTTTGAGGGAATGCGTAAGGATTTTAAAGGAGTAAATTGGGACACTTTGTTTCATGGGAAGGATGTAGAAGAGAAATGGAGGACATTTAAAGGGGAAATTGTAAGAGTACAGAATCTTTTATGTCCCTGTTAGGTTGAAAGGAAATAGTAAAAATTGGAAAGAGCCATGGTTTTCAAGGGAAATTGGACACGTTTCGAAAAAAGAGAGATATCTACAATAATTATAGGAAGCATGGAGTAAATGAGGTGCTAGAGGAGTATAAAGAATGTAAAAATAATCTTAAGAAAGAAATTAGGAAGGCTAAAAGAAGATATGAGGTTGCTTTGGCAAGGTCAAAGTAAACCCAAAGGGTTTCTACAGCTATATTAATAGCAAAAGGATAACGAGGGATAAAATTGGACCATTAGAGGACCAGAATGGACAGCTATCTGCAGAGCCAAAAGAGATGGGGGAGATATTGAACAATTTCTTTTCTTTCGGTATTCACCAAGGAGAAGGATATTGAACTCGGTGAGTTAAGGGGAAAACGTAGAGTAGCTATGGAAACTATGAGATTCAAAGAGGAGGAAGTACTGACACTTTTGAAAAATATAAAAGTGGATAAGTCTCCAGGTCCTGACAGGATATTCCCTAGGACATTGAGGGAAGTTAGTGTAGAAATAGCAGGAGCTATGACAGAAATATTTCAAATGTCATTAGAAACGGGAATAGTGCCGAGGAGATTGGCGTACTGCGCATGTTGTTCCATTTTTTAAAAAAAGCAAACCGGAAAGGGTTCAAAGAATAAACCTAGCAATTATAGACCTATTAGTTTGACGTCAGTGGTGGGCAAATTAATGGAAAGGATACTTAGAGATAATATATATAAGCATCTGGATAAACAGGGTCTGATCAGGAACAGTCAACATGGATTTGTGCCTGGAAGGTCATGTTTGACAAACCTTCTTGAAATTTTTTGAAGCGGTAACTAGGGAAATTGATGAGGGTAAAGCAGTGATGTTGTCTATATGGATTTCAGTAGGCCTTTGACAAGGTTCCCCATGGAAGGTTGGTTAAGAAGGTTCAATCTTTGGGTGTTAATGGCGGAGTAGCAAGATGGATTCAACAGTGGCTGAATGGGAGATGTCAGAGAGTAATGGTGGATGGCTGTTTGTCAGGTTGGAAGCCGGTGACCAGTGCGATGCCTCAGGGATCTGTGTTGGGTCCACTGTTGTTTGCCATGTACATCAATGATCTGGATGATGGGGTGGAAAATTGTATAAGTAAGTATGCAGATGATACTAAGGTAGGTGGTGTTGTGGATAATGAAGTAGATTTTCAAAGTCTACAGAGATTTGGGCCATTTGGAAAAGTGGGCTGAAAGATGGCAGATGGAGTTTAATGTGATAAGTGTGAAGTGCTACATCTTGGCAGGACAAATCAAAATAGGACGTACATGGTAAATGGTAGGAATTGAGGAATGCTGTGGAACAGAGGGATCTAGGAATAACTGTGCATAGTTCCCCTGAAGGTGGAATCGCATGTAGATAGGGTGGTAAAGAAAGTCTTTGGTGTGCTGGGCCTTTTATAAATCAGAGCATTGAATATAGGAGTAGGAAGTAATGTTAAAATTGTACAAGGCATTGGTAAGACCAATTCTGGAGTATGGTGTACAATTTTGGTCGCCTAGTTATAGGAAGGATGTCAACAAAATAGAGAGAGTACAGAGGAGATTTACTAGAATGTTGCCAGGGTTTCCAGCAAATATGTTACAGAGAAAGGTTTGAACAAGTTAGATCCCTTTATTCTTTGGAGCCGCAGAAGGTTAAGGGGGGGACCTTGATTGAGGTCTTTAAAATGATGAAAGGGATAGACAGAGTTGACGTGGATACGTTTTTTCCCATTGAGGGTAGGGAAGTTTTCAAACAAGAGGGCATGACATGAGAATTAAGGGACAGAGGTTTCGGGTAACGTGAGGGGGAACTTCTTTACTCAGAGGGTGGTGGCTGTGTGGAATCAGCTTCCAGCAGAAGTGGTGGAGGCAGGATCGATTTTAACATTTAAGAGTAAAGTGGATTGGTATATGGACGTGAAGGGAATGGAGGGGTATGGTCTGAGTGCAGGTAGATGGGACTAGGGGAAAACAAATGGTCGGCACGGACTGGAAGGGCCGAGAGGGCCTGTTTCCGTGCTGTAATTGTTATATGGTTGTTATATGGTTATATGATTTAATATACATCCAGATAAATCAAAATTGGAACCCTCCACTACCATGGATTATTTGGGGTTCACTATTGACTCTGTTCATATGTCTATCACCTTGCCACCAAACAAAGTGACAGACTTGATGGGAGTATGCAAAAGCCTCACTGGCATCAGGGACCCATCCATTCGGCAAGGAGCAAGAGTGATTGGGAAATTGGTGGCTGCGTTCCCAGCAGCACAATTGGACCACTCCATTATTAAAACCTGGAAGAGGGAAATTTAGCTCTCAAAAACCATGCAGGCCATTTCAATAGGCCTATGCAACTACCAGGGAAAGCAAAATCAGAATTAAACTGGTGGATAGAAATGCTCAGCATTATTCTAAACCCCATCACCCCATTCTATACCCCTAGGGTACATTACAGACTGATGCAGTGCTAAAGGTTGGGGAGCAAACTAATACCACCGCAAGTTTGTGGTGGCAGATGAGTGCACAAAAATTATTCTGTTTAAAGCACTAGGAATTAATATCTAGAAATGCTGGTAGCGTTTCATGGACTCAGGGCCTACTGCTCAGATGAGCACCAGTTGCATGTACATTACAAATTGATACCACAGTGGGGGCCTATATTATAATCATATGGGTGAAATAAAGTCGATATCATGTGATGAATGGCTAATAATATCTGGCACTGGTGTCTGGGAGAGAGATTTGGATCTCAACACTTACCTTCCAGGTATGCTAAATACAGTGGCAGACACCAGGTCATGTAAATTCAACGACAACATTAAATGGATGTTGGATCGGAAAGTGTTTACAGATATTATAGACCGGTATGGGACACCAGATATCGACCTTTTTTCCATCCAGACTAATTCACCAACTACCAACATATGTTGCTTGGGAACCAGACCCAGGGGCAGCAGCGATGGACGATTTCTCGCTGCATTGGGGGGGGGGGGGGATTTGTTTTGCTATGTATTTTCCCCTTCTGCCTCATCAGGCGAGTCTTACAATAATTAAACAAGACGCCGCAACGGGTACCATGGTTCCCAACAGTACAAAGATGGTCTCAGAACCCTGGATCAACAACGGCCAAGGAGGTTGGCACACCCCGTGCGGGAAAGTATCCGTGCCATGACTGTATGAACTTGTTGATTTGCAGTTTCTGTACAGGCCATTTCTGGGATACGGACTCTCCGACTGGACGATCAATGCCATCTCAGCGTCGTGCAGGGAGTCCACGAGAAGACAGTACCTGACATATGTCAGGAAATGGGAAGTGTTCTGCACCAGGACGAAACACTACATATGACTCAGCCACCAACACTGAAGTGCTGGAGTTCTGGCCACCCTTCATTTCGACGAAGGATTGAGTTACAGTGCCATTATTGTGCAAGGAGTGCCCTATCTAATATCTGGGCAGAGGGGAGTGATCACCTGGCTATAGGATCACACCCACTAGTACCTAAACGAATGAGGGGTATTTGTACTCTATCCCCCCAGGCCCAGATACACCCATATATGGGACATAGGTAGTATACCATGTTACGAGGATGGACAACCAATATCGGGGCTCACTCTGGACAAACTAATATCCTAGATGGGAATGATTATGGCACTTGGATCAGCACAACGGGTCCAGTCCTTACACAAGCTAGTATAGGACGTCATGTCTGTCACAAATGGCAGATAACCTGCTACATACAGGGGTACTTAAACAAGACTGACCCGGTTCCTCTGGCCAATATTAGAGTTCTGGCCTATCCTGCAGATAGTCGGCCCTGCATAGTGATATATACTGCAATATATATTCACCCAAGACACTTATGGGCACGGAGAGAGCTTTCTCATTAGCCATAAATGCCCTCACCTAAGGTCACAGTGCAAACCATATCCAGATGGTTAGGGTGGTATTATGTGCAGTGGTGGATACTAAATGTTTCAAATCTCACTCCACCAGGGCTGCATCTACATCGGACGCTAGGATGATGGGGAGTTCCTATGGACCACCACATCCTTGCCACAGCGGGGTGGAGCAATGAACGCATTCAATGTTTTTCTTTATAATAAACCCGTGTGGCCGATCCTGAGACGTTTTGCAGGGAAAAATTAAGTTCTGTAAAATAAATTACCCAATGTGGGGCATATTATTTTCAGGTATGAATAATACCTTTATTGTTTTTTCAGCACAGTGTCGTGTGTGAAATACGTTCATCCTCCTTCCCAGAATGGCAGTGTGTGAGCATGGTCCCGTTCCAGGGCATGAAATCACAGAGCTTTGAAATCTTCACGTAGTCACTCACGTGACTCCGAAGTAAAATAGTAAGATTAAATGAGAAACTTACCAGTTTGAAGTTTGATCTTTATTTTATGAGGAGTTACGATGAGGGATTACGTGCCCTCCGCTCCCAAAACCCTCTATTATAAAGTTCAACTGGTATGGAAGTTCTCTCTTATCTTACTATATTAGTCTACTCTGGTATCTGTGATTTCACACCACTGCTTTGAAGAATGTCGCGCATGCGTGCTGGCGGGGTCTTCACGTAATCCCTCATCGTAACTCCTCATAAAATAAAGATCAAACTTCAAACTGGTAAGTTCTCATTTAATCTTACTATTTTAATACATTTTAGTGCAGTAACACTGGGATCAACCCGGAGTGTGAGGCAATTGCCGAAGCAATTTAAATTGTCATGATAGAGTCAGTTCCCAACCAATGTGATATAAATTCAAACTCAGGCAAGGCAGGAAAGAAAGACGGCAGGCAAGGTGAACAAGATATCATAAATGCATCACAACTGAAGGGAAATACGGCACATGCTGGAAATACAAACTAGCAACAGGGTACAGTTATAGCTACAGGAATTGTAATTGAAAGGCTCGGATAGAGTGGATGTGGGGAGAATGTCTCTCCTAGTGGGAACGTCTAGGACTAGAGGACACAGCCTCAGAATTAAAGGACGTTCCTTTCGGAAGGAGATGAGAAGGAATTTCTTTAGTCCACAGAAGGTTGTGGTGGCCAAGTCAATCGATATTTTTCAAGCAGAGGTAGATAGTTTCTTGCTCATTACGGGTGACAGGGGTTATGGGAAGAAGGCAGGAGAATGGGGTTGACTGGGAAGGATTGATCAGCCACGATTGAATGGCGGAGTAGTCTTGATGGGTTGAATGGCCTAATTCTGCACCTATCACTTATGACCCAGGAGCGGTTGCAGTGGGAGGAGCGATGTCCGAGCTGTAAGTTTAAAAACTCGATCGCGGGGCTTGTTTCCACAGAGGCCCAGGAGTGGTTGCGGTGGGAGGAACCCAAACCCGTAACGTTCCATTCGCAGCTCGCAGTTCAAAACAAGTGGTCTTGAGGAAGCCGCTGATTGGTGGAAGCGGACTCGAGGGAGCAGCTGATTGGCAGTCAGATCCCTGCTGATTTCTTCCAGCTAAAATCCTTGCATTGTATTGTATATTGTATTGTATCCAGGGTAAGGGGGGAGTATGAGTGCCAGGGCAGTTTACTGTTCTGGATGTCAGATGTGGGAGGTCATGCAGCCAGATAGCTCTCCAGACGTCCACATCTGCGCCAGGTGCGTCAAGATGGGGCTCCAAAGGGACCGTAATCGGTACCTGGAGCAGCAGCTTGATGACCTCCATCTGGTCAGGGAGAGTGAGGAGGTCATAGAGAGGAGTTACAGGGAGGTAGTCACTCCAAGACCACAGGAGGCAGATACGTGGATCACGGTTAGGAGAGGCAAGGGGCAGAGGCAGGGACTAGAGAGTACCCCGGTGGCTGTACACCTTGGCAATAAGTACTCCTGTTTGAGTACTGTTGGGGGAGACAGCCTACCTGGGGGTAGCAAAAGCGGCCAGGCCTCGGGTACAGAGACCAGCCCTGTTGCTCAGAAGGGTAAGGAAAAGAAGAGGAGGGCAATAGTAATAGGGGACTATAGTTAGGGGGTCAGATAGGCGATTCTGTGGATGCAGTCAGGAGACCCGGATGGTAGTTTGCCTCCCTGGAGCCAGGGTCCGGGATGTGACTGAACGTGTCCAAGATATCCTGAAATGGGAAGGAGAGGAGCCAGAGGTCGTGGTACACTTTTTCTACCAACGACATAGGTAGAAAAAGGGAAGAGGTCCTGAAAGGAGAATTCAGGGAGTTAGGAGGAGAGTTAAGGAGAAGGACAGCAAAGGTAACAATCTCAGGAGTACTGCCTGTGCCACGCGACAGTGAGAGTAGGAATGGAGCGGGGCGGAGGATAAATGCGTGGCTAAAGGACTGGTGCAGAGGGCAGGGATTCAAGTTTCTGGATCATTGGGACCTCTTTTGGGGAAGGTGTGACCTGTACAAAAAGAACGGGTTGCACTTGAACCCGAGGGGGACCAATATCCTGGCGGGGAGATTTGCAAAGGCTACTGGGGAGACTTTAAACTAGATCGGTTGGGGGGAGGGACTCAAATAGAGAAGGCAAGTAGTCCGTTTGTGAGGCAGGAGGCAGAGAAGGGAAGCAGTCAGATGCAACACGTAGGGGGGGAAGAAGAAAAAACAGAGAATAAGAGGTGGTGGGTTTCTTGAATGTGTGAGCAGAGAGACAGAGAGGTGTAAAATGAGGATAGAAACAATAGGTAGCAAGGTGAAAAGCGGCAGGCAGACAAATCCAGGGCATAAATCAAAAAGAGCCACCTTTCAACATAATTGTATAAGGGGTAAGAGCGTTGTAAAAACAAGCCTGAAGGCTTTGTGTCTCAATGCGAGGAGCATTCGTAATAAGGTGGATGAGTTGAATGTGCACATAGCTATTAATGATTATGATATAGTTGGGATCACGGAGACATGGCTCCAGGGTGACCAAGGCTGGGAGCTGAACATCCCGGGATATTCAATATTCAGGAGAGATAGACAGAGAGGAAAAGGAGGTGGGATAGCGTTGCTGGTTAGAGAGGAGATTAACGCAATAGAAAGGAAGGACATTAGCTTGGAGGATGTGGAATCGATATGGGTGGAGCTGTGAAACACTAAGGGGCAGAAAATGCTAGTGGGTGTTGTGTACAGGCCACCTAACAGTAGTAGCGGAGTTGGGGATGGCATCAAACACGAAATTAAAAATGCGTGCAACTAAGGTAAAACCGTTATAATGGGTGACTTCAATCTACATATAGTTTGGGTGAATCAAATGGGCAGGGGTGCTGAGGAAGAGGATTTCTTGGAATGTATGCGGGATAGTTTTCTAAACCAACATGTAGAGGAACCAACGAGAGAGCAGGCTATTTTAGACTGGGTATTGAGTAATAAGGAAGGGTTAGTTAGCAGGGTACACAAAAAGCTGGAGAAACTCAGCGGGTGCAGCAGCATCTAAGGAGCGAAGGAGATAGGCGACGTTTCGGGCCGAGACCCTTCTTCAGACTGGTCAGGGATCAGGGAAACGAGAGATATAGACGGTGATGTGGAGAGATAAGGAACAATGAGTGAAAGATATGCAAAAAAGTATCGGTGATAAAGGGAACAAGCCATTGTAAGCTGTTTGTGGTGTGAAAATGAGAAGCTGGTGCGACTGGGGTGGGGAGAGATAGAGATAGAGGGAATGCCAGGGCCCCAGGGCTGAGGGAGAGGTGGGAAGGGGAGGAGACAGCAAGGGTTAACAGAATTGAGAAAATTCAATATTCAAGCCCAAAGGATGCAGACTCCCCAAGCGGAATATGAGGTGCTGTTCCTCCAGCTTGCGGTGTTGCTCACTCTGGCCGTGGAGGAGGCCCAGGACCGAGAGGTCGGATGTGGAATGGGAGGGCAAGTGCCTCTAGCACTTCAACTCCCCCTCCCATTCCACATCCGACCTCTCGGTCCTGGGCCTCCTCCACGGCCAGAGTGAGCAACACCGCAAGCTGGAGGAACAGCACCTCATATTCCGCTTGGGGAGTCTGCATCCTTTGGGCTTGAACATTGAATTTTCTCAATTCTGTTAACCCTTGCTGTCTCCTCCCCTTCCCACCTCTCCCTCAGCCCTGGGGCCCTGGCATTCCCTCTATCTCTATCTCTCCCCCACCCTAGTCGCACCAGCTTCTCATTTTCACACCACAAACAGCTTACAATGGCTTGTTCCCTTTATCACCGATACTTTTTTGCATATCTTTCACTCATTGTTCCTTATCTCTCCACATCACCGTCTATATCTCTCGTTTCCCTGATCCCTGACCAGTCTGAAGAAGGGTCTCGGCCCGAAACGTCGCCTATCTCCTTCGCTCCTTAGATGCTGCTGCACCCGCTGAGTTTCTCCAGCTTTTTGTGTACCCTCGATTCTCCAGCATCTGCAGTTCCTTCTTTAAAAAAAAAGGGTTAGTTAGCAGCCTTGTTGTGCGTGGCCCCTTGGGCAAGCGTGACCATAATATGGTTGAGTTCTTCATTAGGATGGAGAGTGACATTGTTAATTCAGAAACACGAGTCCTGAACTTAAAGAATGGTAACTTTGAGGGTATGAGATGTGAATTGGCCAAGATAGACTGGCAATTAATTCTTGAAGGGTTGACGGTGGATATGCAATGGAACGCATTTAAAGACTGCATGGATGAACTACAACAATTGTTCATCCCAGTCTGGCAAAAGAATAGATCAGGGAAGGTGGCACATCCGTGGATAACAAGGGTAATCAGGGATAGTATCAAAGCAAAAGATGAAGCATACAAATTAGCCAGAGAAAGCAGCCTACCAGAGGACTGGGAGAAATTCAGAGACCAACAGAGGAGGACAAAGGGCTTAATTAGGAAAGGGAAAATGGAGTATGAAAGAAAACTGGCAGGAAACATAAAAACTGACTGCAAAAGATTTTATCGATATGTGAAGCGCAAAAGATTAGTTAAAACAAATGTAGGTCCCTTGCAGTCAGAAACAGGTGAACTGATCATGGGGAACAAGGACATGGCAGACCAATTGAATAACTACTTTGGTTCTGTCTTCACTAAGAAAGACATAAATAATTTGCCGGAAATAGCAGGGGATCGCGGGTCAAATGAGATGGAGGAACTGAGTGAAATCCAGGTTAGCCGGAACGTGGTGTTAGGTAAATTGAATGGATTAAAGGCCGATAAATCCCCAGGGCCAGATAGGCTGCATCCCAGGGTACTTTTTAGATTCTGGAGTAGTTCCTGAGGATTGGAGGGTAGCTAATGTAACCCCACTTTTTAAAAAGGGAGGGAGAGAGAAAACGGGGAATTACAGACCAGTTAGTCTAACATCGATAGTGGGGAAACTGCTAGAGTCATTTATTAAAGATGGGATAGCAGCGCATTTGGAAAGAGGTGAAATCATTGGACAAAATCAGCATGGATTTACGAAAGGTAAATCATGTCTGACGTATCTTATTGAATTTTTTGAGGATGTAACTAGTAGAATGGATAAGGGAGAAGCAGTGGATGTGTTATATCTGGACTTTCAGAAGGCTTTCGACAAAGTCCCACACAAGAGATTAGTATACAAACTTAAAGCACACGGTATTGGCGGTTCAGTATTGATGTGGATAGAGAACTGGCTGGCAGACAGGAAGTGAACGGGTCCTTTTCAGGATGGCAGACAGTGACTAGTGGGGTGCCGCAAGGCTCAGTGCAGGGACCCCAGCTATTTACAATATATATTAATGATTTGGACGAGGGAATTAAATGCAACATCTCCAAGTTTGCGGATGACACGAAGCTGGGGGACAGTGTTAGCTGTGAGGAGGATGCTAGGGGGCTGCAGGATGACTTGGATAGGTTGGGTGAGTGGGCAAATGCATGGCAGATGCAGTATAATGTGGATAAATGTGAGGTTATCCACTTTGGTGGCAAAAACAGGAAAGTAGACTATTATTTGAATGATGACCGATTAGGAAAAGGGGAGATGCAACGAGACCTTTGTGTCATGGTACACCAGTCATTGAAAGTAGGCATGCAGGTGCAGCAGACTGTGAAGAAAGCGAATGGTATGTTGACATTCATAGCATAAGAATTTGAGTACAAGAGCAGGGAGGTACTACTGCAGTTGTACAGGGTCTTGGTGAGGCCACACCTGGAGTATTGCGTACAGTTTTGGTCTCCTAATCTGAGGAAAGACATTCTTGCCATAGAGGGAGTACAGAGAAGGTTCACCAGACTGATTCCTGGGATGGCACGACTTCCATATGAAGAAAGACTGGATAGACTCGGCTTGTACTCGCTGGAATTTAGAAGATTGAGGGGGGATCTCATAGAGACTTACAAAATTCTTAAGGGGTTGGACAGGCTAGATGCAGAAAGATTATTCCCGATGTTGGGGAAGTCCAGGACAAGTGGTCACAGTTTAAGGATAAGGGGGAAGTCTTTTAGGACCGAGATGAGAAAACCATTTTTTACACATGGTTAAACACAGAGTGGTGAATCTGTGGAATTCTCTGCCACAGAAGGTAGTTGAAGCCAGTTTGTTGGCTATATTTAAGAGGGAGTTAGATGTGGCCCTTGTGGCTAAAGGGGTCAGGGGGTATGGAGAGAAGGCAGGTACAGGATACTGAGTTGGATATTGAATGGCGGTGCAGGCTCGAAGGGCCGAATGGCCTACTCCGGCACCTATTTTCTATGTTTCTATGTTTCTATGACCCACACTGCTCAACATCGACAAATGGGTTAACGCTGTGAAGATCACTTCAGTCTCACATGTTCTTACATGCTGATGGAGGCCATTTGACCCATTGAGACACGGCTAGCTCTCTCACCTAAATTCCCTCACCTAAATTTTATTTTACATTTCCATCCACTCCATCCAAATTATAGGGGGAGCTTATAGTAGCTAATAAACTGCCTATACACGTGTGTCTTCAGGATGTAGTAGGAGGCTAGAGGACTAGGGAGAGAAACGACACAAAGAGCTGGAGTAACTCAGCGGGTCAGGCAGCATATCTGGAGAACATGGATGGGTGATGTTTCGGATCAGAACCTCTCTCTCCATGGTCACAGGGAGAACGTGCAAACTCCACGCAGACAGCACCCGAGGTCAGGATCGAACCCGGGTCTTGGGCGCCGTGAGTCATGCCAGTGTAGAACACAGAAGAGTACAGCACAGGAACAGGCCCTTCGGCCCACAACTCCAGGCTGCTGCAGGGCCTCCGGCGGCCCACTCCACCGACAGCTCGGCCCACGAACGAGCCGTCCCCTCTGCTCCCACAGCCTCCATTTCCCTGAACCCCCGCAGCCATCCTGTGGACCCCCGGGGGACCCGGAGTGTGTGATGGGGCGTGAGCCCCCAGCGTTGGATTCGCTGCTTTCCATTTTGTGAGACCTATTCTGGAGTTCAAATTTCTAAATTTTGGATTTCTGAATTTCAGAAATGCATGCATCATCTCCAAAAACCCCTTCATCAAAACATCAGGTGCTGGGAATTGTGCAGGAAGGAACTGCAGATGCTGGTTTTTAAACCAAAGGTAGACACAAAATGCTGGAGTAACTCAGCGGGACAGGCAGCATCTCTGGAGAGAAGGAATGGGCCGAGACCCTTCTTCAGTCTGACGTTCAGAGATGCTGCCTGTCCCGCTGAGTTACTCCAGCATTTTTGTGTCTACCTTAGGTGCTGGGAATTGATTTCCTTTTAGTCCCATCAATTTCCCTGAAACCAGTTTGTATTCATGCTAGCTTCTCCGAGCCGCTCATCATAATGACAGAGAGTTTCTGAGAGTTTCATCTTCCAAGTTTTATTACTTGGATTATTTTTTAAAAAAAATTAGACTTTACTTTAGACCTTAGAGATACAGTGCAGAAACAGGCCCCTTCGGCCCACCGGGTCCGGTCCGACCAGCGATTACCCCGTACACTAGCACTCGGAGAAAACCCACACAGGTCACGGGGAGAAAGTGTAAACTCCGTACTCACAGCACCCGTAGTTAGGATCGAACCCAGAACTCTAGCACTATAAGGCAGCAACTCTACCATTGTGCCACCACTGTATCTGATATAAGTATCTAAAATAATGAGAGGCATAGATAGGGTAGACAGTCAGAACCTTATTCCCAAGATGGAAATATCACTGACTACAGGGCATAGCGTTAAGATGAGAGGGGTGAAGTCTATAGGAGATGTGCAGGGTAAGAGGGTGGTGGGTGCCTGGAACGCGCTGCCAGGGGTGGTGCTGGAGACAGATATGATAGTGGTGTTTAAAAGGCTTTTGGATGGGCACATGGATATGCAGGGAATGGAGGGATGTGGATTATGTGCAGGCAGTTAGTCAATAGACAATAGACAATAGGTACAGGAAAAGGCCATTCGGCCCTTCGAGCCAGCACCGCCATTCAATGTGATCATGGCTGATCATCCCCGATCAGTACCCCGTTCCTGCCTTCTCCCCATATCCCCTGACTCCGCTATCTTTAAGAGCCCTATCTAGCTCTCTCTTGAAAGTATTCAGAGAACCGACCTCCACCGCCCTCTGAGGCATAGAATTCCACAGACTCACCACTCTCTGTGAGTAAAAGTGTTTCCTCGTCTCTGTTCTACATGGCTTACCCCTTATTCTTAAATTGTGGCCCCTGGTTCTGGACTCCCACAACATCGAGAACGTTTTCCTGCCTCTAGCGTGTCCAAACCCTTAACAATCTTATATGTTTCAATACAATCCCCTCTCATCCTTCTAAATTCCAGAGTGTACAAGCCCAGCCGCTCCATTCTCTCAGCATATGACAGTCCCACCATCCCTGGAATTAACCTTGTAAACCTACGCTGCACTCCCTCAATAGCAAGAATGTCCTTACTCAAATTAGGGGACCAAAACTGCACACAATACTAGTCATGGCAATGGAAAAATAGACACTGGAAACGTTAGACCTTGCCATTACACACAGACTGTGTGTGAGCCTCTTCCTTTCCACATGTCTAAAGGTGCTAAATGTTTGTAAGTTCTCTCCATGACCTGCGTGGGTCTCTCCGGATGCTCCAGTTTCCTCCCACATTCCAAAGAAGTACAGGTTTGGAGGTTAATTGGGTTTGTGTAAATATAAATTGTCCCTAGTGTGTAGGGGATAGTATTATTGTGCGGGGATCGCAGGTTAGTATGGACTCAATGGGCCGAAGGGCCTGTTTCCACGCTGTATCTCTTATCTCTCCATTCCCTGCATTGAGATAGAAGAATGGTCAGTTACAGAGAAATGTGAGGTGTTACATTCTGGGACGTCTGAAAAGGGCAGGACCCACACAGTGAATGGTGGGGCTCTGGTGAGTGTTGTGGAGCAGAGGGATCTAGGAGCACAGGTGCATGGTTCCTTGAAGGTCAAGTCGCAAGTGGTCAAAAAGGCTTTTGGTACATTGGCCTTCATCAGTCAGAGTATTAAGTACAGAAGTTGGGAGGTCAAGTTGCAGTTATATAAGATGTTGGTAAGACAGTATTTAGAGTATTGTGTTCAGTTCTGGGCATCATGTTATAGGAAAGATGGTGTCAAACTGGAAATGGTACAGAGAAGATTTACGAGGATGTTACCAGGACTAGAGGCTGGAACTCTATTCCTTGGAGCGCAGGAGGATGAGGGGTGATCTTATAGAGGTGTATAGATCGGGTAGATGCACAGAGTCTCTTGCCCAGAGTCGGTGAATCGAGGACCATAGGACAGAGGTTTAAGGTGAAGGGGATAAGATTTAATAGGAATCTAAGGGGGTAACTTTTTCACAAAAAGGGTGGTGGGTGTATGGAACAAGCTGCCAGAGGAGGTAGTTGAGGCATTTAAGAAACAGTTAGCCAGGTGCATGGATAGGACAAGTTTCAAGGTTTCAAGGTCAGTTTATTGTCACATGAAATTCGATTTACCATACAGCAATGCCAAATAAAACAAGACACACAACTCCATAAAAGTTAACATAAACATCCACCACAGTGGATTCCCCATGTTCCTCACTGTAATGGAAGGCAAAACGTCCACCGTTTTATTCTCCCGTGGTGGGGGCGGTCGAAGCTCCCGTGCCCTGCTGTAAAAGCTCTCGCGTCGAGGCGGTCGAAGCTCCTGCGTCTTGGAGTTCTCGAAGTCAGTCTCTGACCAGAGACCGTGAGCTCCACGATGTTAAGTCCGCAAGCACCCGCGATAGAGCTCAGAGGTTGATCCCAGGCAAAGTGATCGCAAGCTCCGTGATGGTAAGTCTGCAGGCTCCCACGCTGCAGCTCTCGAAATCGGTCTGCAGCAAAGGCCGGCAACTCCTCGATATTAGGCCGCAGTGCGGACGGAGATACGATACGGGAAAAAATTGAACCTCCATCGAGATAAGAGATTAGAAAAAGTTTCCCAACCACCTCCCACCCCCCCCCCCCCCCACACCCCACATAAAACAAGCTAAAGAACACTAAAAACATACATTTAACACATACAAACAAACAACAAAAGAATGAAGGGACAGACAGACTGTTGGCAAGGCAGCCATTGCTGGCGCCACCCGGTGGTTTGGAGGGATATGGACCAATTGCAGGCTTGTTGGACTAGTGTAGCTTGGACATGTTAACCGGTGTGAGCAGGTTGGGCCGAAGGGCCTGTTTCCACACTGTATGACTACAACTCTAATGGTCCATAATTACATTCTTGACCTTGGGTCAAGAATTGCTAATGACAATGGAGAAGATGGGTAGTCCTCCGTTCACCAAGATAGAAATAGGTGAAGCTGCAGGTCTGGATAACATCACAACTGAACAGATCAAGCACCTTGGACCAACTGCAAAACCGTGGTTGCTGGCCGTGTTTAACACCTGCATGGAGAGATGTCACATCCCATAGACCTGGCGTCGCACACGTGTCATAGTATTGCTGAAGCCAGGCAAAGATCCATCAGCAGCAGAGGGCTACAGGCAAATATCACTTTGTTGCCACATAGCTACAAGCTGTTTGAGCGATTCATCTTGATCCGCCTCAACCCGGTGATAGAGCCATCCCTAATAAAGGAGCAGGCAGGGTTCTGGCCTGGGAGGTCCTGCACAGGTCAGCTTCTCAATCACACCCCACATTTAGAGGATGGCTTTCAGGAAGGTGTTATCACAGGCGCTGTTCTGGTAGACCTCTCAGCCACTTATGATACAGTAGTTATGGGCCTGTCCCACTTAGGCGACTCCTTAGGCGACTGCCAGGGACTAGTTTTAATGGAATCCACCTACGACACCTGACGACAACCTACGACCACACCTACGCCAATCTATGACAACATACGACACCTGGCGCCAACCTACGCCAACCTACGCCAACCTACGCCAACCTATGCCAACCTACGCCAACCTACGCCAACCTATGCCGACCTACGCCAACCTACGCCAACCTACGCCAACCTATGCCGACCTATGCCGACCTACGCCAACCTACGCCGACCTACGCCGACCTACGCCAACCTACGCCAACCTACGCCGACCTACGCCGACCTACGCCGACCTACGCCAACCTACGCCAACCTACGCCAACCTACGCCAACCTACGCCAACCTACGCCAACCTACGCCAACTACAACAGCAAGATTTGTCACCACTGCCGCCGAAAATGTTCAACATGTTGAAAAATCTGCGGCAGTGGCCTGTAGTCGCCCAAAAAAATCGCTTAAGTGGGACAGGCCCATAAACCATCGCTGGCTGTTACACAAAGTACTTGATCTGACACACAACTTGCATCTAACCAACCTGGTGAAGACTCTGGTCAAAAACAGACGCTTCTTTGTCAAGCTGTCAGGAAAGAAAAGTCGCTGGAGCAGGCAGAAAGACGGCCTCCCTCGTGGAAGTGTCCTGGCACCCGCCTTGTTCAATATCTATGTTGACGAGCAGCCTATCCATCCCAACACCAGGAGTTTCATTTATGCAGATGACCTGTGCATTACAACCCAAAGTGCTGACTTCCTCGAGGCAGAAGCTGCTCTACGTGAGGCTCTGTTCAATCTGTCCTCCACTACAAAGAGAATCACCTGAGAGCCAATCCATCTAAAACCTAAGTGTGCGCCTTCCACTTGAAGAACAAGTATGCAAATCGAAGGTTGAAGATCATATGGAACGGGGTCAGATTGGAGCACTGTGACAATCCAGTCTATCTCTGTGTGACTCTTAGAAACATAGAAACATAGAAAATAACTGCACCGCCATTCAATATGATCATGGCTGATCATCCAACTCAGTATCCTGTACCTGCCTTCTCTCCATACCCCCTGATCTCTTTAGCCACAAGAGCCACATCCAACTCTTGAATATAGCCAATGAACTGGCCTCAACTACCTTCTGTGGCAGATAATTCCCGAGACTCACCACTCTCTGTGTGAAAAATGTTTTCCTCATCTCGGTCCTAAAGGAATTCCCCCTTATCCTTAGACTGTGACCCCTTGTTCTGGACCTCCCCAACATCGGGAACAATCTTCCTGCATCTAGCCTATCCAACCCCTTAAGAATTTTGTCAGTTTCTATAAGATCCCCCCCCAGTCTTCTAAATTCTAGCGAGTACAAGCCAAGTCTATCCAGTCTTTCCTCATACGAAAGTCCTGACATCCCAGGAATCAGTCTGGTGAACCTTCTCTGTACCCCTTCTATGGCAAGAATGTCTTTTCTCAGATTTGGAGACCAAAACTGTACGCAATACTCCAGGTGTGGTCTCACAAAAACCCTGTACAACTGCAGTAGAACCTCCCTGCTCCTATACTCAAATCCTTTCGCTATGAATGCTAACATACCATTTGCTTTCTTCACTGCCTGCTGCACCTGCATGCCTACTTTCAATGATTGGTGTACCATGACACCCAGGTCTCGTTGCATCTCCCCTTTTCCTAATTTGCCACCATTAAGATAATAGTCTAACCTCCTGTTTTTGCCACCAAAGTGGATAACCTCACATTTATCCACATTATACTGCATCTGCCATGCATTTGCCCACTCACCCAGCCTGTCCAAGTCACCTTGCAGCCTCCTAGCATCCTCCTCACACCTAACACTACCCCCCAGCTTCGTGTCATCCGCAAACTTGGAGATGTTGCATTCAATTCCCTCGTCCAAATTATTAATATATATTGTAAATAGCTGGGGTCCCAGCACTGAGCCTTGCGGTACCCCACTAGTCACTGCCTGCCATTCTGAAAAGGACCTGTTTACTCCTACCCTTTGCTTCCTGTCTGCCAGCCAGTTCTCTATCCACATCAATACTGAACCCCCAATACCGTGTGCTTTACGTTTGTATACTAATCTCTTATGTGGGACCTTGTCGAAAGCCTTCTGAAAGTCTAGATATAACACATCCACTGGTTCTCCCTTATCCACTCTACTAGTTACATCCTCAAAAAATTCTATAAAATTCGTCAGACATGATTTACCTTTCGTAAATCCATGCTGGCTTTGTCTAATGATTTCACCACTTTCCAAATGTACTGCTATCCCATCTTTAATAACTGACTCTAGCAGTCTCTTGATCGATCTCTGACCTACAAAGCACATATCACCAAGCTTAAAGGAAAAGTCAGCTGGAGAAATGCTCTTCTTTGTAAGCTGAGTACCTCAAAATGGGGAGCAAATTCCACAACCATTCGATCAACAGCTCTGGCTCTCTGCTTCTCTGCTGTCGAGTGTGCCTGCGCAGTATGGGAGCGTTCAGCTCATGCTAGGAAGATTGATCCTGTGCTAAACACAAGCAGTCGCTGCATCAGTGGATGCATGAAACCCGCCAAGACTGACAACATCTGCCTACTCACTGGCATTGCACCCCCTGGAATCAGAGGAGCTGTAGCTAGTCAAAAAGAACGCCTCAGACAATCAGAGGATGAAAGACACGCCCTACATGGCCACCCTTTGAAATCACACAGTAGTTTCCTCTCTCCTGTCCATCCTCGGGTCTGCAGTGCATCGTCCAGAAGGCTCAAACTCTGGGAAGAGAGACTAGAGAAATCTCCGGAAGACATTCACATCTCAACAGACTGTGGACAGGCGTGGGGAGGAGCCAATGGAACATGCTGAAGTGGGGACATACTGAAGATGCAGCAGACTGCGAGTGCAGACGGGGGGCCTACAGACTCTGGCACATCTCCTGAGCTGTGACCTGCTGCATGACACATGCACTGTAGTAAAGGACCTTGCAGAGGCCAACCACATGGCACTAAAATGTGCTCACTATTGGCAAACAGTTGTGTGATGATATGTGTGAAAGATACATCTTCTAGATGCGCTGGGATGCATCCTCAGTGATGTGACCTGGGATCATCGGGTGTTTCTGGTCTCACAACATCAGACACCCTCGCCCAGGCGACCCAGCCGGGGTTGATCAGGCCCCGACTTGCGTCCCAGCAGCAACCGCCCACGGATCAGCCATCTTAATCCAAAGCCACCTAGTGGCTTTCTCTGCGGCTTCGCTTGCGGATTGAATGGCCCTCTTCTTTGCCAGCCCCGTAATGCCCAACTGGTTGAGCACTTTGCAGAGTGGGCGTGCTGCAAAGCCTCTACAGCCCACCTCTATGGGCTCGTAGTATGTCTTCCAGACGCTGTCCTGGCACATCTCCACCAGTTCCTGGTACTTTGCGCGTTTCCCCTCATTAGCCTCTTCAATACGCATGAAATAATACACAAAGATAGAACTTACACGTAGCTTTTCCCGTGTTGGATTGCGAGGTGTCATCGATCATGAGGTCGATAATGAACAGAGAAACCAGCCAGCGACGGGCTGGGACTCTCCCAGTGAGCGGGGCCGAGCGATCTGATGACGGAGGAGGGCCCGGTCTGAAGAGTCGCCCCTCAGGGCGCCACGGTCGACGGAGAAGCCGGCACGGAGCGAGGGGACGTAGCGGGGTGGTCGGGTCGGAGCCAGGAGGTTGAGCTGGAGCCTCGATAGAGTCTCGATAAGAATAAGAGGTCGGCCATTTAGGACTAAGATGAGGAAAAACTTTTTCACCCAGAGAATTGTGAATCTGTGGAATTCTCTGCCACAGAAGGCAGTGGAGGCCAATTCACTGGATGTTTTCAAGAGAGAGTTAGATTTAGCTCTTAGGGCGAACAGAATCACGGGATGTGGGGAAAAAGCAGGAATGGGGTACTGATTCTGGATGATCATATTGAATGGCGGTGCTGGCTCGAAGGGCCGAATGGCCTACTCTTGCGCCTATTTTCTATGTTTCTATGAATTGGTGCAAGGACGGGGTCAGGCTGAGGTGGACAGATCGAAAAGTAAGATGGACCCGTCGTGTGGGGGGGAGGGGGGGGGGCAAGAGCAGAGGGGGACCCGGTGAAGGGGACGAGGAAGGGATGAGTACTGTCAGCACCTGTGTGGCGACTCATTTACGATAGGATAGAACTTTATCCCAGGAAGGAAATTGGTCTGCCAACAGTCTTAAAACACAATAAGATACATGATATATGAAATTATTTGTACGTTTGTAAGCAAAAACAAGTAATTCCACTACGCCTCGCACGATTCAAGTGACCATAAACGATATCATCATCAACAATGGTGCTTGCCTTGGTGAGGACTGGGAGAATCTGAAGATGGATTAAGGAAGAGGCAGTCGAGATTATCTCTGGTGTGAAACAGTTTCATCAACCCTAACTGGGGAAACCTTGTACTTTGGTCCGAGTCTGTACATTTTGTTGTTCCAAAGTCAGCATCACCAACAATAGTTTGTCTGGATCGTAAAGGTGGATCATTCTCTGATCTCAATGTAATTGCAACGTTGAATATTGAAAGTTTAAATAAACGTTACAAGTTTGAGGTAAGTGAATTCAGAAATTCAGAAACAGGAAGTGAAAGTATGCCAGAATTGTAGCTACAGCACGGATATAGGTGACAAGTCAGGGAAAGATATTATTCTGAAACAAACGTTCAATAATATTTTTAAATGATGAACCAGGTCAGATAAATGTCCAGTGAAACATAGAAACATAGAAAATAGGTGCAGGAGTAGGCCATTCAGCCCTTCGAGCCTGCACCGCCATTCAATATGATCATGGCTGATCATCCAACTCAGTATCCTGTACCTGCCTTCTCTCCATACCCCCTGATCCCTTTAGCCACAAGGGCCACATCTAACTCCCTCTTACATATAGCTAATGAGCTGGCCTCAACTACTTTCTGTGGCAGAGAATTCCATAGATTCTTCCCTACTTCCCCACAGCCATCAGGCTATTACACCTGGCTCGGACAAAACTCTGAACATTAATACCCCTCCATCTGTTATTTGCACTTTATTAATTTATTAATTAATGTGTGTATTTAAGTATATAACTGTAGTCAATGCCTACTATGTTCTGTTGTGCTATGCAAAGAAATAATTTCATTGTCCTGTCAGGGACACATGACAATAAACTCTTTTGACTTGACTTTTGACTTTGACTTGACTTTGAGATTCACACTCTCTGTGTGAAAAAAGAAATTCTCATCTCGGTCCTAAAAGACTTCCCCTTTATCCTTAAACTGTGTCCCCTTGTTCTGGACCTCCCCAACATCGGGAACAATCTTCCTGCATCTAGGCTGTCCAACCCCTTAAGAATTTTGTAAGTTTCTATAGGATCCCTCCTCAATCTTATACATTCTAGTGAGTACAAGCCGAGTCTATCCAGTCTTTCTTCATATGAAAGTCCGGCCATTCCAGGAATCAGTCTGGTGAACCTTCTCTGTACTCCCTCTATGGCAAGAACGTCTTTCCTCAGATTAGGAGACCAAAACTGTACACAATACTCCAGGTGTGGTCTCACCAAGGCGCTGTACAACTGAAGTAGAACCTCCCTGCTCCTATACTCAAATCCTTTTGCTATGAATGGTAACATACCATTTGCTTTCTTCACTGCCTGCTGCACCTGCATGCCTACGTTCAATGACTGGTGTACCATGACACCCAGGTCTCGTTGCATCTCCCCTTTTCCTAATCGGCCACCATTCAGGAAATGCACCACTCACAGGTACAAGGCTCAAGTTAAATCCAGACCTCGGATGCTGTCTTTGTGGAGTTTGCATGTATTCTGTTTTCATTGAACATAGAAGAGTACAGCACGGAATCAGGCCCTTCGGCCCACAATGTCTGTGCTGAACATGATGCCAACTGTTATCTGCCTGCATATTATCCATATCCCTCCCATCCCTGCATATACAGTACAGGTACCTGTCCAAAAGTCTCTTAAATGCCACAATTGTATCGTTTTCCTCACACACCCCAAAGGTGTGCATGCCGGTCGGTTAGCTGGCTCCTGTAAATTACTCCCAGTATTGGTGGGAAGGCTTCAGATGGCGAGAGTTGATTGCCGTGTGAGAGTGAATTGGTAACTGGGAAAATATGTGGGAGATTTGGATTGATGGGATGACTGGAGTAACTCAGCGAGACAGGCAACTTCTCTGGAGAGAAGGAATGGGTGACATTTCGGGACGAGACCTTTCTTCAGACTGAGAGTCAGTGGAGAGGGAGACATCGGTGACTACAAGGCATACAAAGAGAATCAGTCTGAAGAAACGTCACCCATTCCTTCTCTCCAGAGAAGCTGCCTGTCCCGCTGAGTTACTCCAGCATTTTATGTCTATCTTCAAGGGAGCAGAGAAGAATTGCGAGGATGTTGCCAGGACTCGAGCTATAGGATGACGTTAAGCAGGAGGAAGAGGACTGATCTTATAGAAATGTACAAAATGATGAGCGGCATAGATTGGGTTGATGCACATGTTTACCACATCACAGCAGTTGCCAGATTTCCAATGTATTTCAAAGGCACAAAGAGCTGGAGTAACTCATCAGGTCAGGCAGCATCTCTGGAGAACATGGATAGGTGATGTTTTGGGTTGGAGTCTTCTTCAGACTGATTCAGAATCAGTCTTGAATCGGTCTGTAGAAGGGTCACACAGTTATAAGTGATAGCAGCAGAATTAGGCCATTCAGGCCATCAAGTCTACACTGCCATTCAATCGTGGCTGATCAATCACTCTCCCTCCTAACCCCATTCTCCTGCCCTCCCCATAACTCCATAATGTGCAAATTGCCTACAGACAGCGCCAGTAGTCAGGACCGAACCAGGGTGTCTGGCGCTGTAAGGCAGCAACTCTACCATGCCATGCCAATGGAGGCAGATACTCTTTCAATATTGATACAATACACTTGAAACACCAAGAACTAAAAGGCTATGGATCAGATAGAATCGTGGAAGTAAGTACGGACATGGTGGGCTGAAGGGCCTGTTCCCTGCAGTATCTCTAAACTAAATATAGATTCAACATGCTCAGGATTTCTTTATACATTAATTCCTTCATCCCATGAATGAAACGCTGACCTTTCTCTGCACTGCCTCCAAACTGTATACTGTAATCAAGTGCCCTATAAAATGACAGTATATCTTCTCTACTTTGACACTCCATAACCCTGTTGCAATAAAACATTCTATTAGTTTTCCAAATCACTTGCTGCACCCGTATGCCAAAGCTTGTGTGTCATGTGCAACGACCTCCATTTCCATTTGGACATAGAACATAGAACAGTACAGCCCAGGGGAAGGATCTCGACCCGAAACGTCACCCATTGCTTCAATCCAGAGATGCTGCATGTCCAGCTGAGTTATTCCAGCATTTTGTGTCTCTCTTTCCCAGGAAACGGCCCTATGGCCCATGTTACCTGTACCGAACATGATGCCAAGACCAACTCATAGCTGCCCGCACACAATGCACAACCCTCCATTCCCTGCATATCCATGTGCCTATCTAAGGATATTTTACTTCGGAGTCACGTGAGTGACTACGTGAAGACCCCGTCCAGCACGCATGCGCGACATTAGCGTTCATGCAGTGCACCCGCGACGAACGGGAGTTCAAGGCGCTCCCGCTACAAATTGAAAAGTCGGGCCGACAGGTAAGTTTTACCGTGGCCGTGTGTCTTTCTCTCTGTGGTCTTGTGTTCCAGGAAGAATGAGCAAGGCCCGAGGAAAGAAGTCTGCAGCTCACCCCCGTTCGTCCTCCGTTGAGGAATGCTCTTTGGAGGGGGGGCAAGAGGCGGCGGGTATAACTACCGAGCCGAGCCCAGCACCGCTAGTGCTGCCTGAGCAGCGGGCTGGAGGTACCTGCAGCCAGAACCGGGCGGTAGTGTCCGACGTTTCGGATGAAGATGCCTTACCGCTCGAGAGGGACACAGGCAGCCGCCTAAGCCGCATGGAACGGCTCATGGAGCAATTACTCCAGCGAGATCTGCTGAGAGAGCAGCAGCAGACTCGCCAAGGGAGCTCAGGCACTCCCGCCGTGCCTTTTACGGCACTGGCCATTGCTTCACCTTCTTTTGAAGGCAGCATTGGCGACCAGGTCTGGGCTGGTCAAGAAGAGGGGTCACTGGCTGAAGATATCGGGAGTACGCAGGGTGTACAGGAACAGGAAGAGCTGCTGGGTGTGGTCAACCGCTACGTGGTCATTCCACAAGCGGGTCGGCCATTAGAGCCGAAACTTGCAGCCAGCATTAACCACCTGTCCTCTAAACCCCTACAAGAACAGGTGGTCAATGAGGCTCTTCAACTATATACAGCCCCAGTAAATTGTACATCTTTGAATGTACCTGCTGTCAATAGCCAAATTTGGGGACATTTGGGGCAGAACATCAGAAACCTGGAGTTGAAGCTCCAGAAGATCCTTAAACTCCTGACTGCAGGAATCACATCTTATGCTCGGTCCATTGATGGTGCGGACATCTCCACAAATCAGCAAGACACATTAGCTCTGCTGTGCACCACTCAATATGAAATAAATAATTTGCGAAAGGAGATTATCAAGCCTGCCCTCAACCCTAAATTTGCGGGACTTTGCAAAACACCGGGGTCAGAACCTCCTATTCTGCTCTTTGGGAAAGACCTTCCAAAAAAGGTGAAAGACCTGGAAGAAGAATCCAAGACCTTTGGTCTCGTGAGGGCAGGTTTGGGACCGAGCAGACCCAACAAACCCAGGCGGCAGTACCCCATGGCGTCCACCAGTCGTCGACCACACTATGGGACTGGTGAAAGCTCGGGGTCCGCAACCATTCCCCGTAAGCCTTTTTTAGGCCAGGGCCCAGAGCGGACCCCATGGAAAATGCGCCACCCCCAACAACATCGAGATAAACATCAACCCTCTACAGCCCAGCAGACGCCTCATCGCCCAGCGAAGAGGCAGAAGAAGCACCAATAACCATGGAGGTAGGTGGGTCTGGTTCCTCTCAGCATATGTGCAGTAGGGGCTCTGTACTAACAGGGGGGAGATTGCACTTGTTTTTGGATGCATGGGAATCCATCACTAATGACAAGTATATACTCAGCAGCGTTCATGGCTACAAAATTGACTTTGTCCATAAAAATTCTCCACCAGTTCAGCATATGCCCAAAAGGGTATTCGCCCTCTCAGTCAAGGAGAAACAAGAGGGTCAAGCTGAACTGATGAGGTTACAAGCTAAAGGTGTCATTGAAAGAACAAAACATGAACCTTTGGAATTTGTGTCTAATATTTTCACTAAAATCAAAAAAGATGGTGGACGACGCATCATCATTGACTTAACTACTTTGAACAAGTCTGTCAGGTATATACATTTCAAGATGGATACTTTTGACACAGCCAGACTATTGGTTTCTAGAGGGTACTTTCTAGCAAGCATTGGTTTAAAAGATGCCTACTACTCAGTACCCATACACAAGGAGCATCGAAAATATTTAAAATTTATCTGGATGAAACAGCTATGGCAATATAAAGCCTTACCAAATGGGCTAACCTCTGCTCCAAGGGTGTTTACTAAAATCTTAAAACCTGCCTTGGCATTATTGAGGAAACAAAAGCATATAGTCATGGCGTATTTAGACGACATTTTAATAGTAGGGAAAACCTTGGAGACAGCCATTCTGGCAGTAGCAGCCACCAAACGTTTGTTTGAAACTTTGGGGTTTGTCATACATCCAGATAAATCCAATCTTACACCGTCCACTGCCATGGACTATCTTGGATTTACGATAGATACTGTTCGCATGATTGTAACTCTGCCGAAGGGGAAAGCATCAGAATTGGCGCTATCATGCAACGAACACATGAATAAACATCAGCCAACCATACGGGAAGTAGCTAGAGTTATTGGCAAAATGGTAGCAGCTTTTCCAGCTGTACAATTTGGGCCTTTGCACTATCAAAATTTGCAAAGAGCTAAAGTGCATGCACTAAAGCAAAACTCAGGTCACTTTGACCGAGCTATGAGTTTAACTGCTGAATCCATTCCAGAGTTACAATGGTGGGCAAGGAACGTAAGACTCAGCTCCAGTCCCATAATGATTACCAACCCAGTATTAACCATTCAAACGGATGCCAGTGCTTTGGGCTGGGGAGCAACTAACATGCAATCCAGCACAGGGGGCAGATGGAGTAAATTTGAATCATCTTGCCTACAGACACGGGGTATCAACTATTTAGAAATGTTGGGTGCGTTTTATGGGTTAAAAGCATATTCATCTAATACGCATCATGCACATGTCCGGTTGCAACTAAATAATACCACGGTGGTGGCTTATATCAATCACATGGGTGGTGTAAAGTCGATATCGTGTGACAATTTGGCCAACCTAATCTGGCATTGGTGTGTTTAAAAGGCATATTTGGTTATCAGCAACTTACCTACCAGGTAAGCAAAATACAGTGGCAGACACCAGGTCACGTAGATTCAATGATAACATCGAATGGATGTTAAATCCCAAAGTATTTGCTGAAATTACAAAGCAATATGGCACACCAGATATCGATCTATTTGCATCCAGGCTGAATCACCAGGTACCAACGTATGTCGCTTGGGAACCAAACCCTGAGGCAGCAGCAGTTGATGCATTCTCGCTGCATTGGGGGAAAATGTTCTTTTATGCTTTTCCTCCCTTCTGCCTCATCAGTCGGGTATTACGCAAGATTCAATTGGATTCCGCTTCAGGAATCTTGATAATACCTGACTGGCCTACACAGCCATGGTTCCCAGTGGCTTTCGACATGGCTGTTGAAACACCGTTGGAATTCCCCAGCAGTCGACAGTTATTAATCCACCCAGTGTCAGGCATTAGTCACCCGTGCCATGACAGAGTGAATCTCCTGGCTTGCAGATTCTAAAAAGACCTCTACTGGGCCTGGGACTGTCTGAGGACGCCATCAACATGATGACCGCATCTCACCGGGAGTCCACCAGGAGACAATACCTGACCAATATAAGAAAATGGGAACGGTATTGCTCCAAAACAGGAACTACCTACACTACAGCTACAGCCACCAGTGTTGTGGAGTTTCTGCTTGGATTACATCGGGAAGGACTCAGCTACAGCGCCATTAATATAGCCAGGAGTGCGTTGTCAGCTTATTTGGTTCCAGCAGCAGGACAACTGACTTTGGGGTCCCATCCACTAGTGGTCAAAATCATGAGGGGCATTTTTAACACCAATTCCCCTAGGCCTAGGTACACTCAGATCTGGGATGTCAGCATAGTACTGACGTACCTTAGGGGATGGCCACCACCCAGGTCACTTACTCTGGAACAACTTACACTGAAATCAGTCATGCTCATGGCACTAGTGTCAGCTCAAAGGGTACAGTCCCTCCACCTTCTGAGGCTGGACAGCATGACAGAGTCATTGGACTGTATCACATTTCACATTCAGGGGCTGGTCAAACAAACTAGACCAGGTACCACGCCTCCAGTTATGGAGTTCCGGGCATATTTCACCTGACCCACGGTTGTGTGCCAAGACCCATCTCGCCAACTACATAGACACAACATATAACTTAAGAGGGAGAGAAAAAGCCTTATGGATAAGCCACAAGAAGCCTCATGGTCAGGTGACGAGCCAAACCATTTCAAGGTGGCTCAAGCAGGTGCTTAAGTCCGCGGGAGTCGATACTAATGTGTACAAATCTCATTCCACCAGGGCTGCATCTACGTCGGCGGCTAGGCGAATGGATGTGCCTATGGACCATATTCTGGCCAGAGCAGGATGGTCCTCGGAAAGAACTTTCCAAAGGTTTTATAATAAGCCGCTGGCGGAGCCTGCTACATTTGCAGACAGAATTTTAGAGTCTGCAGATAATATTTAATTTAAGCCCGGGGGAGCTCTCTGTTTTTTTGTTGTTATTAATAAACCTTTTTTGTTCACAAACAGGTTATTGTTGATTGTATAACATGCTTCCTCCGTCTAAGGTCTTCAGGCAGTGAGTGAAGCATGAGCTGGTTCACGGTTCGGATTCACAGAGCTTTGAAGTCTTCACGTAGTCACTCACGTGACTCCGAAGTAAAATAGTAAGATTAAATGAGAACTTACCAGTTCGAAGTTTGATCTGTATTTTATGAGGAGTTACGATGAGGGATTACGTGCCCTCCGCTCCCACCCTCTATTATACAGATCAACTGGTAATTAAGTTCTTATTTTTTCTTTACTATATTTATTTCAATTGTTGTGTTTTCTGTGAATCCACACCGCTGCTTTGAAGAAATGTCGCGCATGCGTGCTGGACGGGGTCTTCACGTAATCCCTCATCGTAACTCCTCATAAAATACAGATCAAACTTCGAACTGGTAAGTTCTCATTTAATCTTACTATTTTAAATACCACTATCTTATCTGCCTGCACCACCCATCCCCAGCAGTGCGTTCCAGGCACCCACCACCCTCTGTGTAAATACCTGTCCAAACATCTCCTTTGGCCCTCTCACCTTAAAGCTAGGCCCTCTGGTATGTGGTGTTTCCATTCTGGGAAGAAAGTTCTCAACGTCTACCCTATCTATGCCTCCCATAATTTTATATACTTCGATCAGGTCTCCATGAAACATTGAGTCCAGAGAAAACAAACCCATTTTCTCCTTAGAGCTAATCCTCTTTAAACTAGGTATCTTTCTGGTAAACCTCCTCTGCACCCTATCCAAAGCCTCCACATGCTCCCTGTAATGGGGCGACCAGAACTGCACGCAAAACTCTAATTGCAGCCCAAGCAAAGTCCGATAAAGTTGCAGCATGACATCCAGACTCTTATACTCAATGCAGGCAAGTGAACAATATGGGCTACAAAAAACAGGGGAAAGAAAGTATACAGGTCCACCACTGATTTTTCAGCAACGGGTGGTCCAGTCGCCCCTTTAATCTGGACACCCCCCTCCCGCTGGAAGTCTCCCCGAAAACGTGGCACCTAGGCCGGGTGAGGCGGCCGATCTCCACCTCATCGGGACTTTGAATCGCCGGTTCAAATTTGCCCCCTGTGGCTGGGGCTCTGGAACTCCGGCCCGGCCAGAGTCGGCAGATCCGTTGCCATTGCCGACTTCCACGGCCGACTTTGCGGGCCGGTATCTCGCCCCCCCCCCCCGAGTCCATGACCTCTGTTCGTCCGGCAAAACAGATAACACGGCAAGGCTCAGGAACCAAGGGCGTCGGAAAATCGGCGGTGGACCTGTAATATAATATTACACTACAATAATATAAATATATATAGTACAGGAAATAACCTTGAAAACTAAGGAGACAGAAAACGGAAGGCCAAATATGTTCATAGATATGTAGTTATCCTGGGAAATGCACGGATCTTATCAGTTATCAGTGTAGTTTATAGTCACATGTACCGAGGTACGGTGAACAGCTTTTGTTGCATTAGGCTTGCTGCCTTACTAATGACCTCCACTCTGTGGCTGGGGTGGTGAATACATACAGGTTACAGCTCCACACACTGTCATTTTTAATCCCAGGGGGCAACACCTTTATGCCACTGCTCACAGGCAGAAAGAGATACATAGCTCAGTGTAGAAACAAGTGAACTAGCTGAGAAGTGAAATCTCTCCTCAACAGCTGCAAATGGGGCAGAACAAGAAGGAAAGTTTCACAACAGCAAAAGAAGTCTCACGTCAAGTCAAGTCAAGTCAAGTCAAGTTTATTTGTCACAGACACATACAAGATGTGCAGTGAGATGAAAGTGGCAATGCCTGCGGATTATGCAGAAACACTACAGAACACAACAGTACAGGACAGAATCAGTATTTACATGTTAGAAAAAAAAACAATTTTAAAAAGACACAACACAACAGTAAATTAGTCCCTGGTGAGATAAGAGTTTACGGTCCTGGTGGCCTGTGGGAAGAAACTCCGTCTCATCCTCTCTGTTTTCACAGCGTGACAGCGGAGGCGTTTGCCTGACCGTAGCAGCTGGAACAGTCCGTTGCTGGGGGGGTAGGGGTCCCCCATAATGTTGCTGGCTCTGGATCTGCACCTTCTGTGTGTAGGTCCTGCACGGGGGCGAGTGTAGTTCCTATAGTGGAGTCCGGCCGAACGCACTACTCTCAGCAGAGCCTTCCTGTCCTGGGCAGAGCAGTTCCCAAACCAGATTGTGATGTTGCCGGACAAGATGCTTTCTACAGCCCCAGAGTAGAAGCACTGAAGGAACCTCAGAGAGACTCTGAATTTCCTCAGCTGCCTGAGGTGGTAAAGGTGCTGCCTTGCCTTACTCACCAGTGTGGCAGCGTGTGTCTGTCACTGGTATTTAATTAATGGCAAATTCATCTGTTAACATGCTACATCAGTCATGGCGAATTAAACCATTGAATGTCAATCGTTGATGTTTAGTACATACTGTAGAACATAAAACAGCGCAGCACAAGAACAGGCCCTTCAAAAGTGATAAGAGCAGAATTGGGCCATTCGGCCCATCAAGTATACTCCACCATCCAAAATCATGGCTGATCCATCTTTCCCTCTCAACCCCATTTTCCTGACTACTCTCCATAACCCCAGACACCCATACTAATAGAAAGATTAAATGAGAACTTCCCATTTGAAGTTTGATCTTTATTTTATGAGAAGTTGAAGTGAGGGTTTACGTGCAGTGCCCGCCGCCCGCAAGCGCGTCAAACTTTAAAGCAGCTGTATGAAACAGTTGCTGACCTAAGCTATAGTAAGATTAACGAACCCGAACTACCAAATGATCTTTATGAGAATAGGGTTGGGAGTGGAGGGCACGTAAACCCTCACTTCAACTTCTCATAAAATGAAGATCAAACTTAAAATGGTTTAATCTTTCTATTTTATTTCGAAGTCACGTGAGTGACTATGTGAAGATTTCGAAGATCTGTTGTTTCATGCAAACAAACTGCCTCAGTCGATCAGACAAGGCTGAAGAAACATACTGGACTAAAACATGATATTGACTTAAACACGTCCATGCTTTTAATGAAAATAATGATAACGGCCCCTTACATCAGGGATAAACAATAGATTATTTAACAGAACTTAACATTTTTCTAGCAAACAAACCAGGCCTGGTAATAGGCTTATTATAAAACGCTTGAAACGTTCGCTCATTCGACCATCCTGCTGTCGCTAGGATGCGGTCCAGTAGAACTTCCATGCCTCTTGCTGCCGACGTGGTTGCAGCCTTGGTAGAGTGAGATTCAAATACATCAGTGTCCACTCCTGCGAATGCTAATACACGTCTTAACCATCTAGAAATGGTCTGCACCGATACCCTTCTGTGTGGTTTCCTGTCACTGATGAAAACAGCCAGTTCGGTGCCTCGAAGGTCCTTTGTAACCTTTATATACAGTTTAATATACGTAAAAACACATAACCTTCGATCAGGTGGATATGCCAAAAACTCCAGCTTAAATCCTAGCACACCTGGTCTACTTTGCTTAATTAACTCATTTATGAAAAAGGTTACCCAATTTTTGAACATAATTGCCTTATCCAGCCTCAATTTCTGTAATGACTGGACACGCTGCGCCGAAACGAGTGCCATGAGCATTATTAATTTATAGGTGAGCTGGACCAAAGACAAAGATGCAGCTGGAGCCCAACTGCGAAGCAGCGTTAATACCACATTAATGCCCCATACCTCCGTATATCTGGGCCTGGGAGGGTTTTTGTTAAATATACCCCTCATAAATTTGGATACCAAAGGGTGAGAGCCGACAGAATGGTGTCCAGACCCCAACTGCATGTATGACGATTAATCACTTCGAGCAGTGTTAATAGCACTGTAATGTAATTTTTATCAAAATATAGAGTTGAAAGGAATTCCAACACATCGTCTATATCTGCCGTAACATAGGTTATATCTGAATTAACACAAAAAACTTTCCATTGCTTAATATAAGAAATGTACTGCTTAGTGCCGTCCCGCCAAGCTGCAGTGATCACGTCCACCGTTCGGTCGGATAATCCGAGCCCCAGAAAAGGTCTTCTTAGATTCTGTAAATTAATAGGTTGATTCTGTGATGCAGAGGATGAGACTCCCGAGACACGGGATGAACAAGCAAGTATTTATGTTTATGAATAGCCATATGTGGTTCTGTTAGCATTTCGAACAGCAAAGGTAACCATGGTTGTGTGAGCCAGTTAGGCACTACTATAATACCCGAAGTGGAGTCTTGCTTGATTTTTTGCAAGCACCGACTGATGAGGCAAAATGGAGGGAAGGCATAGAAGAACATTCCCCCCCAGTTTAATGAGAATGCATCTATAGCTACCGCCCCTAGGTCTGGTTCTCATGCTACATATCTTGGCAATTGGTGATTAAGCCTGGATGCAAATAAATCAATATCAGGTGTTCCATAACAAGAAATAATGTCGTTAAACACTTTGTGATTTAACATCAACTCCGTGTGATCATTAAATTTATGAGATCGAGAATCGGCCACCTTGTTAAATCTACCGGTAAATATGCAGCTGAGATCCAAATCCTCCTGGTTATACACCAATTCTAAATGAAATTAGCTAAGTCATCACAGGATACAGATTTGATTCCATCCATATGATTAATATATGCCACCGCTATAGTGTTATCGATATGAACTCTAACATGCACATCATGTAGCTTCCCACAGTAAGCCTTCAAACCATAGAATGCACCCAGCATTTCCAGGTAATGGATACCATATCGGCGGATAAGTGGTAACTCATGCATGTTCCAACTGCCACAACTAGAGATGGTGTTGGTAGCTCCCCATCCCTGTGCACTTGCATCACCCTGTAGTACACTAAAAGGTTTACTAAACAAAATGCCACCGGAGCAATGTTGAATATTGGTCATCCACCATTGTAACTCTGCTTTAGATATAGATGACAATTGCATAGGTCTGTCGAAATGACCTAAATGGATTTTAAGTGCCTGATCCTTTGCACGCTGTAGATTTCGATAATGCAAAGGCCCAAATCGAGCGGCTGGAAAGACAGCCACTATTTTGCCAATTACTCTAGCCACCTGACGAATAGATGGCTTTTCTGTAATCAAAAGATTACTACAGGCTTCAATTAGATCTAGTCTCTTTCCCTCAGGTAGGGTCACAGACATTTGCATTGAGTTAATAGTAAACCCTAAATAATGAATATACATTGTTGGTATCAACCTGGATTTGGCTAGATGGATGATAACCATATAACCATATAACCATATAACAATTACAGCATGGAAACAGGCCCTCTCGGCCCTTCCAGTCCGTGCCAACCATTTGTTTTCCCCTAATCCCATCTACCTGCACTCAGCCCATACTCCTCCATTCCCTTCCCGTCCATATACCTATCCACTTTACTTTTAAATGTTAAAATCGATCCTGCCTCCACCACTTCTGCTGGAAGCACATGCCACACAGCCACCACCCTCTGAGTAAAGAAGATCCCCCTCATGTTACCCCTAAACTTCTGTCCCTTAATTCTCATGTCATGCCCTCTTGTTTGAATCTTCCCTACCCTCAATGGGAAAAGCTTATCCACGTCAACTCTGTCTATCCCTTTCATCATTTTAAAGACCTCAATCAAGTCCCCCCTTAACCTTCTGCGCTCCAAAGAATAAAGACCTAACTTGTTCAACCTTTCTCTGTAACATAGTTGCTGGAACCCTGGCAACATTCTAGTAAATCTCCTTTGTACGCTCTCTATTTTGTTGACATCCTTCCTATTACTAGGCGACCAAAATTGTCAATAAACCTCAATTTCTCAAACAATGTTGTGTTCTCCCTATGATCAGAATATCATCCAAATAGCCCATAACAATATGCTTTTTAGCTCTGAGCTGGCCGATCACTGGCCTCAGCAGTTTTGTAAAGAACTGAGGAGCTGAGCTTAATCCATTAGGTAATACTTTAAACTGCCACAGCTGTCCCATCCAGCTAAGCTTTAGATATCTCCGGTGATCCCCGTGAATCGGAACCAAATAATATGCATCCTTGAGATCGATGCATGCCATAAAGCAGCCCTCAGAGATTAGTTGCTTAACAGTAGAGACATTTTCCATTTTAAAATGTCTATATTTCACATATGAGTTGAATTTTGCCAAATCAAGGATGATACGGCATCCACCATCTTTCTTCCCCTTGGAGAATATATTAGAGACACATTGATGTTTTTCATAAATTAATCTCTCAATTACATCTTTTTTGTGCAATGCGTGTGTTTCTGCTTGCATATCCAAAGCCTTTTGTTTGGAACATGTATATGACCTACTTGGCATATCTTGTGTGGGTAGAAATGAGTTAGGGAAAAAAAAATCAATTTTGAAATTCTTTATACTGCGCAATATAACTGAATTTAAGGTTTCTGTCGTCACTCATGCAAAAACAAAACCTACCACCAACTTGTAATTGCTCCTCACACCCCATGTGATACCAGGCCCAGCGGACCCTAATTCTGGTTTTGTTTTCTTCCCCTTGTTCTGAAGGTTAGAACTGCTGCTGGGGCGTGAGGCTGCCGCATCTTCCATGATGGGCGGGACGGGCCTAGGCCTACAAAAGACCTGGAGCTCCCACAGGCTTCAGAAAACCGCTTTTTGCTAGTAGAAACGTAGGGGTGCTGACGCCGGAAGAGCGGAGACTTGCCCATAGGAAATGCCTTGATCAATCCTGCTGCTCTAGATTCATCGTGCAAGTCCTTGACCTGTTTACTCAGGTCTTCTCCAAAGAGGAGATTGGGAGACTGAACATTACTGGCCCTGCACAGATGTGCGAACGTAGGGTTCAGTACCGACCTGATGGTGTCCTTCCGGAAACAATTTATCTCAAAATGGGCGTTGCACATCAGTGCTATTGTATCTTGATGAACATTAGATAGTGGACCACCATCGATCGATCTGGCAAAAGCCGTGATGCCTGAGGACAATAATTTCAGGATGTGTTGGAGCTTCATCTGTTTGGCTCTAATCTTGGCCCCAATATAACCCCAAATAGAGGCGTTGACCAAAGGTGCATTTAAAGCTGCACAATTCTCTGGAGTGGGATATTTAGCAGCTGTTTCCACCATAGTTTCTTCTCTTAGTTGGTGGGAAATAAGGTAGCTGATGCTCGAGGCCATTTCCTCAAGAAGTGGTTTTCCTGTTTGTGAAGGAACAGCGAATTTGGAGGCAAGAGCAGGCAACTCTTGTTTATGCGATTCATAACAGCATGAGCCTCCGACACGCATCCATATTCGGAGTCAGCTGTATAACGATCTCCGAAACTCCCCTCATCTGAGTGGGAGGAAATAAGCAGCCCTGTACCAGGAGCTGCAGCAGGCGTTAGCATAGAGCTGCCTGGATATGCCTCCGTACCACGGAGCATACTGTGAGTCAGCATCCTCTCCATGAAGTGCTCCATTTGTGATAATCGGCCTAACACATCACTCACTGATGTGGGAGGAGAATCCTCCTGGCCTGAATCATCAGAGAGTACGTGCCTGATAGATTTTTGTTTGGCTTTACCCCCCATGGGGTTGGCAAGCTGCTCCTTGTCGGAACTAAATTCGATGTAGCTGAGCAAACTGCCAGTGACTCTGAAGATAAAACAGACGGCCACCGGCCTCCCGCACTCCCGCGGTCTTCTGCAATCAGTTTCACCGCGACCCGTCTAAGTTTATTGGTCTTAGGTTTATCCATAACTCTAGATACTGTAGTTGAAAAAATACATATACCAAAGTACCTCAAAGCAAGTTTCACACTTACCTGTGAGGCTTTTAAACTTACCGCTGGAGGAGCCGACGCTCCTCCCAGCCTGTCGTGCGCGATGCGTTAGACGAAATTGACGCGCATGCGGGCGGCGGGCTCTTCACGTAGTCACTCACGTGACTCCGAAATAAAATCAAAGTGTTGGATGATGAATGCAGACATTACCAGCAATATCCTGCACACAAATGAGACAAAGAGAAGGGAACGTAATCATGGATCTTCACCGCCGGGCTTGTGGAAGGTGACCATCAAGGACCTCTGGGACTTGGAGCTCCCATCCCTCACGTCGATGGTTGTCCGCTATCTCCAGGGATTGCTGGCAACAGAGTGCAGCTAACCTTACTGTACCAATTCACCAGTCAGCAGATCAATGAGTAAAGTCCCCTAACGTTTAAACATTTAATAAATGATTTAAAGATTGGATTAGGGGGGCACGGTGGCGCAGCTGCAGAGTTACTGCCTTACAGCGCCGGAGACCCGGGTACGATCCCACCCACGGGTGACGTCTGTGCGGAGCCTGTACGTTCTCCCCGTGATCTGTGTGGGTTTTCTCCGGGATCTTCGGTCTCCTCCCACAATCCAAAGACATACAGGTTTGTAAATGAATTGGCCTGGTATAAATGTAAATTGTATCTAGTGTGTGTAGGATAGTGTTAGTGCGCGGGGATCGCTGGTCGGCACGGACTTGGTGGGCTGAAGATCCTGTTTCCACGCTGTAACTCTAAACTAAATCTGGTTAATTAGAACTTCAAAGTAATTATTTAGGAAATAGACTCCTAAGGGGGAGGGCTTTCTAGCTGCCATTATGATCAGTTTGATAAAGGGTCCCAAAATATTGTCAATCGTCTGCAGAGATGCTGTCTGGCCCGCTGTTACTCCAGCACTCTGTGTCTTTTTCCCGAATGTATACAATTAGTCTGGAAGATTAATCTCAGAGAGGTTGTTCAGGGTTATGAAGGATTAAGCTTTTACGACAGAGATCAAGAACTCCAGATGCTGATTATTCAAAAAAAGGCACAAAGTGCTGGAGTAACTCAGCATGTCAGGCAGCATCTCTGGAAAACATGGATTCGAGCCAGGAAGCGAGTGGGCAAGATCATCTCTGACTCCTCTCTCCCTGGCCACAAACTCTTTGAATCACTTCCCTCTGGAAGGCGATTGTCAAAGCTGCCGTCGCCAGACATGAAAACAGTTTTTATCCACGAGTAGTTGCTCTACTCAACAGCCAAAAATCTGTAGCCTCCCTTTGATCTGGTATTTTGTTGGTTCACATGCTTGAGCAATGGTGTTTTATCATTAATGTTTTATTATTATTAATGTTTAGTGTTTTCTGAGTCATTCGTAACTGTCACCGTATGTCATGTTGTTACTTGTGGGCGGAGCACCAAGGCAAATTCCTTGTATGTGAGTACTTGGCCAATAAACTTACTTACTTACTTACTTACTTTCTTACTTAGATGACGTTTTGCAGTCGGCAACTCTTCCCACCCTTGGCTCTCCAAGATTTCTATCCAGTTCTCCATCAAATTTGTTCTGATGAGGACACTTTCCACACCAAGCTGTCTTTCTATTTCCTTATCCATTCCATCATGGGGATGTGCTGCCTCTGGAGAGGGTCCAGAGGAGGTTTACAAGAACGATCCCAGGAATGAGTAGGTTAACCTATGATGAGCGTTTGTTGGCACTGAGCCTGTACTCACTGGAGTTTAGAAGAATGAGGGGGGACCTCATTGAAACGTACAGAATAGTGAAAGGCTTGGATAGAGTGGATGTGGAGAGGATGTTTCCACTAGTGGGAGAGTCTAGGACTAGAGGTTATAGCCTCAGAAATAAAGGACATTCTTTTAGGAAGGAGATGAGGAGGAATTTCTGTAGTCAGACGGTGGTGAATCTGTGGAACTTTTCGCCACAGATAGTTGTGGAGGCCAAGTCAGTGGATATGTTTAAGGCAGAGATAGATAGATTCTTGATTAGTATAGTGTCAGAAGTTATGGGGAGAAGGCAGGAGAATGGGGTTATGAAGGAGAGATAGATCGGCCATGATTGAATGGCGGAGTGGACTTGATGGGCAGAATGGCCTAATTCTGCTCCTATCACGATGTTATGATAGCACTCATTCACATCTGATCAGTTTCATTACCTACAGCTACCTCGCCTGCACATAACTACATGGCGACCCCACTACAACTGCCCCTACCACTACAGGATTGTCGATTTTCTCCATGGCGACCAATTGCTGGTCGCAGAAACATTTTCAACATGTTGAAAAGTTTGCAGCGACCATACTGAGGCCACAACTAGTTCCCAGAATGCGGGAACTCCTCGCGACCATGAAGGAGACTCACCAGAGACCACCAGCGAACATGTGGTGACCATGTGGCAAGCGCAGTCTCCTGCACTCGCCTAAAAAGTCACCTAAGTGGGGCAGGCCCTTAAATCTTTTCTATCCATGTACCTGTCCATGTGTCTTTTAAATGCTGTCTCAACTATCTCCTCCTGCAGCTCCTTCTGTGTACCCACTGCCCTCTGAGTGAATAACTCAGTTACAGTCTCGGCACGGATGCTGACTATCAGGTGACCCCTGAACATTTCCAAAAACTACTGTAGTCTGTATCAATACCAGCAGTGATTTTTTTTCTCTGCCTCTCTCCTCTAGTCTCATTCATCCCCTTCAATTTACACCTTGTCCAGACAGATTAGATTCAGTTTACAAGCCTTCATCACACAGCCAACTCTAACACGTATCATCCATTTTCTGGTAGCCTCCACCCTTTCTCAGATGGCCACTTTCTTCTCTCCCCCACACTCCCTCCCCTCTATAACTTTAAAAATGTTAATTTTCCAACTTTCCGCGGCCTCCCTTCGCACACGCTAACTTGCTGAGAACTTCCAGCAGCTTCTGGTTCTGTTTAAGATTTTTAATGCATTTAGTGAGTATAACATTTCATCAAAACACTCCTTGCCTCAGGGTAGTTTACAAGAATGCACAGTGTGGAGGTGCAGCGTTATACTGGCACAAAGTCCATGATTGCTGCTTGTTGTTTAGTTTAGTTTAATATAGTTGAGTTTAGTTTAGTTTAGTTTAGAGATACAGCGCAGAAACAGGCCCTTCGGCAAGCACCCCGCTCACTAACACTATTCTACACACACCCGGGATAATTTACAATTTTACCGAAGCCAATTAACCTACAAACCTGTGCGTCTTTGGAGTGTGGGAGGAAACCGGAGCACCCGGAAAAATGCCATGTGGTCACAGGGAGAACATACATACTCCGTACAGACAGCACCTGCGGTCAGGATCTAATCCGGGTCTCTGACAATGTAAGGCAGCAACTCTACTGCTGCACCACCGTGCTGCCCCAGTTGTAAAGGAATGGACAGCAGGCATTGCTGTTAACTTGAGAGGAAATAAGAGCATGTGCAAGTAGATTGCTGATACATTACAGCCACAAATTCCAGCTCCTTGCATCCTGCTTTTACAGACTGCGAGTAGTTAGGCACTGCACAAGTCAAGAGGCAAGAGTGTTTAATTGTCAAATGTTCCAGATAGAACAATGAAATTCTTACTTGCAGCAGCACAACAGAATATGTAAACATAGTACACTGTAAACAATATGATAAAGAAGAGAGAAAAAAACGTTCATATATATGTATACTAGACTAAGTGGGACCCGTTAGGTCCCATGTTCACACGGGAGGGCTGGTCCACCGACACAATATTCCACCTCTCCACCAATTCCAACATTGGTGGGGGGGGGGGCTTTCTGGAGCACTGGTATGGGTGTTGTTGGCTGCAGGGACTACTTGCCTCCAAAGGGCTAGTATGGACATTGTGGGCCAAATTGATTCTTGGGGTGGCAGCTCAGTCCCTCAAGCAATATGTGCTTGTAGCTCACTCATGGTTTGTGGGCTGGCAGTTGACTCACAGCTTTTCCTTGAAATTCCATTTCAAGCATAGTGCAATGCCACCAAATTCAAGTGCAGTTTCATACCATTTCAAGCAGGGTGCAAGGCCACCAATTTCAAATGCAGTTTCATACCATTTTATGCAGGGTGCATGGCCGCCACATACAAATGCAGTGTCATACCATTTCAAGCAGGGTGAAACCACCATAAAACCACCATAAAACCACACAAAACACCACACTCACAGTTCAATAGACATTCAGTGTGTTCAGTTGATTCACAGCTCAGACAGAGTCATGACCTCTCCCTCTCCCATCATGCAGAGACTGAGCTACACCCACACTTCCGGGTTTTATAATCCCTCCCACTCCCACCGGAAATGGTGTGGCCTTCATGACGTGATTCGCAGCAGAGAGATTCTCAAGGTTTTTTAAACACTAATAACACTTTTGATGATCACATTGATGGGAAGAACCCTCTGCACCCGATGAGCGGAGGGGGACTGAGTAAGATGGCCAAAAATCACAGCCGTAAGTGGTAGCGTTTTATCTATAATCAATATAGTGCAAACAGGAAGTTTTCAAGTTTAGCTAAACAGCCATTTGCAGTGCATTTCCACTTCAACCCACCCCCCCCAAACCGCCATTTGCAGTGCATTTCCACTTCAACCCAAACCCCTCCAAACCGTCATTTGCAGTGCATTTCCACTTCAACCCAACCCCCCCCCCCCCCCAACAGCCATGTGCAGTGCATTTCCACTTCAACCCAAACCCCTCCCCCCCCAAACAGCCATTTGCAGTGCATTTCCACTTCAACCCAAAACCCCACAAACAGCCATTTGCAGTACATTTCTACTTCAACCCCAAATCCCCCAAACAGCCATTTGCAGTGCATTTTTACTTGAAACCAACCATATATTCATTTTCAAACCACATTAAGGGCACTCACAGTTGAGTAGACATGTGTTTATTGTTATTCAGAGAGACGTGACCCTCTCGCTTCCTCCATCTTGCAGTGACTGAGCGAGGCACACCACTTCCGGGTTTTATAGTCTCCCCCCCCCTCCAACCAGCAGGGGCTTCAGAGAGAATGGCAAAAAAATTAAAAACATGAATATATCTCTGATTTTTAATCGATGGGAAAAATCCTCCGGTCCAGGAAGGCGGAGGGGGGCTCTGAGCGAGGTGGCCAAAAATGACGGCCGCAGGCGGTGGCGTTCTCTCGGAAATCACAGCACAGCAAGCCAAAGTGGTCACGATCAGACTTTTAGTAATATAGATATATATATATACACATGCGTACACATACGTTCACACAAAAAAAACAATAATAACAATAATAGTTTATGTAGTTCAGAGCTTATTTGATGTTGTAGTGTTTAATAGCTGAATGGTTTTGGGGAAGAAGCTAGTCCTGAACCTGGACGTTACAGTTGTTAAGCTGCTGTACCTTCTTCCCAATGGCAGGGGTGAGATGAGTGTGTGGCCAGGGTGGTGTGGATCTCTGGTTATGCTGGCTGCCTTTTTGAGGCAGCGACTGCGATAAATCCCTTCGATGGTGGTGAGGTCAGAGCCGGTGATGGACTGGGCAGTGTTCACAACTTTCTGCAGTTCACATCAATCCCTAACAAAATACGATCTTAAATTAATAATAATATAGGAATCAATTCAGTGAAAAGAAAAACATGAGGAGTCATTTAAGTTAATTAAATAACATCAGGGATGAATTGATTATTGACAAGAAATAAAATTGAGAATTATGAAAAGCAGCAATAATAAATTCTGAAATATATTTTATAGTTCTCATTACATATTCTGTTTAAACTAAACGTTAGGTCAGCATATAGATATGGTGGATGTTGAGATTATAAAGTTGCTTTAATAGCTGCTTAGAAATTTATAAGCACACACAATAGACAATAGATAATAGGTGCAGGAGTAGGCCATTTGGCCCTTCGAGCCAGCACCGCCATTCAATGTGATTATGGCAAATCATCCCTAATCAATACCCCATATGTGCCTTCTCCCCGTATCCCCTGACTGCTATCTTTAAGAGCCCTATCTAGCTCTCTCTTGAAAGTATCCAGAGAACCTGTCTCCAGCACCCTCTGAAGCAGAGAATTCCACACACTCACAACTCTCTGTGAGAAAAAGTGTTTCCTCGTCTCCATTCTAAATGACTTACCCCTTATTCTTAAACTGTGGCCCTGGTTCTGTACTCCCCCAACATCAGGAACATGTTTCCTGCCTCCAGCATGTCCAAACCCTTATCGATCTTCTATGTTTCAATAAGATCCCCTCTCATCCTTCTAAATTCCAGAGTATACAAGCCCAGCAGCTCCATTCTCTCGGCATATGACAGCCCCGCCATCCCGAGAATTAACCTTGTATGTCCTTCCTCAAATTAGGAGACCAAAACTGCACACAATACTCCAGGTGTGGTCTCACTAGGGCCCTGTACAACTGCAGAAGGACCTATTTGCTCCTATACTCAACTCCTCTTGTTATAAAGGCCTACATGCCATTTGCATTCTTCACTGCCTGCTGTACCTGCATGCTTACTTTAATCGACTGATGAACAAGGACATCCAGATCCCGTTGCACGACCCCTTTTCCCAACTTGACATCATTTAGATGCCAAAGTGGATAACCTCACATTTATCCACATTAAACTGCATCTGCCATGCATCTGCCCACTTACTCAACCTGTCCAAATCACCCTGCATTTTCATAGCATCCTCCTCACAGTTCACACTGCCACCCAGCTTTGTGTCATCTGCAAATTTGCTAATGTTACTTTGAATCCCTTCATCTAAATCATTGATATATATTGTAAATAGCTGCGGACCCAGCACCGAGTCATGTGGTACCCCACTGATCACTGCCTGCCATTCTGAAAGGGACCCGTTAATCCCTACTCTTTGTTTCCTGTCTGCCAACCAATTTTCTATCCATGTCAGCACTCTACCCCTAATACCATGTGCCCTAATTTTGCCCACTAATCTCCCATGTGGGACCTTATCAAATGTTTCCGAAAGTCCAAGTACACTACATCCACTGGATCTCCCTTGTCCATTTTCCTAGTTACATCCTCAAAAAAATCCAGAAGATTTGTCAAGCATGATTTCCCCTTTGTAAATCCATGCTGACTCGGACTGATCCTGTTACTGCTATCCAAATGTGCTGCTAGTTCATCTTTTATAATTGACTCCAGCATCTTCCCCACCACCGATGTCAGGCTAACTGGTCTATAATTCCCTGTTTTGGCAGAGGTGTAATGTGGCAGGGGTGTAATGTGGCAGGGGTGTAATGTGGCAAGGGTGTAATGTGGCAGGGGTCACAATGTGTAATGGAATGTCAGAACAATTGAAAATGTCTGAAGAAGAGTCTCGACCCAAAAAGTCACTTATTCTTTTTCTCCAGAGATGCTGTCCGACTCGCTGAGTTACTCCAGCTTTTTGTGTCTATCTTTGGTTCAAACCAGCATCTGCAGTTCCACCCTACACATTTGAAAATGCTCTTCATTCTGTAATCTATCATCAACTAAGCGTGTGGGAAAGACTTTGCACCATGATCGAGATTCATGCATGTTAGAACTCAGGCTTGTGATGTGACATGTGATGTGTTGGAGAACTGTGTTGGGCGGCACGATGGCGCAGCGGTAGTTGCTGCCTTACAGCGCCAGAGACCCAGGTTCGATCCTGACTACGGGTGCTGACTGTACGGAGTTTGTACGTTTTCCCTGTGACCGCGTGGGTTTTCCCCGAGATCTTCGGTTTCCTCCCACACTCCAAAGACGTGCAGGTTTGCAGGTTAATTGGCTTGGTATAAGTATAAAATTGTCCCTAGTGTGTGGAGGGTAGTGTTAGTGTGCAGGGATCGCTCGTCGGTGCGGACTCGGTGGGCCGAAGGGCCTGTTTCCGCCCTGTATCTCTGAAATAAACTAAATTAAACTTACACTTTAGTTACGAATATACGAATTACGGGATTAGAGACATGTGGCCTCTCAATCTCTGTCAATCGATAAGATCTGATCTTTGCTTCACTTCCCTGCCTAATCCACCATAAACTTCAACTCCCTGAAGCTCTGTACATATTTAGCAGCCTCTGCAGCTTTCTGCCAAAGATTCACCACAGTCTTGGAGAAAATATTTCTCCTCATCTCAGTACTGACCCGCAAACCCCCACCCCCCTACCTGGGGCAGCCTGGTGGCGCAGCGGTAGAGATGCAGCATTGCAGTGCCAGAGACCCCGGTTCGATCCCGACTACCGGTGCTTGTACAGAATTTGAATGTTCTCCCCGTGACCTGTATGCGTTTACCATGGGTGCTCCGGTTTCCACCCACACTCCAAAGATGCGCAGGTTTGTAGGCTAATTGGCTTTAGTAAAAATTGTAAATTGTCCATAATGTGTAGGATAGTGTTAGTGATCGGGGAGATCGATGGTCCTCTCCGGCGACCCCCGCAAGGGCTCGCCCGCTCCACGACGGGAGTCCGCGCTGCGCCCGCCACTGAAGCCCCGGGCACGTCTCCGGGAAAGGCCGCCAAATCCTCGATGTTAGGCCACGGGGGAGGCAACATGGAAAAAGTCGCCTCTCCGTGGAGGAGGCGACCGAAGCGGTTTCCCCCTCACCCCCCCACACCTCCCCCCACACCTCCCCCCACACAAGACACACGGAGAGACATTAAAAACATACATTAAAACACACTAAAAAACAAAAAAAGTTGAAAAAACTAACATGCTGCTGGCCGAGCTGCCTGCTCGCAGCGCCCCCACTGGGCTTAATAAAGAGAGACACATGAGACTGTAGATGCTGGAATTTTGAGCCAAGGCCAGCGCTGGAGGAGCTCAGCGGGTCAGCCAGCATCGGTGGAGGGATCGGACAGACGGACATTTTGGGTCGGGTTCCTACTTCAGATTGACGGCGTAGGGGGAGAGAAAGTTGGGAATGAGAGGTGGAGGCAGGACAAAGCTTGGCAAGTGATACGTGGATTTTTTACCAAAGCCAATTATCCTACAATCCTGTACGTCTTTGGAGTGTGGGAGGAAACCTGAGAAAACCCACGCGACCACGGGGAGAACGTACAAACTCCGTAAAGACAGCACCCGTGGTCAGGATTGAACCCGGGTCTCTGGCGACATAAGGCAGCAACTCCAACGCTGTGCCACCATGCTGCCCTGCATGTGACCATAAAGTGCCTCTGAACCATTGATACAAGAGCACTCTGAGAAATAACCTATTCCGTTTCTCCAGAGGTGCTGCCTGACCCGCTGAGTTACTCCCGTTGTTTGTGTCCATACTTGGGGATATCAAATGGTTACAGCAAATGAAGACACCAACAGTAGCGGGGGTCAGGGTTGAGCCTGGGCTACTGGAGCCGTGAGGCAGTTGCTCTACCAGCTGCGTCACTGGGCCTTCACGGCTGATGGGCAATTCGAAGAGACCCAATCTTGGCATCGCCAACCTCCCGAGTTACACCCTGGGTCCTGCTGGTAACGAGCTGAGGTGGAAATAACAATGGAGGTGTAGTCTCAAATACTGTAGGTAACATCTGCAACATTGGATGTGGAGAGGATGATTCCACTAGTGGGAGAGTCTAGGACTAGGGGTCATAGCCTCAGAATTAAAGGATGTTCCTTTAGGAAGGAGATGATGAGAAATTTATTTAGTCAGAGGGTGGTGAATCTATGGAATTATTTGCCACAGAAGGCTGTAGAGGCCAAGTCAGTGGATATTTAAGGCAGAGATAGATAGATTCTTGATTAGTACAGGTGTCAGAGGTTATGGGGAGAAGGCAGGAGAATGGGGTTAGGGGGTAGATCAGCCATGATTGAATGGCGGAGTAGACTTGATGGGCCGAATGGCCTAATTCTACTGCTATCACATGATCTCTCCAAGAGGGAAGCCCATGGGATGGCAAGGTTTGCCAGTTTAATTTAGTTTAGTTCAGAGATACTGCGGGGAAACAGGCCCTTCGGCCCACCGAGTCCACGCGGACCATCAATCGCCCCGTAAAGTAACACTATCCTATACACTCGGGACAAGTCACAATATTTACCAAAGCCAATTAACCTGCATACCAGTATCTCTTTGGAGTGTGGGAGGAAACTGGAGCACCCGGAGACAACCCTCGCAATCACAGGGTGAACATACAAATCCGTACAGACAGCACCCGTAGTCAGGATTGAACCTGGTTCTCTGGCGCTGTCAATGAATGAGCCATATGATATCTACGTTTAAACAGGACTACAGAACGTTAAGCGGAAGGAAATTTAACATAGTGCTTCTGTGTAACTGAATCTGGTTTCCATCGTCAGGATAAGAATATCACATTTTGGTGAAGTTTACTTTATTCCTAAATTAGGAAATAAATAGGAGGTAGACCACTATAATTTACACAAAGATGAAATTGTATGAGTAGAGATGGAACTAATTGCAGAGCTGAGATGATGCTACTACATTTCAGACGATCCACTGGGAAATAGGAAGATAACAATCTGGAAAGATTGTTATTGAGTGCATGACCCTTGCCAGAATGGTGCTGGGCTGGGAGACATTTCCACAGCAAATTGCTGCCTTCTTTCACCATATTAGTGGAGGCTCAGTGAGTTAATATGGAGCAGGTACCATTTCACGTGAGAGGGTTTCAGAGAGGGTTAGGGCGTCGCGGTGGCGCAGTGGTAGAGTTGCTGCCTCGCAGCGCCAGAGACCCGGATTCAATAGACAATAGACAATAGGTGCAGGAGTAGGCCATTCGGCCCTTCGAGCCAGCACCGCCATTCAATGCGATCATGGCTGATCATCCACAATCAGTACCCCGTTCCTGCCGTCTCCCCATATCCTGACTACGGGTGCTGTCTTTACGGTGTTTATACGTTCTCCCTGTGACCGCGTGAGTTTCCTACGGGTGCTCAAGTTTCCTCCCACATTCCAACGACGTGCAGGTTTGGAGGATAATTAGCTTTAGTAAAATTGTAAATTGTCCCCGGTGTGTGTCGGATGGTGCTAGTGTAACTGGTCGATGCGGACTCGGTGGGCCTAAGGGCCTTTTTCCGCGCATTATCGCTAAACTAAAAAGGTACAGCATGGAAACAGGCCCTTCAGTCCACCGAGTCCACACGGACAATCGATCACCCGTTTACACCAGTTCTATGTTATCTCACTTTCTCATCCACTCCCTACACTCTAGCGGTAATTTACAGAGGGCCAATTAATCGACAAACCTGCCCGTCTTTGGAGTGTGGGAGGAGACCAGAGCACCCAGTGAAAACTGACGTAGTCACAGGGAGAACGTGCAAACTCCACACTGGCAGCATCCGAGCTCAGGATCAGACCCAGGGATGCCGCCGTTATGGGACTAGAGAAATTACATGGCCTTTTTGATCAGTGTCTCAAACCGAGGGTTAAGTGTTATAATCATGAACCATAACACTGGTGATTAGTACGGGTGTCAGTCGTTATGTGGAGAAGGCAGGAGAATGGAGTTGAGAAGGAAAGATAGATCCGTCATGATTGAATGGTGGAGTGGACTTGATGGGCCGAACGGCCTAATTCCGCTCCTATCACTTATGACCTTGTGAACAAAGTTGAACTCAGAACCACATCATCAGACAGCCATGATCCTGCAGCATCTGTGAGACAGGGCAGTTTTAAATTGTACCAGCCCCCGACCAGAGTTACGGGGGAATTCACTAGCAGTAGTTGCTGGAGTTATTACAGTTAGAAAGTGCTGAGTCTGTTGGAACAAGTGGCAGATCGCCAGCAGTCTACAAGTTTGCAGTTTGCTGAAACGCTTATGATTTACAAATGAATTAGACTACAGCAGAATCAATAAAGGGGAGCATTTATTGTGAATACATCAGCGTGGACATACCTGTAACTGGGCGCAACGTCCCCATCAATTTTCCAGCTGTTGTTTCCTTTTTACAAATGTTTTTTTTAAACCTGAAATGCCTGGAGCTTCAAATTTACTTTTTTTAAGGGCTGGTAATTTGATGAACGGAAAAATATTTTACGTTTTGTCTGGTAGGACTGCAGAAAAATGTGGCTATGCAAAGTGAATTGTGCGCTTAATCCTACTGCTGCAAAGGGATTTCCAGCTTTAGTGAAGCCTCTGGGTCTAAAAGGCACGTTTAGACCAAGATTGGTCACGTTCAGGATGGGTGTACCTCACAGGACAAGCTTGAGAGCTACTGGAGGGCTAAAACTGGAAGACAAGAGGGGAGATTTACTTGCCATCTGTCCTGGTATTTTCTTTGTAAGAGCCACTCTAGGGATTTTTCAAGTCTGCCATCTTGCGCGCTCTAAAAATAAATCCCAACAAACTAAAGCAAGTGAATGCTTGCCAGGTGCAGCCATCAGTTACCCAGACGGCATCTACGTTAGTAGTAGAGTCTAACTTGAAGAGATATCCGTGAACTTGAGTCAACACATGGGGAAGTGTACAGAACCATGAGAGGAATATATCGGGTAGACGCACAGAGTCTGTGCTCAGTAGGGCAGTCACGGTGGCGCAGCGGTAGAGTTGCTGCCTTCCAGCGCTTGCAGTGTAAGGCACAATGTCCTTCCTCAAATCCTAATTTGAAAAGGACATTCTTGCTATTGAGGGAGTGCAGCGTAGGTTTACAAGGTTAATTCCCGGGATGGTGGGACTGTCATATGCTGAGAGAATGGAGCAGCTGGGCTTGTATACTCTGGAGTTTAGATAGATGAGAGGATATTTCATTGAAACATATAAGATTGTTAAGGGCTTGGACACACCAGAGGCAGGAAACATGTTCCCGATGTTGGGGGAGTCCAGAACCAGGGGCCACAGTTTAAGAATAAGGAGTAAGCCATTTAAAGCGGAGACGAGGAATCACTTTTTCTCACAGAGAGTGGTGAGTGTGGAATTCTCTGCCTCAGAGGGCGGTGGAGGCAGGTTCTCTGGATGCTTTCAAGAGAGCTGGATAGGGCTCTTAAAAATAGGGGATATGGGAATGGCAGGAATGGGGTACTGATTTGGGATGATCAGCCATGATCACATTGAATGGCGGTGCTGGCTCGAAGGGCCAAATGGCCTACTCCTGCACCTATTGTCTATTGTCTATTGTCGGTGCCGGAGACCCAGGTTCCATCCTGACTACGGGTGCTGTCTGTACGGTGTTTGTATGTTCTCCCCATGACCACCTGGGTTTTCTCCGAGATCTTCGGTTTCCTCCCACACTCCAAAGACGTACAGGTGTGTAGGCTAATTGGCCAAGTGTATGTGTAAATTGTCCCCAGTGTGAGTAGGATTATGTTAATGTGCGGGGATCGCTGGTCGGCGCGGACACGCTGGGCCGAAGGACTCGTTTCTGCGCTGTATCTCTAAATTAAAACAAAAAAAAACTAAACTAAGTAGCGGAATGGAGAACCAGAGGACATTGGTTTAAGGTGAGGGGGGAAAGATTTCATAGGAATCTGAAGGGTGTCTTTTTTACCCAAAGGGTGGTGGGTGTATGGACTGAGCAGCCAAATGAAGTAATTGAGGCAGAGACTATCCCAACGTTTACGATAGATTTAGACAGTAACATGGATCGGACAAGTGTGGAGGGATATAGGTCAAAGGCAGGTGGGAGTAGAGTAGATGGGACCTCTGGGACGGTGTTGGGCCGAAGGGCCTGTTTCCAGGGGAAGAGGGGGAAACCATATCTAGGTCACTTACCTGGATAGAGATGAGTCTTTTCTCTGCGTCGCATCTTCGTTCCCCCCCTCCTCCCCCTCGCGGCCTACCAACTGGATTGGCACGGCCTTTCCTACCGGAGACTGCCCAGAGTTTTAGCAGCAGGCGCAGCGTTGAATTACCATCGCAGAGCGGGACGCTCCCTTGCCGGGGATCGCCAGTGTTGGAGCTCCGTCCAGCGGGGCCTGTGGTCTTGGAAGCCGCGGTCTCCGGTAAGAAGCGGCTGATTCTAAAACTCCAAGCCGCAGAGTGTGTTCCACTCCGTTCCCACGCCGGAGTTTCAATCATCCCGGCGTGAGGGCCTGTACATCGGGCCGTCCGTAGCGGCGACTGCCGAGGGTTTTAGGCCCCGGCCGCGGGTGAACCGAGAGGAAGATGCCTGAAGTTTATTGCCTTCCCTCATAGTGGGAAACGTTGATTCCATTGTGTGGGGGATGTTCATGTTAAATTCTATCATGCATTGTGTTATTTTTATTTGTATGGCTGTATGGTAACTTAAATCCCACTGTGCCAATTGGTGCGTGTGACAATAAACGTGAACGACCTTGAGCTTGAGTAGTGATACTGCCTTACAGCGCAGGAGACCCGGGTTCCATCCTGCCTTATGGGTATTGTCCGTACGGAGTTTGTACATCCATGAGGCAGTTGCTCCACTAGCTGCAACACTGGGCCGGTGGTGCAGCTAGTGGCCACTTCAAAGAGACCCAATCCTGGAAGAGACCCAATCCCCTGGCAGCTTGTTCCATGCACCCTCACCGTTTGTGTGAAAAAGTTACCCCTCAGATTCCTGTTAAATCTTTTCCCCTTCACCTTGAACCTATGTCTTCTGGTCCTTGCTTCCCCCACTCTGGGCAAGAGACTCTGTGTATCTACCCGATTTATTCCTCTTATGATTTTACACATTTCGTCAGTCAGTTCGGAAGAGAAGAGCCCAAATGACGAGCTTTACAGTGGTGCAGTGGTAAACCTGCTGCCTCACAGCGCCAGAGACCCGTATGCTTTCTGTGTGGCGTTTGCACATTCTCCCTTGTGTCTTTTTTTGTAAACCAGTCTCTGCTGTTTCATTGTGTCTGAAATTTGCATCCTGCCCTTCCTAGTGAGTAGCCGAGAGTGTGCTCTAAAGCACACACACACGCGCACAAACGCACACACGCACACACGCACGCACGCACATGCGCACATGCACACACGCGCACACACACGCGCACACACGCACACACACGCACACGCACACGATCACACACGCGCACGCACACACACACGCACACACACGCGCGCACGCACACACACGCACACGCACACACGTGCACACACACACACGCACACATGTGCACACACACGTGCACCACGTGTATATGGAGTGTGTGAGGCCTGTACATCCGGCCGTCCGTAACGGCGACTGCAGCCACTGTTCCATTATCTAACGGGGCTGCTCCTTGCCTTCTTTCTGCACTTCTCACCCACCATCCTCATCTTTGGACACCCTGTGTGTGGGGCGAGGGTAGGGTCAGGAAGGTCCTGGTTGGGTTATCCTGGGCCTGGCCACGCTGGCCATCCGCGAGTCCCGGCGCCGGGCGGAAGAGGGCTCTGCCCGAGTCAAAGTCAAAGTCAAATTTATTCGTCACATGTACCCGAAGGAGCAGTGAAATTAATTTGCCAGCAGCGATACACTTAAAAAGAACACACAATACACAATAAGATTGAACACAAACACCCACCACAGCATTCTTCACTGTGGCGGAAGGCAACAAAGTTCAGTCAGTCCTCCTCCTTTGTTCATCGTGGTCGGGGCCATGAATAATCCCGTAGTTGCCGTTACGGACGGCCGGATGTACAGGCCCTCTCGTCGGGAAAATCCAAAGTCTGACGTCGGGACGGTCAAACACACTCCGCAGCTTGGAGTGCCCGAATAGGCTCTTTCCTACCGGAGACCGCGGCTTCAGGATGTTATAGGCCGCAGGCCGACGGTCGGAGCTCTTCTCCGGCGATCCCTGGCAAAGGATCCCAGACTCCGGATAGTAAGTCCACGCCACGCCCGTGGCTAGAAGCTCCGCAGACCACAGCCCCATGATGCCAAAGTCACCAGGCCAGCGATCGGAGCACTCCTCTCTGGCGACCCCCGGCAAGGGATCGTTCCCGCTCCGCGATGGAAAAGTCCCCGCTACTGAAGCTCCGGGCCCGACTCCGGGAAAGGCTGCTCCAATCCATGCTGTTAGGCCACGAGGGAGGCTGCATGGAAAAAATCGCCTCTCCGTCGAGGAGGCGACCCCCTTTTCCCCTCCACCACCACCCCCCACACAAGATACACCAAGAGACACCTAAACATTTAGAAACACCAAAGAAGTCAAAATAAGGAACACGCTGCTGGCTGGGCAGCCGACTCGCACTGCCCCGTTTCCTCAGCTGGCTGCCTGCCCCTTTGCCGGGGTTACGTCCGTGCCCGGGTGGTGTTAGAGAGGGACTACGCGCTGTCCTCGGGCACTCTGGGGCATTTCCTGGGCCGCGTGGGGTTGAATGTATCCTTGACAAGGATTGTAAGATAGCTGTATAATAGTTTATCGTTGGTCGTGTATTATGGTGGTGGGTTCCGTTTTGTTTTTTTACTGTACTGAACATATTATTTTAATGTTTGAATAAATATTGATTATAAAACACCAGTGCTCAGCACTCTTTGCAATTGAGAATCTCAACTCCCTAGATATCTCACAATCTAGCAGGGGAGATGTTGTTCCTGAGAAATGAACATTAGATCGAAACTGTTATTTATATTAAAACAATTTAAATCTGGCAAAGATCATAAGAAAGCTATGGGGGAGCTGGAACAGTGTTTTACACTGAATGTGCTTGCTAATGGGCACACAAACCAGCCTCCCCTAGCCCATCCACTCTAATTATACTTAATGCTGCCTCAGCAAAACAGCCAGCGTAATCACGAACCACTCACACTTTGATCACTCTCTCTTCTCCGCCCTCCCTTTGGGCAGCATATACAGAAGCTTGAAAGCATGTACCACCGAGATTCAAGTCTGGGTCTGAAGAAGGGTCTCAACCCGAAACGCCACCCATTCCTTCTCTCTAGAGATGCTGAGTTACTCCAGCATTTTGTGTCTATCCACCAGATTCAAAAATAGCTCCTGTCTCGCTGTTATCAGACCCTTGAACAGACCTCTCATGTGCTAGGAACGATTTTTCCGATCTTCCAGTCAACCTCGTTGTGGCCCTTGGACTTTTTTTTAATCAGCACTTATATTCTGTTCATTTTTTTTCTTTTGCATTACCTGATGTTCTCAGGTAGGATAGGTTGTCTGGATAGCAGGCAAAACCAGTTTTTCTGATTTCTGAGTAAAGGGCCTGTCCCACTTACGCAACCTTTACAGGCGTCTGCCGGCACCCGTGATAGGTCGCAGAAATTTTCAACTTGTTGAAAATTCATCGGCGACCAGAAAGATGCTACGACTCTTTGGAGACCTCTCACAACCATAGGAGACCTCTCACATACAGGCTGTACGGTCGTGAGAGGTCTCCGATGGTCGTGAGAGGTCATCCGCGACATGTCACCAGGGGTCGCCTGTATGGACGTGAGAGGTCTCCAAAGAGTCGTAGCATCTTTCTGGTCGCTGCTGAATTTTCAACGTTGAAAATGTTGGCGACCTGTCACGGGTGCCGGCAGTCGCCTATAAATGGGACAGGCCCCTTACTCCAGCATCTTGTGTCTACCTTCGGTTTTAACCAGCATCTGCAGTTCTTTCTTACACAAAACCAGTTTTTCGTTGTATTGTGATACTCATGACAATGAGCGGACAATACTAATCCTAGCAGCGGTGATGCGGAATTGGACTCGTGTAACCCATCAGTGAAGCATTGATTTCATATTGAAACCATCAGCCTTCACTTTCTTTGAAGCAAGAGATTGATATTGAAGTTGTGACTGGGACCCACGTGTCTTGCCTGCAGACAAGAACAGCCAATTTGTTGGACCCTACAGATAAAGATCCTATTGAGATCCTATTGACAAAACAAGATCACATCAATGTGTAGGAAGGAACTGCAGACGCTGGTTTAAACCGAAGATAGACGCAAAACGCTGGAGTAACTCAGCGGGTCACACAGCATCTCTGGAGAGAAGGAATGGGAGACGTTTCGGGTCGAGACCCTTCTTCAGACTTTCTCACTTGTCCAGATCCTTGAACTGAAGCAATAACTCTATCTCTCTCTCCACAGATACTCTCTGATGTGCAGACTATTTCTCAGTTGGAGTTTTCATATTTTGTTCACTTTTTAATAGTTATTGAATGAAATTATGTTCAGATGCATGGGGGCCTTCGTCTTATTTTCATTTCCATTCAGAGACTTTAGAGATACAGCGTGGAAAAATGCCCTTCAACCACCGAGTGCGCGCCGACCAGTGATCCTCGTACACGCGCACTATCTTACACATTACGGACAATTTACAATTTTACCAAAGCCAATTAATCTACAAACCTGTACGTCTTTGGAATGTGGGAGGAAACCAGAGACCCTTCTTCATTCCTTAATATTGAATCATGGATGTGTTTATTGAATAGTCCTCACTCCAGTTTAAGGCTGTTACGGGCCAAAATAAATCTATATTAAGTGCTGTAAATAACCGTGAAAAAGATCATTAGCAAAGAATATTAAATAAGGCCCACGAGATGAAGAGGATGTTTTGTACTGATCTACAAGTTGTGTGGAGGGGGATGAGTCAAGTTCCATGTCTAGGGATAAATGCCTTTGCCTCTACTGTCGAGGTCAACAGAGGATATCTTGGATGAGAGCAAGTCACACAGCACAAAAACAGGCCCTTCGGCCCAGTTTGTCCGTGCTGGTCGCACCTGCCCACGTTTGGCCCATATCCCTCTAAACCATTCCTACCCATGTACCTGCCCAAGTGTTCTTTCAGTTTAGAGATACAGCACGGGAACAGGCCCTTCAGTTCAACCAAGATCCCCGCACACTAACACCACCTTACACACACCAGGGACAATTTTTCAATTTTATCAAAGCCAATTAGTCTACAAACCTGTATGTCTTTGGAGTGTGGGAGGAAACATGAGATCTCGGTGAAAACCCACGCAGGTCATGTGGAGAACGTACGAACTCCGTACAGACAGCACCCGTAGTCAGGATCGAACCCAGGTCTCTGGTGCTGTAAGTCAGCAACTCTAACACTGTGCCACAGTGTCTTTTAAATGCTATTATGATACCTGCCTCAACTACCTCCTCTGGTAGCTCGGTCCACACACCCCCACCCTCTTTGAGTGAAGAGGTTGCCCCTCAGGTTCCTATTACATTTTTCACCTCTCACCTTAAACCTATGTCCTCTGGTTCTTGACTCCACAATCCTGGGTAAAAGAGTCTGTGCACAGTGTAAGCAAGATGGGTGACAGTGAATTGGTATAGGGGCAGAAGGCAGGTATTGCAGGCAGCGTCATTTCCGTGCACTGCCGTGCCAGAGGTCATTTGTTGCCAGCCCTGTTTGGCCCTGGTCTTTTCTCGCCTCCAGCTCCTTAACCCCCACCCGCTACTCTCAGTCTGACCAAGGGTCCCGACCCGAAATGTCACCTATCCATTTTCTCCAGAGATGTTGCCTGACCCGCTGAGTTACTCCAGCACTTTGTCTAAAACAGCATCTGCATTCTTTGTTTCTTTATATCGGGATGTCTGGGCAAACCTTGTCCCCACATCAATTTAGTTTAGTTTAGAGATACAACATGGAAACAGGCCCTTCAGCCCACCATGTCTGCACCGACCAGCGATCCCCGCACGTTAACACTACCCAACACACACTACGGACAATTTACGTACGCCTGTTGGGGAGAACATACAAACTCCGTACAGACAGCACCCATAGTCGTGACCTACGTCCATGCCCGCGTGTCCCTGAAGAGGGAACACCCGGTGTCCACAGGGACTCTGGAGGCCTCCCGTGAACACTGGTCACCGCGGGAGGTTGAGTGTATTATTGATAAAGTTGGTGATACATTAGTTTGTAAACTGCCAATATAGGCAGCCTTTGAATGTGTTGATATTCTGTCCGTTTGTTTTTGTTTTATGAATAAAACTTTTTTTCCAATAAATAAATAAATGAATAGCTGCGATCAAGCCCGGGTCTGAGGTGCTGCGAGGCAGCAACTCTACCGCTGCTCCACCTGCCGCCCTTCATTCTACATTTTGTTTCTTCATGTCAGGAGTGCTTGGTGCAGGCCGTGACTAGGTGGCCAGTGTTCCCTACACCAGCTGCACTGCTGGCCCTCGCAACACTCCTTGTGTCGGGCTTTACTGCAGGTGTGACACGTGTCGGCATAAACCACAGAGCCACGGTTGGCCCCGAGTGCAGAAGCAGAGGGTGGGTGGACACTGCCTCCTTTCTCGCCGACATTCTACATCTTCTTGACTCATGGAGATCCCATAGACCAACCGTAGAGCAGTAAGTAAGGCTGACCAACAGGCCCTTCAGCTGAGCTAAACCATGATAACAAAATAATCTAATCCCAAGAGAAGACCCAAAGGGCTGGAGTAGCTCAGCAGCTCCGGCAGCATCTTAGGAGGACAGGGATAGGCGACGTTTCGGGTTGGGACCCTTCCTCAGACTGTTCCCACCTGCCTGCATTTGGTTCATTAGCCTCCTGTCCCTAGCTGTTCATGCATCTAAAGTGTAAAGTCTCAATGCCTCTGTAACATTGCTACTGTCCCTGGTTCCATCATCTCTGGATCACATTCCAGACACATACCAAAGCAATACCATACCAAGTGAGCTTTAACTTTACCCCACTCAACTCCAGCTTGTGCATTTTTATACAATAGTAACACTTTAAACGGTAACAGCTCGATCGACGCTCCAGGTACGCTCCTAGAAAATGCACACAAAACTGTCCTCTGGCGGCACGGTGGCGCAGCGGTAGAGTTGCTGCCTAACAGCGCCAGAGCCCCGGATTTCATCCCGATTACCAGCGCTGTCTGTATGGGGTTTGTACATTCTCCCGTGACCTGCGTGAGATTTCTCCGGGTGCTCGGGGTTCCTCCCACACCAGGCACGGAAATCGCTATCAAAACATGGGGGGACCCGGGGGACAGGGGGGAGACAATTTCTTGGCGGCCGCGCGTGCATGCGCACACTCACTCTCACACTCACACTCACACACACACACACACACACGAGGCTTCAGAGGCTTCAGCCGTGAGCCCTATGGATGGTAATTAGTGACGGGTGCCGGCAGTCGCCGAAAAGATCGCGTAAGGCCCACAGCCAGCGTGGAGAAGCAGCGCTAAATGCAGCTCAACACTGCCTGTCTCGCCGGGTTAACCTACAGCCCTGCCTGGACTGACGGGACACCAGTCCTGAACCATGGAGCTAGCGCTGCTTCTCCGCATTGGCTGTCAACCTGGGCCTTCGTTGTCAGGCAGAGTTGACGGGCAGAGTTGAGCTGGGTTTAGCGCTGCTTCTATGCACTGGCTGTGGGCCTGGGGGCACCGCTCCCGTCTGACTCCCGACGTCTCTGGCCATCCCCGGGCATGTGCGTGTGGGGGGGGGGACGGGGATGGTCCAGTGGCGGTGCAGCAGCGATTGCAGCGCCGGAGACCCGGGATCGATCCTGGCAGCGGATGAGGCGCAGGTCTGTGTCCAGGGCTGCCGAGTGTTTTTCACTTGTGACCTGTGACCTGGGCATGCAATTCAAGCTCCGCTCCCTGACCTCTGCCCCACTGACACCTCCCTCCTCCAATGATCTCACTGAATCATCATGTCCTGCCCCCATTGCCTGCTGACCGGCGTCTCCCTTGTCCAATCGACGCCCTCGATCATCAGTCCCACCCCCACTGTCTCGTGGAAACCGGAGACTTCACTGGGTTTTAAAATCCGGATTACAAAAAATAGGGGGGGATTGATCCCCACTTCTCAAAACAGGGGGAATCGCGTTCACCCTGACCCCCCCTGGGATTTCCGCCCCTGTCCCACACTCCAAAGACGCGCAGGTTTGTCACTTAATTGGCTTCGGTAAGAATTGTAAATTGTCCCTAGCAGGTGTAGGATAGTGCTGCTGTACGGGGTGATCGCTGGTCGGCACGGTCTCTGTGGGCCGAAGGGCCAGCTTCTGCACTGTATCTCTAAAATAAATGGAGATGGGATTCTGATCAGTTAATTTTAACTCACTCATTACCAACTCTTGGTACCTCGCTCATAATGCTCGATGCTCTTCCACACTGCTGACTCCACATCTATTTTCGGCCTCAGGATAAACAGATTCCCCGACGGGAGCATGGATTCTGTCCCGCGGAGTTAGCGTGTTATTCTCGTGTTGGTCAAATCGTAAATCACTTCAGGCTGCCACGTTCTGTGGTCTCATTTGATCATAGGTTCTCGGAGCAGAATTCGGCCATTCATTCATGGCGGATTTATCTATCCCTCTCAACCCCATTCTCCTGCCTTCTCTCCATAACCTCTGACACCCGTAAGAATCTACCTATCTCTGCCTTAAATATATCCACCGACGGCCTCCACAGCCGTCTGTGGCAATGAATTCCACAGATTCACCACCCTCTGATTAAAGAAATTCCTGCTCATCCCCTTTCTAAAGGTACGTCTTTTATTCGGAGGCTGTGCCCTCTGGTCCTAGACTCTCCCACTAGTGGAAACATCCTCCCCACATACACTCTATATTTTTCTTTGATAAATGAGGGCTCCAAAATGAAAGAACGCCAAACCTGTATTTTACATTTTAACCCTATCTGTATCTGCATCTTGACGTACAATCACCATCACTGGTTGTCACACACGTTAGGAGGGTCATGTGCAAAGTCGCAATTAAATATTAACGTGGGCCTTAGAAGTCAGCGTCTTAATATCAATTGTTTCCAGTATGGTCTTGAATGTCTTGACGTCGTGTGGAGATGATTCCATTCTCAAATTGTCTTGAGTCTTGGGTACAGTGAATACCTACAGCAGTCTGTATTTGTTGGGATGATGTTGTATCCTAATAGATAAAGCCCCTGTCCCACTGTACGAGGTAATTCACGAGTTCGTGGATGTTTCGTAGCGGCTCGTACGAGTAAAAAGTAACAATGTCCAACGAGCATTTTTTTACTCGTGGACATTTTTCCCAGTGTCGAAAAAACGTCACCAGTTTACCGGATTTCCTGAGTACCTACCGTTAGCATTACGAGACGCTATGAGACATCCATGAACTCCTTCGGACCCACTACGGACATTCTCCGAGTTCGAATCAGGGGAAAACACGGGAGAACTCTTGAATTACCTCGTACAGTGGGACAGGCCCTTAATACGCACTAATGAATGACTGGGCCAGTCGGCTTGCTAAATGATCATCAGCTCATGGTGAGGGATCCGGGGGGGGGGGGGCTGAGTGCACGGATGATGATCACTTCCTGCATCAGGAAGCTAAACAGTAACCATGTCTTCAGAAGCAAGAGGAGCATCTCCGCACTGCACATTCAGGGTGACGTTCCGCAGTTCTATAACAGTACAGCACAACAACAGGCCCTTCGGCCCACCATGTCTGTGCTGAACATGATGCCAAGATCAACTGATCCATCTACACGTGTCCCATATCCCTCCATATCCATTGGCCTATCCCAAAGTTTCCAAACACCCCTATCGTATCTGCCTCCACCATCACCTCCCGGCAGCGCGTTCCAGGCACCCACCACCCTCTGTGTAAAAAACTTGCCCCGCACATCCCCTTTAAACTGTTTCTCTCACCATAAAGCCATGCCCTCCAGTATTTGATTTCTCCAACCTGGGACACAGGTTTATTCATTGAGAGATTTAACATGGAGACAGGCCCTTCAGCCCAGAGAGATCATACTAACCATCAACCAATCATGTTTAAACTAATCCTACTTCTAATCCATTTCACTCTCTCTCCATTCCCATCAACGCTATCAAATGTCACCCCTCATCGATGCAATAGGTCTGATTGTACAATCTTCAGCAAGCGCTCAATCCACTGAGGAAGGGTCTCGACCAGAAACGTCACCCATTCCTTTCCTCCAGAGATGCTGCCTGACCCGCTGAGTTACTCCAGCACTGTGTGTATAATCATCCTGCCAACCTGCATGTCTGGGTGCGGGAGGAGGCGAGGTTCTGGTAGCGGCACAAATGGTGGACGGGGCCTGTTGTTAGACCAAGAGAAGGCAAGAGTAGCTCAAAAGGCACGTTCTTCATATTGAATCCAAACTGCAGATCTATTTCACAGCCAAGGGCAGGGAACATTTTACACAGGTGGCGTTGGGATAAGGCCCTCAACCAACTCATGCAGCAACCTACAGGTTTGGACAGATGGCCGTTAAGAATCAACCACACACACATTCAAAAGGCGTTTAGGTTAGTATTTATAAAGTATAAACAGATTCATTTTCAAAACCTTTCTTTAAAAAGGCAACTGAACATCAGAAGTAGCACTGGCCCCTCTGCCCCCCCCCCCCCCCTTCCCCCACCTCCCCCTCCCCGAGAGATTCCACATGGCAGTCGAACTGTATCATTTTCATTAAAAAAAACTAGAGCATGTTCTTAAAGTGGAGAGCGCATGGCTGATAGAGAGATGGTTGTTATTGCATTGGAAGGCTCATTTCCAGCGATGGAGGTCAGTCATAATACCTTGCAATAAGCAGCTCACGTATCTCTCTCTCCACATCCAAGATGGAAGGCAGTATCAACAATTCAGGCAACAGCGGGATGGGAAACTGTGTCTAGACCCAGCGGATGCTACATTATGGCACACAGTGCTTGATCTCCGGGGCCCACAGTCAAGGTGCAAGGATCGAGCGTGTGTCTGAACCTGCTGCAGGACTCGGCCAAAGCAACTTGGAAAGTTGTAGCCAGTGGGAATTTGCAAGCCGAGTGACCACAGCATCTCAGGTGGACCTGGTGTTCAAGCCCTGGTCCTCCTCCTCCTGGGAATGTCATGGGAAATCACCCGTGGGTCTCGGGAGACAAAAGAAAAGGATTTCAAGACTCTTCCAATGCTTCACATTACTGGAGTAACAGGGAATGACTGACAGCAACAGAGATACACAGAGTGCTGGAGTAACTCAGCGGGTCAGGCGGCATCTCTGGGGAACATGGGTTAGGTGACGTTTCAGGTCGAGACCTTTCTTCAGGCAGATGGAGTGGGGTGGGGGGGAGAAAACTGTGACACCAGGTTCAAGAACACCTTCTTCCCAACAACCATCAGGCTCAGAAACACGGCAAAGTCTGAAGCAGGGTCCCAACCCGGAACGCCACTATCCATGTCCTCTCCAGATGCAGAGCACTTTGTGTCTTTTAAAAATAAATGTAAACCGCCATCTGCAGTTCCTTGTGCCTCCATCAGTGGCAGCAAGACGTATTAGCTGGAGGTTGGGCTCTCTGTGGCGGCCACTGATGTTTCCAGTGGGGCAGTTTGCCGTGCTCTGGAGCCTTCAGCCTCGTTGTCCGCGCCCTCATCCTCTGAGAAGCTAATGTGCAGGCATGTGTCGTTGAGAGGCGGGGAGAAGGGGAGGGTGCTGCTGGTGTGGTCCAAAGGGCCGTTACAGGGGGTGGCCAGAGTGGAGGGAGGAGAGTCTAGGAGGGGAGATGCCCAGGGGGCGGTGGGAGGCCCTGCGGCCCCATCCTTCTCGCCCGAGCCCAGGGCCAGGGGCGTGGCAGAGGCCCAGAGGTCCCCGCGGTCGGAACACACATCGGCCGGCGGCCGCGCTGCCGAGTCGAAGTCCGACGGGGCGAAGGTGCAGGAGGAGACGTCGGTGAAGGTGGAGCTGTCCGAGCCGTGGAGCAGAGTGTTGACCAGCACTGACTGGGAGCACTGCGCGCTGGGCTCGCCGGCCCTCTGCAGCGACCTGCTCCAACGCTTCCTGGCGACGGCCGGCGGAGGGTCGAGACGCGGGATGGTGCGGCCAAACCTGCAACAAGGAGCAAAGAAACCCGTCACACTCGGGTGGAGAGAGAGAGAGACGAACACCACGGAAACAGGCCCAACTCCCGGTGCGTGCGTCCATTCACTCACTCCCCTGCCAACCAGAGCTAGGATAAAGTTCCCTTATCATCACCCTGTGTCCCACCAGCCTGGAAACTGCAGCATGGAAACAGGCCCTTCGGCCCAACTCGCCCATGCCAATCAACATGCCCCATCTATGCTAGTCCCACCTGTCCGTGTTTGGTGCATCTAAACCTTTCCTATCCATGTACCTGTCTAAATGTCTTTTAAATGTTGTTGTAGTACCTGCTTCAACTACTAGTTGTTCTAGTATCTGCTTCAACTACCTCCTCTGGCAGCTCGTTCTATCTACCCACCAGCCTCTGAGCGGAAAAACATGCCTCTCAGGCTCCCATTAAATCTTGCCCCTCTCATCTTAAACGTGTGGCTTCTGGTTCTTGGTTCCCCTACCCTGGATAAAGGACATACATCTACCCCTATCTATTCCCATCATGATTTTATACTCCCCATCCCCTTCCTCCTCATCAAACTTGTGTGCAGTTTTCATCTCCAAATTTGATTAAGGACATTCTTGCTATTGAGGGAGTGCAGCGTAGGTTTACAAGGTTAATTCCCAGGATGGCGGGACTGTCATATGTTGATAGAATGGAGCGGCTGGGCTTGTACACTCTGGAATTTAGGATGAGAGGGGATCTTATTGAAACATATAAGATTGTTAAGGGTTTGGATACGCTAGAGGCAGGAAACATGTTCTCGATATTGGGGGAGTCCAGAACCAGGGCCCACAGTTTAAGAATAAGGGGTAGGCCATTTAGAACGAAGATGAGGAAAAACTTTTTCACCCAGAGAGTTGTGAGTCTGTGCCTCAGAGGGCAGTGGAGGCCAATTCTCTGGATGCTTTCAAGAGAGAGTTAGCTAGTGCTCTTAAAGATAGCGGAGTCAGGGGATACGGGGAGAAGGCAGGAACGGGGTGCTGAATGTGGATGATCAGCCATGATCACATTGAATGGCGGTGCTGGCTGGAAGGGCCGAATGGCCTACTCCCGCACCCATTGTCTATTGTCTCCTGCACCCCAAGGTATAAAGTCCCAGCACTGCCCAACTGCTCCCTGGAGCTCAGACCCACGAGTCCTGGCAATATCCTCGTGAAACTCTGAACGCTTTCCAGCTTGACGATATCCTTCCTCCAGCTGGGGTGACCAAAGCTGAACACGGTAGTTTTCAGATCACCCTGCACTGAATCGTAAACCGTTGTCCCACAGCCAGGGCATTGCAGATGGTCACCATTTGTTATTAAAAATAATGATTTGAGGATGATGTTGGCCGTGTGAAATGGTAAGCTTGCCAGCTGCAATTAACTGTCTGGATGGATGACTCTGTGTTCAATCTATAAATGGATTTCCACATCAGCGGCCCATCGTTTTCTTACAGACATCAAACCCGTCGACTGCTGGACACAATAATAGTCTGCGATTTGGTTAATTTTATAGTTTGACGTAGAATATGAAAGAAATTGCCTGAGTAAATCACAGAGCTGGGCATCACCAGTTATCTGTTCGAGCTGCTTGGAATATTAAAGGTCCCTGGAGCGCAGGAGGATGTGAGGTGATCTCACAGAGGTGTGTAACATCATGAGAGGAATAGATCGGGTAAATGCACAGAGTCTCTTGCCCAGAGGAGGTGAATCGAGGACCAGAGGACATGGGTTTCAAGGTGAAGGGGAAAAGATTTGCTTGGAATAGCAGTCAGTCATCCCCCACCCGTGTGTAGAGTTGCGGCCTTACAGCGCCAGAGACCCGGGGAGATGGAGTTTGAACTTTTGATTGGGCTTTCTCCATGTGCATTGGAAGATAGGCAAATTGCCTTCAGTCTAGTGTAAGATAGTGCACGGTGGTCACTGGGCGCATGGAGTCCCGAACCATGCTGAATTTCTAAAGTCTAAAGATCGGTTGCAGTTCCAGGGACCCTCTGCATTGTTCCTGATGGAAAGAGCACTAATTAGTTAGATTGTATTCACAGGCTCCCTCCATTTTGAACATGGCATCCATGAGTTGATTGCCGGCAGGTTATCCGAAGGCAGCTCATTTGATTTAATTCAGCCGTCGCAGCGGGTGGAGCTGCTGCCTCACAGCGCCACAGACCCAGGTTTGATCCTGACCTCAGTTGCTGCCTGTGTGGAGTTTGCACGTCCCCCCTTTTGACCGTGTGGGTTTCCTCCGGGTGCTCCGGTTTCCTCCCACGTCCCAAAGAAGTGCGGGTTTGGCGGTTAAGTGGCCCTCTGTGAATTGCCCCAGGTGTGCAGGGAGCGGGCTCGGTGGGCCGAAGGGCCTGTTTCCATGGCGTATCTCGAATTAAAACTTGAATCAAAACATCGACTGAAAAGCGAACGCGACGCCTTGTTTCATTAAAGAGATCAATTTCAGCGAATGTCGCAGCACTGTGGCAAATTTGTACAAGGACATCATCAAATTCACGCTGATAAAACTTTAGAAGCAAAGTTAAAGAACTCCCCACAAACTGTACACTGTGCATAGACACAAAGTGCTGGAGGTAACTCAGCGGGACAGGCAGCATCTCTGGAGAGAAGGAGTGGGTGACATTTCGACCCGAAACGTCACCCATTCCTTCAGGGTCATGACCCAAAACGTCACCCATTCCTTCTCTCCAGAGATGCTGCCTGTCCCGCTGAGTTACTCCAGCACTTTGTGTCTACTTCGGTTTAAACCGGCACCTGAAGTTCCTTGTTGCACTGCACACAGTGCAGATTGGGAGGTGCTGAATAAACCGCCAGCACTGACATTGGGTGGAGGTGTCCAGGCAATGTCGTTTTGAATCTTCGCTGCACTATTTCATGCTTAACCGCATCCGTCCTACAGCAGGGTGACCAAAACTAAACACACTGCTCCAAATGCGGCCTCACCATTGCCTTGCACAACCCTACCATAACATCCCTAATTCCAGAATTCCCAGAATGATGAAGGCCAATGCACCGAGAGCCTGCTTGGCCACCCTGTCTACCCGTGACACCACTTTCTGGGAACTCTGTACCTGCGTGGCACTGCGGTGGAGCTGCTGACTCACACCTGGGCTCGAAGGGCCGAATGGCCTACTCCCTGCACCTATTGTCTATTGATCCGGACTATGGCTGCTGTCTGCGTGTGGAGTTTGTTCGTTCTCCCTGTGACCACATGGGTTTTCTCCAGGTGCTCCGGTTTCCTCCCACATCTCAAAGTTAAATGGGTTTGTGGGTTCATTGGCCCTCTGCAAATTTCCCCCAGACTTTGCTCTGACAATAAAGTAATATTGTATTGTATTGTATCGGGGGTGGATAGAAAAGTGGGATGACATCGGGCTCGTGTGGCTGGGTGATGGATGGTCGGTGTGGACTGGATGGGCTAAATGGCCTGTTTCCACACTGTATCTCTAAACTAAACTAATCACTCCTAGATCCCTCTGCAACATTGCTAGTGTCCTGCCATTCACTGTGAGTGCTTCCAGCATTCTATGTTTTAATTCTATTTTTCCTGTATATTGAGGTGGCACGGTGGTGCAGCGGTAGAGTTGCCGCCTCACAACGCCAGAGAGCCGGGTTCGATCCTGACTACGGGTGCTGTTTGTACAGAGTTTGTACGTTCTCCCCGCGACCGCATGGGTTTCCCTGAGATCTTCGGTTGCCTCCCACACTCCAAAGACGTACAGGTTTGTAGGTTAAATGGCTTGGTATGAATGTAAAATTGTACCTAGTGTGTGTAGGGTAGTGTTAATGTGCGGGGATTGCTAGTTGGCACAGACTCGGTGGGCCGAAGGGCCTGTTTCCGTGCTGTGTCTCTAAACTAAACTGCAGTTTCTAGCTTTGCACATCTGACCGCTGGATATCGAGGCACGTCACCCTACCTTTCAGCCTTTGTTTCCAGACTCAGGTCGTCGAACGTCAGTGAGCCCACCATCTCTCTCCTTCCGCGGATCGCCCCATTCACCAGCGACCCTTCCACCGCTCCGCTGGCCTCCCACTTCCCGTTCGCCGTATGGAAGTCACTAACATCCAGGGTTAGGTCGACGGTGGCTCTCCGCAAAGGCGGGCTGCTGCCATAGCGGACACAGGTGGCCGGTCCCTGGAGAACCCATCAGGACATTTGCCGGTGTGGAGGTGGGAGGGGCGTTCGTGATGAGGTCATGGTCGTGGTGGTGAAGGTTCAACAACGAAATCTGTTCCGAAATGGAGCTCATGCTTTGATCAGCTGGCGGGACAGAAAACAAACCAATTAAAACTCACGGGCTTGAAGGCTTTAAACCAGCACAGTGCTTGCCTGCGCCTCCATCTTCTGCCTCAGGGCTTCTAACTACCGTTCTAGACATCCCAGTTTGGACCCAACCCCGATTATCTTTAATAGACGCAAAATGCTGGAGTGACTCAGCGGGACAGGCAGCATCTCTGGTGAGAAGGAATGGGTGACGTTTCGGGTCGAGATCCTTCTTCAGACTGATTTTCTTTATATGCCTTGTTGTCACCTTCTCCTGGCTAACTATGAATTATTCTACATTTTCCTTGACCTTCATCCCCTTTGATCTCTCGTTGTCACACCCTGCCCTTCTATATCTCTCTCCTGACATTCTCTCATACCACTCCCTCTCCCCGACACTCAGTCTGAAGAAGGGTTTCGACCCGAAACGTCACCTGTCCCTTCTATCCAGAGATGCTGCCTCTCCCGCTGAGTTGCTCCAGCATTTTGTTTCTATCTGAAAGATATTAAAGCTAGATATAAAGTGCTGGAATAACTCAGCGGGCCGGGCAGCAACTCCGGAGAAAAAGGATGGGTGACGTTTCTGGTCGGGACCCTTTTCAGCAGTGTGGAGAAGGGTCCTGACCCAAAACATCACCTGTGCCACCACGTTCTCCAAGAGATGCTGCCTGACCCGCTGAGTTACTCCAGCATTTTGCGCTTTTTCCACACGGTTCCAGTATCTGCACTTGCTTGTGTCTGCAGTAAAATCATTTTAACCACTTCTGGACTTGCATACATTGGATGGGCTTTCAACATTAAAGCACATCAAGGGAAGTCCCTTCAAAACAAGATTTAAAAGAATCCCCAAACACAGCAATAATAATCAGCATGTACGTGGAGGGGGTGATGTAGATCTAGATATGTGAAGAGCAAAAGATCAGTGAAGACAAATGTCGGTCCCTTACAATCAGAGACGGGTGAATTTATAATGGGGAAACAAGGAAATGGTAGAACAGTTAAACGAGTACTTTGGTTCTGTCTTCACCAAGGAAGACACAATGGTGTTAGGTAAACTCTTGGGACTGAAGGCAGATAAATCCCTAGGGCCTGATGGTCTGCATCCCAGAGTACTCAAGGAGGTGGTTCTGGAAATCGTGGATGCATTGGTGATCATTTTCCAATGTTCTACAGACTCTGGATCAGTTCCTCTGGATCAGTTCCTCTGGATCAGTTCCTCTGGATTGGAGGATAGCTAGTATAACCTTACTTTTTAAGAAAGGAGGGAGAGCGAATACAGGGGATTATAGACCAGTTAGCCTTACATCGGTAGTGGGGAAGATGCTTGAGTCGATTGTTAAAAATGTTATAGCAGTGCATTTGGAAAGCAGTGACGGGATCGGTCAAAGTCAGCATGGATTTATGAAGGAGAAATCATGTTGACTAACCTTCTGGAACCTTTTGAGGATGTAACAAGTAGAATGGATAAGGGAAGAGCCAGTGGATGTGGTGTATGTGCACTTTCAAAAAGCCTTTGTCTAGGTCCCACACAAGAGATTAGTGTGCAAAATTAGAGCACATGATATTGGGGGTAGAGTATTGACATGGATAGGGAACTGGTTGGCAGACAGGAAGCAAAGAGCTGGGATTAACGGGTCTTTTTCAGAATGGCAGGCAGTGACTAGTGGGGTGCCGCAAAGCTCGATGCTGGGACCCCAGTTATTTACAATATATATTAACAATTTAGACAAAGGAATTAAATGTGACATCTCCATGTTTGTGGATGACACCAAGCTGGGTGGCAGTGTGAGCTGTGATGAGGATGCTATTAGGCTGCAAGGTGACTTGGATGTGACGTTATTCACTTTGGTAGCAAGAACAAAAAGGCAGATTATTATCTGAATGGTGTCAGGTTAGGAAAAGGGGAGGTGCAACGAGACCTGGGTGTCCTTGTACATCAGTCACTGAAAGTAAGCATGCAGGTACGACAGGCAATGAAGAAATCAAATGGCACGTTGGCCTTCATAGCGAGAGGATTTGAGTATTGGAGCAAAGAGATCCTACTGCAGTTGTATAGGGCTCAAGTGAAAACACATCTGGAGTATTGTGTGCAGTTTTGGTCTCCTAATTTGAGGAAGGACATTCTTGCTATTGAGGGAGTGCAGCGTAGCTTCACTAGATTAATTCCCGGGATGGCGGGACTGACATATGATGAAAGAATGGGTCGCCTGGGCTTATATTCACTGGAATTTAGAAAGATGAGAGAGGATCTTATACAAACATATACAATTCTCAAGGGATTGTACAGACCAGATGCAGGAAAAATGTTCCCGATGTTGGGGGAGTCCAGAACCAGGGGTCATAGTTTAAGGATAAGGGGTTGGCCTTTAGGATTGAGATGAGGAAAACATTTTCACCCAGAGAGTTGTGAATCTGTGGAATTCGCTGCTACAGAAGGCGGTGGAGGCCAATATCACTGTATGTTTTCAAGAGAGTGTTAGATTTAGCTCCTCAGCCTAATGGAAGAAAGGTATGTGGGGAGGCAGCAGGAACGGGGTACTGATTTTAGATGATCAGCCATGATCATATTGAATGGCGGTGTTGGCTCGAAGGGCCGAATGGCGACTCCTGCACCTATTCTGCTATGTTAAAAGTGAGAGTGCTACTACCCATTTAGCCGAGGAGAATTGAAGTCCCCGTGGCGATGAAGTTACGAGGCGTAGCTGGTGACTGTGACGAGTTCTTACTTACCCGCATGCTGCGAGCTCAGCCTGCTCTCCAGGTCGTTCAGGTGCCGCACCAGCAGGGAGAGGTGTTGCAGGAGGTCCCGGTTCTGCAACATCAGCTGGTGAATGCGGGCCTGGGACTCCATCCTGGCCGCTGTCTCGGCCGACAGCTGGTCCTTCAGCAGATGCAGCTGCCCAGACACAAGGGAGCAGGGGGTCATCCAGAGGCACAGCCCGCACACAGGCCCTTCAGCCCATCCACTCCCTGCTCAACCCCAAGCCCCCTTCATTTACGTCAATCCCACCCATAAAAGTTCATATGTTCTAGGATCAGAATTAGGCCATTCGGCCCATCAAATCTACTCCACCGTTCAATCATGGCTGATCTATCTTTCCCTCTCAACCCCATTCTCCTGCCTTCTCCCCGAAACCCTGACACCCGTTACATCTCCGAATGATCTGACCCCCACCCCCCTCCAAGATGCTACCTGTGTGTGGGACAGTGTTAGTGTGCGGGGATCACTGGTCGGCACGGACTTGGTGGGCCGAAGAGCCTGTTTCCACGCTGTGTCTCTAAACTAAACCAAAGTAAACTCCCCCTCCAAGATTCTAGCACTCATCGCTGGCCATTATTCAGTGGGCAGTTAACCAGTTAAATGGGATGGCATGGAGCACAGCAAATAGAGTTGCTGCCTTACAGCACCAGAGACCAAGGATCCATCCTGACTACAGGTGCTGTCTGTGTGGAGTTTGTCGTTCTCCCCTGTGACCAGGTGGGTTTTCTCCGGATGCTCCCGTTTCTTCCCACACTCCAAAGACGTACAGGTTTGTAGGCCAATTGGCTTCAGTAAAGATTGTGGATTGTCCCTGGTGTGTGGGATAGTGCTAGTTTGCGGGATCACTGGTCGGTGAGGACTCTGTGGGCCGTAGGGCCTGTTTCCACACTGTATCTCTAAAGTCTAAAGTAAATCTACCTTCCAACACAACTCTGGGACATGAATTATTCCAAGTTCTTCCACACTATCTGAAATCAACCCACCTGTTCTCTTTGGAGTGTTTGCAGTGTCTCCTGAATGAAAATTGGTGCAAAATCATAAGTCCTTTCCATGTTCCCATTACTAATTCCCAAGTCTAACCCGCTAGTGATTCACATTCACCTAAGCCACATCTTCCGCTTAATCTCTCCATAAAACCTCCTGCGGTTTGGTTTGATATTACTTTGGGCAGCGCAGTGGCGCTGTGATCAGAGCTGCTGCCTCACAGCGCCAGAGACCCGGGTTCAATCCCAAACTCGCGTGCTGTCTGCGTGGTGTTTGCAAGTTCTCCCTGTGACCACCTGTGTTTCCTCCGGGTGCTCTAGTTTCCTCCCACATCCCAATATAGATGAAATGGCCTCTGTAAATTGTCCCTGGTGTTTTTAGCAGAGGTCACGAAAGAGGGATAACGTGGAACTTGTGTGTAGGAAGGAACTGCAGGTGCTGGCTTACACCGAAGAAAGAAACAAAATGCTGGAGTAACTCAGCGGGACAGGCAGCATCTCTGGAGAGAACGAATGGGTGACGTTTCAGGTCGAGAGCCCTCTTCAGAACCTGTGTGAATGGGGTGATGGATGGTCAGCATGGACTCCGTGGGCCGAAGGGCCTGTTTCCATGCTGTGTCTCTCAACTGAACTGAGCTGAGCTTGCCAGTTTTCTGTCATAACCAATTTCCTCTCCTTAATACTCATCTGCTGCTGGGCGCTGAACAATTCCCAGTTCTTCTGCTCCATAATTAGCTGCAGTACTTATCATGCCCGAGGTTTTGATTTAATATTTTCCTCGATTTCCCCCCGTTAACCACAGATGGTGCATCTTTCTCATTGCATCCGTCTCTCATAGTGGAATTAATTAGCAATTTGAATGGCTGATGAACACCAGAGTCCAGTAGAGCAAAGAATTGATTCAGCACTGAGATTAATGGATCTGCACCACCTATTTAGGATTTCAATGCTTCAATATTACTGCGTGATCTATGAATAGTATAAAATAGAATGGAATTACACAATGCATTTACAGTGGGAGTGAATGTGTCTGAAATCACTCCTATGCCTCCACTTCCTTAGAAGGCTTCAGAAGGTTCGGCATGTCCCCTACAACTCTCACCAACTTCTGCAGATGCAGCATAGAAAGCATTTTACCGGGATGCATCACAGCTTGGTTTGGGAACAGCTCCATCCAAGACCGCAAGAAATTGCAGCCCAGACCATCACACAAACCAACCTCCCTTCCATTGAAGATTACGGAGAGTCGGTCTGTCAAGGAGGACTCTCTCTAACTTCTACAGGTGCATAGTAGAGAGCTTGCTGACTGGTTGCATCGTGGCTTGGTTCGGCAACTTGAGTGCCCTGGAGAGGAAAAGACTACAAAAAGTAGTAAACACTGCCCAGTCCATCATCGGCTCTGACCTTCCTTCCATCGAGGGGATCTATCACAGTCGCTGCCTCAAAAAGGCTGGCAGCATCATCAAGGACCCACACCACCCTGGCCACACACTCATCTCCCCGCTACCTTCAGGTAGAAGGTACAGGAGCCTGAAGACTGCAACGACCCGGTTCAGGAATAGCTACTTCCCCACAGCCATCAGGCTATTAAACCTGGCTCGGACAAAACTCTGAACATTAATACCCCTCCATCTGTTATTTGCACTTTATTAATTTATTAATTAATGTGTGTGTTTACGTATATAATTGTAGTCAATGCCTACTATGTTCTGTCGTGCTATGCAAATAAATAATTTCATTGTCCTGTCAGGGACACATGACAATAAACTCTCTTGACTCTTTTGACTCCATTTATACCTCACGCTGCCTCGGCAAGGCCAGTAGCATAATCAAGGACCAGTTACACCCTGGCCGCTCCCTCTTCTCCCCTCTCCCATCAGGCAAAAGGTATATGTGTGAAAACGCACACCTCCAGATTCAGATTCTTCCCAGCTGTTACCAGGCAACTGAACCATCCTACCACAACCAGAGAGCACTGCTGAACTACTACCTACCTCTTTGGTGACCCTCGAACTATCTTTGATCGGATTTTGCCGGCTTTACCTTGCACTAAACGTTATTCCCTTATCATGTATGGCTCGATTGGCTCGATTGGAATCATGTATTGTCTTTCTGCTGACTGGTTAGCACGCAAAAAAAGGTTGTCACTATATCTCGATACACATGACGACAAACTGAGCCGAAACAGTTAGACATGTACATGGATAGGATAGGTTTAGAGGGATATGAGCCAAATGCAGGCAGGTGGGGTTAGTGTAGATGGGACATGTTGGTCGGTGTGGGCAAGTTGGGCCGAAGGGCCTGTTTCCACGCTCTATGACTCTATGATCATCGATCACCCATTCACACTAGTTCTATGTTATCCCACTTTCCCATCCACTCCCTACCCACCAGGAGGAATTTGAGAGGAAACCCACGCAGTCACAGAGAGAACGTGCAAACTCCAAGCAGACAACACCCGAGGTCAGGATCGATCCTGGATCTCTGGCGCTGTGAGTGGCAGCTCTACCCGCTGCGCCACTGCTTCACCCAAGTTCTTTAATATTTTCTATTCCAAACGTCACATGATTTTGAAAGAACATGTACTGATAACCCACTGCTAGATAGTTTTGTACTTTATCATTTGTTTATATATGGAGTTGTCAATGAACAATGAACAGTCATTGAGGGTCAGGAAGGAGGTACTGACACCATCTGGTGAGCCCAGTCTTTAGACGTTAGAGATACAGTGCGGAAACAGGCCCTTCAACCCAGAGTCCGTGCCGACCAGCGATCCCCACACACTAACACTGTCCTACACACACTAGGGACAATTTATAATTGTATTGAAGCCAGTTAACCCCGACAAACCTGCACGTCTTTGGAGTGTTGGAAGAATTCAGAGCACCCGGAGAAAACCCACACAGGTCACGGGGAGAACGTACGAACTCCGTACAGACAGCAACCGTAGTCAGGATCGAACCTGGGTCACTGGCGCTGAGCGGCAGCAACTCTACCTCTGTGCCACCGTGTTGCCCTGACGACAAGCCCACTGCTGGGATGTCGGGGGCTGGGTGGATGGTGGTCCTCACACTAGGCCGAGAGTGATCTGGACACACTCAGGCTGAAGTCCAGAGCACAGTGACTGTTGGTCAGCATGCTCCAAACATCACAGCATCACAGCGGCATTGACCCACGATCACTCTCTCAGGTGTTCAAAGTCAGCCCATCACCTTCTCTTGATCTCAAAGTGCTGGGGCATCCCCGCAGGTCAGGCGGCATCTCTGAACACGGCTCCCGACCCGAACCGCCACCTTTTCTGTAAATAATAGCCCATTGGTGTTTTATTTACAAATTGCTAAGGGGAAGCACAGCGGTCGAATTACTGCCTTACAGTGCCAGAAACCTAGATTCAAGTTTCAGACTGGATTCAGTCTGAAGAAGTCTCGACCCGAAACGTCACACATTCCTTCACTCCAGACATGCTGCCTGTCCTGCTGAGTTACTCCAGCATTTTGTGTCTACCTAGATTCAACCTTGATTACGGGGGCTGTCTGTATGGAGTAAGTACGTCTCCCGGTGACCACATAGGTTTTCGCCTGGGTGCTCGGGTTTCCTCCCACATTCCAAAGGCATGCAGGTTTGTAGGTTAATTGGCTTCTGTAAATTGCTCCTAGTGTGTAGGATTAGCTGGTGTACGAGTGATGGTTGCATGGACTCAGTGGGCCGAAGGGCTTATTTCCACGCTGTGTCATTAAACTAAACTGCTGATAACCATGTCCCCCCAGAGATGCTGCCTGACCCGCTGCGTTACTCCAACACTGTGTTTTCTGCTCAAGATTCCAGCATCTGCAATTCCTTGTCTCAACTTAATCCCCCCCTTTAGTGAGAAATTGTGAGACCCAATCCATCACTCGGACAATCGCTTCGACCCAGGGAAATGTGCGGTATGATCTAGCTTTCTCCCAGTTCAACCAGCCTGCTATTGTGTGTCATTCGAAGCAGGGTCAATATTGCAGCATTGAATTTCCCATCTCAGCCTGCCGAGGCCAAACTTAGTGCGTCATTGTAAGGCTATCTATGCAACCCGGTGTAATCTCTGCAGATTTATTGAGTGGACTGCTCCTTGATGATGTTATTGAGTGATACGTTTGTTCGGTCTGCACCCACACTAGACCAGTATCCACTTACAAACACCACTCAACATGACAGAGTCAACGACATCTCCATCAATAACAAATAGATAGCTTACAATAGGTTATTAATTACTGCTGTCACAATTAGCACACAAGTGCCTGAGGCATTCACACAGCACTCCCCGCTTGGTTAACGCTGTAAACCACTGGACTTAACATGCATTAAACGGGAGTGTCAAGCAGAGGAACATCAAATGAACCATCAGTTGTTATATTGCAAGCTCTCGTTCCTAGGCTGACACGATTGATGGCTTCAGGAACACCAGTAAACTGGGATTCAGGAAGCCATGTGGCACACTGCCCTCCATAATGTTTGGGACAAAGACCCATTATTTATTTATTTGCCTCAGTACTCCAGAATTTGAGATATGCAAAAGAAAAAATCACGTATGGTTAAAGTGCACATTGTCAGATTTTCATAAAGGCCATTTTTATACATTTTGGTTTCACCATGTGGAAATTACAGCTGTATTTATACATAGTCCCCCCATTTCAGGGCATCCCAGATTCCTTGGGATGGTGCAGTTCTATGCACGATTCCTTCCAGATTTAGCAACTGTGCTAAAGACACTACTGCTACAAAAAGATGTGAAATGGATGTGGGTAAAGGAACAGCAACGTGCATATGACATCTGCAAGGAAAACTTGACAAGTGACAAACTCCTTGTTCACTACGATACGTGAGATGAAACTTGCTTCTGATGCTTCAAGTTATGATGTAGGTGCAGTGATCTCCCACGTAATGAATGACGGACAGGAAAAGCCTATTGCTTTTGCATTCTGCACCCTATCACCGAGTGAGCGCATTTATGCACAGATAGTAAAGGAAGCACTCAGCATCGTGTCCAGAATCAAGAAATTCCAAGAGTTTCTTCTCGGCAGACCATTCACCCTAGTGACTGATCACAAGCCACTATTAGTGATACTTGGTCCCAAGTCAGCTATACCCTCCATGGCGGCATCAAGGATGCAGCACTGGGGAATCTTGCTGTCCCAGTATGGCTACAAGGTTGAGTACAGAAGCTCCAAGTGCAACACAGTTGCAGATGCGTTGTCCTGGTTGCCCCATGAGAACTCTGACGTGGGAAGTGAGAACTCAATCTACACACTGCAAGTTGTAGATGAAGACTTTCCAGTGACCATCAGAAATTGCAGCAGAAACAGTGAAAGACGCTGAGCTGAAGCGGGTCTATGAGCAGACATTGAACGGTTGGACTGAAATCGATAGTGGGTTGAACTCAGTTCGGAACTCAGAGCTGAAGCCTTTCCATAATCGACGCCATGAATTATCACGTGAGCTGGTATGCATTAATTGGGGTTACAGAGCGGTTGTACCAGAGTCTTTGAAAAACAAAATTATTAATGAACTTCATGCCGAACATCCTGGCATAGTATGTATGGTCAATTGCCAGAAGCTTTGTGTATTGGCCTGGTATTGACAGTGACATCGAGTCACTGGTGAGCAAACGTAGCGTCTGGCAAAATTGCCGGAGTAAACCACCAAACACTCCACTGCAACCCTGGTCAAGGCCAAGTAGACCTTTTCAGAGAGTTCATGTAGATTTTTGTGAAAAGGGTAATGATCACTTTCTGGTACTAGTAGTCATTCCAAATGGATTGAGGTTAAGCATATGGGGTCAGGCACTACTACTGAGCGCACCGTAGATGAGTTGAGATCCATTTTTGCATGCCATGGTTTACCAGAAGAACTTGTTTCTGATAATGGGCCTCAGATTAGTTCAGAAAGCTCCAAAGAGTTCATGCAGTGAAATGGTGTAAAACACACACTTGTTCCCCCGTACCATCCAGTCTCTAACAGGGCGGTGGAAAGGTCTGTTAGAGTTGTCAAAGATGCTCTCAAGAAACAGGTTTTGCTGGGTAGTTCAAAGCTCAGCCTGAAACATTGTTTGGCTAGTTTCTTGCTGAAGTACAGAACCACACCACACACAACAACAGGTTAATCACCTGCAGAACTGTTGATGAAGAGAAGGCTAAGAATACGCCTAAGTCTAGTTCAACCCAATTTGGCCTTGAAAGTTGAGCAAAAACAGTTAAGTCAAAAACGCCATTTTGACTCCCACAAAAAGGAGAGGTACTTCAAGCCAGATGAGCAGGTTCGTGTTCTCAGTCCTCCCAACAAGTCCAGTTGAGACAAATGGGATGTTGGGAAAATAGTGGAAGTGTGTGGAACAAAAAGATACTTAGTTGAAGTTGGAAATAGGATCAAAAGTGTTCATGTTGATCAAATGATTCCAGCCAAAGATGAACCAAAAACTGAGCATGACGTCCTAATCCCTGAGTTTTTATGTGAAAGTGAGTTGGAAGAGACCACTGTGATTGAAACACAAAGTTCAGTTAGTACAGACACAGAAGCAGATTCCTCTGGTCAAAGTCAGGTAGTAAAACAGAACCAAACAAGCCAACAGTTGAGCCTGAACCTGTGGTCAGACATGATCCGTAAACCAGTAGTCAGGTTAGGTTTGTAAGTTAAATAACTCACTGCACATGTAAAACAAAAATGTGTAGATATGTAAAATAAATATATTATGTTTATCAATTAAAATTTCATAAATACTGGTTTAAATCAAGTATCACAACAACAAAATTGTAACTGAGTATTTAGATTTAATACTTAAAAAAAAGGAGAGTAGTGTAATGTATGCATACATATTCATGTGTATGTTAATGAGTTGGTGTTTAATATAAGCAGGGAATGCTGGGTAATAAATCTATCTCTCGTGATCCAGGCAACCTGTGTGTAAGTTGTTCTTCATTCTGCCGACCGGAATATAACAGTTAGGTTCATAAGCAATAGCAGGAATAGGCCATTTGGCCCGTAAAGTCTACTCCGCCTTTTAACCATGGCTGATCTATCTCGCACTCTCACCCTTGAAAGCCACACAAATTAAGAATCTGACTATCCCTGTCCCTTAAAAATATCCATTGACATGGCCTCCACAGCCTTCTGTGGCAAAGAATTCCACAGATTCACCACCCTCGAAAATGTGACCAATGTGATTGACGAGGACAGAGCTGTAGACCTACATATGGATTTCAGCAAGATATTTGACAAGCCTGTATTTGGGCTTCCCATCAACTTCCATTCCCTGTCCCTGCTGAAGAAAAGCATCCCCACGGCAAGCTGCTCTGGAAGGTTAGATCCCATGGGATCCAGGGAGAGATAGCTGACTGAATGGAAAATTGGCTTCATGAAAGGAAGCAGAGGGTGATGGTGGAAGGTTGCTTTTCACACTGAAGGTGGTGTGCCTCAAGGTTCAGTACTGGGCCCGTTACAGTTTGTCATCTATTTCAATATTTTGGATAAGAACATACAAGGCTTTGTAAAAAGATTTGAAAACCATCTATCATTTTCCTTCCACTCTCACAATTACACTTTGTTTGGATCACACTTACAAGTGGGTTTGTAGATAGCGAAGGAGGTTGGGAAAGATTGCAGCAGGATCGTGATCGATTGGCCAGGTGGGCTGAGGAATGGTTGATGGAATTTAATACAGAGAAGTGTGAGATGTTGCATTTTGGGAACTCAAACCAGGACATTTTATGTTTCTATAAGATTCCCTCTCATCATTCACAATGAATGATAGGGCCCTGGGGAGTGTTGTTGAGCAGAGGGATCTAGGAGTGCAGGTACATAGTTCCCTGCAAGAGGCGTCATGTAGAAACATAGAAAATAGGTGCAGGCGTAGGCTATTCAATATGATCATGGTTGATCATCCAAAATCAGAACCCCATTCCTGCTTTCCCCCTCCATATCCCTTGATTCTGTTAGCCCTAAGAGCTATATCTAACTCTCTCTTGAAAACATCCAGTGAATTGGCCTCCACTGCCTTCTGTGGCAGAGAAATCTACAGATTCACAACTCTCTGGCTGCAAAGATTTCTCCACATCTCAGTCCTAAATGGCCGACCCCTTATTCTTAAACTGTGTGACCCCTAGTTCTGGACTCCCTCAACATCGGGAACATGTTTCCTGCATCCAGCCTGCCCAATCCCTTAAGAATTGTATATGTTTCTATAAGACCCATCTCATCCTTCTAAATTCCAGTGAATACAAGCCCAGTTGATCCATCGCAGGTCACAGGTCGAGAGGGTGGTCAAGCTTTCAGCACATTCGCCTTCATCAGTCAGAGCATTGAAGAGTATTATATGTGTGATATGAGGTTTATTTTATTGGGAAAGCAGTACACAGAAGGGAGCACCAGTTGTGTGCCGTTCCAGGGGTGGGTCACTAGGGTTGTCAACTTTCTCACCCCCAAATAATGGACAAACGGTCAAAATAAGGGACAAACTCCCCGACGGCTGGGTGAATGATGAGTTGGCCTGGGCACTGGACAGAACACAAAGACCAGCCGGCGGGCCAGCTGAGGAGCTTTGGCCCGGGTGCGACGCAACGTACGGCGCCCCATCCAACTCATGAACCGATGATCGGCCATGATTCGGAGGGGTGGTGGTGTCGGACGTAAGCGAAGGACCGAAGATTGGACACCTGGCCGGGCTGCCGACCGACGGGGCCCACGGGTGAGGTGCTGCTGCTGCACTCCATGGGCTGCACTACGTCGGGACGGGTGAGGCGGGACCGGATGCGGCGCTCCGACCCGACAGTTCCCTCGACCCGAGTAGTAGCAGTCAAATATGGGACAAAGGTCCCGTATGGGACAAACCACTTTAGCCCAATATATGGGATGTCCCGGCTAATACGGGACAGTTGGCAACCCTATGTTACGGATATCCCTGGCAGTCCCTCCAGGATCTGACACTCTGAGTCTGAGGATATCCACCGGGATACAGCCGGGATCAGCCTGCAGCTCCACCCAGTGGACCTACAGTGCCAATGCACACCTGGAACCTCCTGCAGAAATATAACGTCTGGGCCCAGTATTGATCCTCTTTACATTTTCTCCACATTAAATCCAAAGCAAGATCTCAAATGGTTGCACAACAGAAGGATGAACTGTAGTAGCCAAGCTCAATAAACCAGGCGGGACCAAGCTAGACTCAGCGAACATTTCAGCAAACTCTTGCGCTCAGTCTGCCAAGGCCTACCGGATCCCCCGGTTGCTAAGCACTTTACCTCTGATTTCCATTCCCACACTGGCCTTTCTGTCCTGGGCCTCCTCTGGCCTTTGTCCACCCATCTGATAATCAAGCTCCCCCTCACCTGTGTCCACCCATCACTGGCCTGGCTTTGTCCTGCCCCCACCACTCTTCTAGCTTTCTGTCCCATGCTACAATCAGTCTGAAGGAGGGTCCTGACCTAAAACCTCACCCATTCCTTCTCTCCAGAGATGCTGCCTGTCCCGCTGAGTTAGTCCAGCACTTTGTGTCCATCTTCAGCATCACTAGAGTGCGTGCATTGGCATGGGACGAGCTCAAATGGATGCAGGGCTTTGAAACACTGTCCTACCAATAAGTATTACTTCTGGTGTCTAATTCTCTGCTCGGCTGCAAGCTTTCTGTTGGCAGGCAATAATCTCCATTAATGCCAAGTCCCATTGCAGCACCTCAGTGGAATGTGGTAAGAATTAGGCACCACAAGTAAAGGGCCTGTCCCACCAGCATGCGACTCCATGCGGCGAGCACGACCAAACTGGAAGCTGGGGCCGCGCGGAGGTCGCGTGATCCCCGTACAGGGCCGGTCCCACCAGGATGTGCCTGCATGTGGCGAGCGCGACCAAACCGGCAGTGGGGGCCACGCAGAGGTCGGGTGAGTGGCGCGATGTGGCGCGAAGTTGGAGCGAAGTCCACGGTAAGTTCGCAAGGATAGAGAGGGCACACACAGAAAGGGACACGGAGGCACATATAGAGAGGGTCACGGAGGCACAGAGGGTCACGGATGCACACAGAGAGGGTCACGGAGGCACACAGTCACGGAGGCACACAGAGAGGTTCACGGAGGCACTCAGAGAGGGTCACGGAGGCACTCAGAGAGGGTCACGGAGGCACACAGAGGGTCACGGAGGCACACAGAGAGGGTCACGGAGGCACACAGAGAGGGTCACGGAGGCACACAGAGAGGGTCACGGAGGCACACAGAGAGGGTCACGGAGGCACACAGAGAGGGACACGGAGGCACACAGAGAGGGTCACGGAGGCACACAGAGAGGGACACGGAGGCACGACATGAGGCGGTGCGTGCGGCGTCAAGGCAGCTGCAGGCCGACAGGCCGTTGCCGCACGGAATGTTTGAACACGGTCAGTTTTTCTGAGCCCCGCGCGATGTCGGGACCAGCTCCGCACAACTCTATACGGTTCCGGCGATCGAAGTGGGACCGGCCCCGCGAGGCCGGACAGCTCAAGCGACCACGTTAGGTCGCGCTCACCGCATGGAGTCGCATGCTGGTGGGACAGGCCCTTAATGCTCAGAGCCAGGACTGTGTTTAAGAGCAGACTATCAGAGAGTTCACACTCGGCCAGGGCCGACTGCATCAGAAGCAATGTCCCTTTCATCCACAACCTCCTTGTATCCCATCCAACCCATATTACAGTCCATCAGAAAGCGCAAGGTTGGCTGTTCTGCATGTATACATCAATGAAACAGGATGAACAAAAGCATTCCTTGCATCTCAAATCTGAATACTTCTCCAATATTCAGACTACATCTGTTAGACAAAGCACCCAAGGCTCTACCAAGTTCATATAAGCCAAATATACCTGCGTGTGTGAACTTTCCAATTGGAAACTGCCTGACCTGCTGAGTCTATCTTCTGAATATATCCAAGATGCATATGGATTTTTTTTTAAGTGCAGCATGGAACAGGCCCTTCAGCCCACCTGTCTCCGTGCCGACCATCGATCACCCGTTCACACTTGTTCTATGTTATCCCACTTTCTCATCCACTCCCTACGCAATAGGGGCAATTTACAGAGGGCCATTTAACCTACATATCCGCACGTCTTTGGGATGCGGGAGGAAACCGGAGCACCCGGAGGAAACCCACGCGGTCACAGGGAGAATGTGCAAACTCCACGCAGACAGCACCCAAGGTCAGGATTGAACCCGGGTCTCTGGCGCTGTGAGGGGGCGGCTCTACTGACTGCGCCACCGTGCCGCCCATTTATGAACACATTCCTTCCCAGTGCTGGCAATCCTTGCCTCCTTTAGTTTACTCCTACACAGTCCAGTGGCATTCAAACACAAGCGTGGTCTCAACTCAGCACTCTCCCTGTGTAGGAAGGAACTGCAGGTGCTGGTTTACACCGAAGATAGACACCAAATACCAGAGTAACTCAGCGGGACAGGCGGCATCTCTGGAGAGAAGGAATGGGTGATGTTTCATGTCGGGACCCTTCTTCACACCTCTTCCTGTTTTACTCCAACACACTATCCTCACATGGCTACCTTGGCCATGCTATCAGATCGTTTGTTTAACCAAGACAAGACCACAACATGCTTTGTAATGTCTAATGAAGAAGCATTGTCAAGGTCCCAACCCAAAACGTCAACAATCCTCCACAGTTGTTTCATGACCCGCGGGGTTACTCCAGAACTTTGTCTTTTACTCAAGGTTCCAGCATCTGCAGTTCCTCGTGCTTCTCTCGCCCCCCCCCCCCCCCCCCCTCCCCCACAACCCTCCCCTGTCCTTGGTCCAGCAGTGTGGTCCCTTGGTATTAACGAGGAACATAAATGACCAGGACCTGAGAACTGAAAACCCTATTTGGAAACTGGGAGATACAATCACACTGGAGTGGAGCCGTAATAAATCCGAGGCAGGGCTGAAAAAGATCAATAAACCTGCAGAACTGGGACTGTAAACGTTGAATTAATGCTGATGTGCTGCTGTGATAACAGGTCTAAATTGGTGTAGAGGAACAGAGAGGTCCTGGGGTGCAGGTACATGAGTTACTAAATGTGATGAGGCAGATTAACAGAGGAACAGCAAGTCAAGCTGATCGCTGCCATTTATTTCTACAGGAATAGAATTGGGAAGCAGCAAAGGCATATTGCATGTGTCTCTAACCTTGGGTAAACCACACTGAAGAAAGGTTCACCTTCCTCTTTTCCTCAAAGATGGCCAGCACGGTGGCGCAGCGGTAGAGTTGCTGCCTTAAAGCGCCAGAGACTCGGGTTCAATCCTGACTATGGGTGCTGTCCGTACGGAGTTTGTACCTTCTCCCTGTGACTGCGCGGGCTTTCTCCGGTTTCCTCCCACACCCTAAAGACGTACAGGTTTGTAGGTTAATTGGCTTTGGTATCATTGTAAGTTCTCCCTAGTGTGTGTGGGATAGTGTTAGTGTGGGGGGATCGCTGGCCGCCTGTTCCTGCGCTGTATTTTTCATCTAAACTAAAATAAAGATAACAGCCAATTCTGAACAGTGTAAAAAAGATTTATAGGGTTGGTAAAATAATTGAGTGATAATAACAATCGGGAACAGAGGATCTGGCTGGAGCTATTCTTGTCATGAAATTGGAAGGTATTGAGCAACCTAGACTGATGAAAGGGTTTTACAAAAATATTTCCACTGTAAAGGTCAAAACAAGGGATCATAAATATAGGATGTTCACGACTAACCAGGGGCCACAGTTTAAGAATAAGGAGTAAGCCATTTAGAATAGAGACGAGGAAACACTTTTTCTCACAGAGAGTGGTGAGTCTGTGGAATTCTCTGACTCAGAGGGCGGTGGAGGCAGATTCTCTGGATGTTTTCAAGAGAGAGCTAGATTGGGCTCTTAAAAATAGCGGAGTCACGGGATATGGGGAGAAGGCAGGAACGGGGTACTGATTGGGTTTGCTCCGCGATCTTCGGTTTCCTCCCACACTCCAAAGGCGTACAGGTTGATAGGTTAATAGGCTTCTGTAATTGGGTAAACATTGTAAATGAGCCCTAGTGTGTAGGATGGTGCTGGTGTACGGGGATCGCTGGTCAGTGCAGACTCAGTGGGCCGAAGGGCCTGTTTCCATGCTGTATTTCTGAACTAAACTAAACCTAAACTAAGAAGCCGAGATGTCAGGAACAGGTCGCATTTCATGCCGGGGGGGGTCTGCGCTGGGGACCACCACCGCACTGAAGCAACAGCCAAGAGGACACCAACACCTCTGCTTCCTCAGGAGACTGAGGAAAGTCCCCATGTCTCCAATAACCTACAAACCTCTACAGATGCACCAGAGAAGGCTCACTGTCGGGCTGCATCACAGCTTGGTTTGGGAACAGCTCTGCCCAAGACCACAAGAAATTGCTGAGTTGTGGATGCAGCCCAGTCCGTCACACAAACCAGACTCCCCGCTATCGACTCCATCTACACTTCACGCTGCCTCAGAAAAGCAGCCAACATAATCAAAGACGTGTCCCACCCCGGCTATTCCTTCTTCTTCCTGCTTCTGTTTGGCAGAAGGTACAGAAGCTTGAAAGCTCGCACCACCAGACTCAGGAACAGTTTCTTCCCCTCTGTTATCAGGTTTCTGAACGGTCCTTCCATAAGCTAGGGTACTGTCCGAGTCAACGCTACCCCATTGCGGACATTGGACTTTGTCTCTGGAGCTGGAGCGCTACAATGCTGAGAACTATATTCTGCACTCTGTATCTTCCCCTTTGCTCTACCTATTGTACTCGATTGTATTTATGTATAGTATTTTCTGATCTGTTTGGATAACATGCAAAACAAAGCATTTCACTGTACCTTGCTACACGTAACAATAATAAACCTAAATTTTATTCAGGCGACAGTTGTATAGTTTAGTTGTTTTAGTTTAGAGATACAACATGGAAACAGGCCCCTTGGCCCACTGAGTCCGTGCCGACCAGCGATCATCCCGTACACAGGCACTATCCTACACAGTTTACAATTATACCAAGCCAATTAACCTACAAACCCGTGTGTGTTTGGAGTGTGGGAGGAAACCGGAGCACCCGGAGAAAACCCACTCGCTCCCAGGGAGAGCGTGCAAACTCCACACAAACAGCACCCCTAGTCAGGATGGAACCTGGGTCCCTGGGGCTGTGATGGGCCTGTAATGGCCACTTAGGCGATTTTTTGGGCGACTACAGGCGACTGCTGCAAAAATTTCAACATGTTGAACATTTTCGGCGACAGTGGCGACAATTTTCACTGTCGCAGGTCGGCTCCAGGTGTCGTGGGTGAATTCCATTAAAACTAGTCCCTGATAGTTGCCTAAACAGTCACGTAAGTGGGACAGGCCCTTAAGGCAGCAACTCTACCGCTGCGCCACCATGCAGCCCATAACTAAAAGCTGAAGTGCTTTGTATGGGTTGCCCAACGCACAATGCTTTTGTAAACCTCTCATAATTCACTGTACTCTAATTCTACCAACAAAGACAATATGAATCTTGCTCAGTGATAACCCGTGGGATGCTTCCCTACTATCAGAGCTAAGAATGGGGCCTTGCCCACAGGCCAAGACTCTTCCCATTTTTTTGTGTAACTCTCTCATTTTTGGATCATTCTTATGTCTTTATGGGATCAGGCCAAGGGCATGAGAGATGAATTTCCAATGAACAATGGTTTCAGGAGGAGTGCTGCTAGCCCCTGTAAGGGATTGGGGAAAACAAATGGTCGGCACGGACTGGAAGGGCCGAGAGGGCCTGTTTCCGTGCTGTAATGGTTATATGGTTATATGGTTATATGATTGGCATTCACCCCGGGCAAAGGCAGGCACATGGCCTTGGTGTCCCGGTGGTGCAGCGGTAGAGCTGCTGCCTCACAGCACCAGAGGTCCAGATGGATCCTGACTACAGGTGCACATTCTCTCTGTGGATCGCGTGGGTTTTCTCCGGGTGCTCCCACACTACAAAGACACACAGGTTTGTAGTTTAATTGGCTTGTGAATTAACCCTAGTGTGTAGGATAGATTTAGTTTTAGAGAAACTGCATGGAAACAGGCCCTTCGGCCCATCGAGTCCGCTCTGACTAGTGACACCCCACACGCTAACACTATCCTACTCATTAGGGACAATTTACAAATAGTACAGAAGCCAATTAACCTAAAAACCTGTATGTCTTTGGAATGTGGGAGGAAACCAGATAAAATCCACGCCGGTCATGAGGAGAACATACAAACTCCGTACAGACAGCACCCGTAGTCAGGATCGAACATGGGTCTCTGGCGCTGCCTCGCATTACTGCTGTGTCACCGTTCCGGCCTGATCAATGGTTGAATGGGCAGCAGTGTATGGGTGATTGTAGGGTGGAACTAATGTATGGGGATTGCTGGTTGCGTGGGCTCGGTGGGCCGAAGGGCCTGTTTCCACGCTGTATCTCTAAACTAAAGTGCACGAGGGCGACGGCCATACCTGCGCCATGACGACCTGGGTCTGCTGCTGCTGCTGGCAGAGCTGGGCTTGGAGCAGCTGGAGCTGGTGGTGGGAGGCCAGCGGGGTGAGCGACGAGCAGGGGCTGCCAGCAGAGGGCGACAGCGGCGGCGGCGGCGGCGAAGGCCCAAACGGAGACCCGTCCCTGGAGTCCTGGAGACGGAGAGGACAATGTCAACAACACCGGCACAAGAACCGTAATCTCACCGTACACACGTACACGTAATACACCATCAGGTTTACCAAAATACACACAAAATACTGGAGTAACTCATGTTCATAAGTTATAGGATCAGAATTCAGCCATTCAGCCCATCGAGTCTAACCCCAGTCTCCTGCCTTCTCCTCATAACCCCTGACACCCGTACCAATCAAGAATTCATCTTCCACCTTAAATATATCCATTATTCCACAGATTCACCACCATCTCACTAAAGAATTTCCTCCTCATGTCTTGTCCAAAGGTACGTCCTGATATTCTGAGGCTATGGCCTCTGGTCCTAGACTCTCCCACTAGTGGAAACACCCTCTCCATATCCACTCTATCCAGGCCTTTCACTATTTAATACGTTTCAGTGAGGTCCCCCCTCATCCTTCTGAACTCAGCGGGTCTGGAGAACATGGATAGGTTTTGGGTGGGGACCCTTCTTCAGACTCAAGCAGGGTCGCGACCCAAAATATCGCATATCCATGCTCTCCAGAGATGCTGCCTGACCCGCTGAGTTACTCCAGCACTCTGTGTCCTTTTTAAAGAACAAATCGGGAATGGAGCCACAAGGAACTGCAGACGCTGGAATCCTGAACAAAGAACACAAAGTGCTGGAGAAACTCAGCTGGTCAAAGGAGGGTAGGGCTAACAAATCAGGAAATCTTTATTCACAACTATCCCTATCAAATCAGAATACAATGATACAAAATGTTTTAATTTGGCCCAGGGATGAGAGAGAGACCTTGGTTATGTGGATAGACTGGCAACACTGGGCTTGCTCTCCTGACACTGGAGAGGGACTGATGAGATCTGACACAGGTATATGAAGCCATGAAGGTCGGGCTAGGGACCGGGACGCCTCCGACAAGCTGGCCCGACCCGCCTGCTGCCGATCGATCTGGAAGGACTTGCCCGGTGGGCAGAATCTCGCCCAGACGCTCAAGGACTTGCCCGGTGGGCAGAATCTCGCCCAGACGCTCAACGAGACTTCATGGTCATAGAGTCATGGAGAGAAACGGTGTGGAAACGGGCTCTTCACCCACAACGGCCAACATGTCCGAGTTGGCGGCACCTCGCCCCAAGGCGCACAGTCGGCGGGACCGGGAACCAACCCAAAGGCTCGGCAGACGGGGTAACTGGCTGGGAGCTGGAGAAGTCGGACGTGAGGAGCAAGGGCCGGTAGGAAGGTGAACCGGGGTAATGTCTCCAACGCCTTCAGGTCGGCTGCAGGAGGTGCCCCCGGGATACAAGGTTGTATCCTTAATAAGGATTGTAATATAATTATTAGAAATTTAGTTTAGTTCAAGGTTTCAAGGTCAGTTTATAGTCACGTGTACCAATTAAGGTGCAGTGAAATTCAGATTACCATACAGCCTTGCTAAAAAAGCAACAAGACACACAACTACATAAAAGTTAACATGAACATCCACCACAGTGGATTCCCCACGTTCCTCATGGTAATGGACAATAAGGTCCAATCTCCTTCCTCTTTATTCTCCCGCAGTCGGGGTAGTCGAACCATCCGCAGCAGGCGGTCAAAGCTCCCGTCGGGGCGATCGAAGCTCCTGTGGCCTGGTGTCGCCCATGTTGGTCTCTAGCCAGAGACCGCGGGCTCAGCAATGTTAAAGTCCCGCGTGTCCCGCGTTTGGAGCCTCAAAGTTGATCCCCGACAGGGATCGCGAGCTCCATGATGGCTAGTCCGCAGGCTCCCTCGAAGGAGGTCCCGGTCGTCTCCAACAAAGGCCACCAACCCCTTGACGGAGATATGATGCGGGAAAAAAATCACATCTCTGTCGAGGAAAGTGAAAACAGAAAAAGTTCCCCCCAACCCCCCCCCCCCCCCACACATAAAACAAACTAAAGAACACTAAAATACATACATTTAACACATACAAAACAGACACAAAGAAAGAAGGGGCAGATAGACTGTTGGCGAGGCAGCCATTGTTGGCGCCACCCGTTGAGTTTAGAGATACAGCATGGAAACAGGCCTTTTGGCCCACCGCGTCCGCACTGCCCAGCGATCCCCGCACATTAACACTATCCGACACACACTATGGACAATTTACATTTACACCAAGCTAATTAACCTACAGACCTGCACGTCTTTGGAATGTGGGAGGAAACTGGAGATCACGGAGAAAACCCACGCAGTCACGGGGAGAACGTACAAACCCGTACAGTCAGCACCCGCAGTCAGGATCGAACCCCGGTCTCCGGCGCTGCAAGCGCTGTAAGGCAGTGACTCTACCGCTGCGCCACCGGTATGGTGATTTCGTATTGTGGTGGTGGGTGTGTTGTCACTGTTTTGGTTTGGGGAGGAGAGGGGAGAGGAGAGGGGAGAGGAGAGGGGAGGGGGGGGAGGGAGGGGAGGGGAGGGAGAGGGGAGGGAGGGGGAGGGGAGGGGAGGGAGGGGAGGGGAGGGGAGGGAGGGGAGGAGGGGAGAGGGTGAGGGGAGGTGAGGGGAGAGGAGGGGAGGAGGGGAGGGGAGGGGAGGGGAGGAGGAGGGGAGGGGAGGGAGGGGAGGGGGGAGGGGAGGGGAGGGGAGGGGAGAGGAGGAGAGGGAGGGGGGGAGGGGAGGGAGAGGGGAGGGGAGGAGAGGGGAGGGGAGAGGGGAGGGGAGGGGAGGGGAGAGGAGGAGGGGAGGAGAGGGGAGGGGAGAGGGGAGGGGAGGAGGGGAGGGAGAGGGGAGGGGAGGGGAGGGGAGGAGAGGGGAGGGGAGGAGGGGAGGGGAGGGGAGGAGAGAGGGGAGGGAGGGAGGGGAGGGGAGGGGAGGGAGAGGGGAGGGGAGGGGAGGGGAGAGGGGAGGGGGGGGAGGGGAGGGGAGGGGAGGAGAGAGGAGGGGAGGAGAGGGGAGAGGAGGAGAGGAGAGGGGAGGGGAGGAGAGGGGGGAGGGGAGGGGAGAGGGGAGGGAGGGAGAGGGAGGAGGAGGAGGGGAGAGGGGAGAGGGGAGGGGAGGGGAGAGGGGAGGGGAGGGGAGGGGAGGGGAGGGGAGGGGGGGGGTGGGGAGATGGGGAGGGGAGGGGAGAGGGGGAGAGAGAGGAGGGGAGGGGAGGGGAGAGGGAAGAGGGGGAGGGGAGGAGAGGAGGAGGGGAGGGGAGGGAGAGGAGGTGAGGTGAGGGGAGGGGAGGAGAGAAGGGGAGGAGTGGAGAGGAGAGGAGAGGAGAGGAGAGGAGGGGAGAGGAGAGGAGGTGAGGGGAGGGGAGGAGAGGGGAGGGGAGAGGAGAGGAGAGGAGAGGAGAGGAGAGGAGAGGAGGGGAGGGGAGGGGAGGGGAGGGAGAGGAGAGGAGAGGGGAGGAGGGGAGGGGAGAGGAGAGGAGGGGGGGAGGGGAGGGGAGGGGAGGGGAGGGGAGAGGAGAGGAGAGGAGGGGAGGTGAGGAACGTCGCTTCGTGGGAACAGCTCCAGTACATTGAACACACAGGCCGATTGGACTTTGGCCAATAGCGCCAAAACATGGTGGTGCCCGTATGTGTAAGATATGCAACAATAACTTCACCGCACAGATGCATTTGTGACAGATAAATCACCAATGATGAATCACGGGGGGGTGGGGGTAGTTTAGGGTGCAGTGCTGGCAGGCGGACATTTGCACAGAACACTGTCACAGTGATGCATTGATGCCCCTGTGAACTGGGATCGGAAAAGTGCCCACTAATTCCTGCTGCAAATCTGCTGGACTAGTAATGCTCCAACTAACTGTCAGGGAAACCATTGCAATAACAAACGGTTCAGCCAGTATCGATTGAAGACAGGACACAGCAAGCTAATCGCTCGGTAATGAGAGTGTGATAACACAGCCTGCTCCTTGCCCACCTGCCACACCAGCTACAACACTGGTTGAATGTCCGTCCACCTGTCCAGCTATTCTCCCTCTCACCAACATGGCCACATCAAGTACACATCACAGAACTGCCCCACTCTCTACGCACCCATTACATGGCTCAGCACAGCTCCAATGCCATCTATACATTCAGACCAAACCGCAAGGTCATAGAAGCATACAGCACAGAAACAGGCCCTTCGGCCCAACTTGTCGATACCATACGGTACCTGTCCCCTCGCGCAGTACCGTAGGGTACTGACACAATCACCCCTCACACTTGGCTCATCCCTGTGCCCATTTGACTTGGTCACTGCCGGTGCTTCCGAGATGAACTCCAGAGAAACATAGAAATTAGGTGCAGGAGTAGGCCATTCGGCCCTTCGAGCCAACACAGCCATTCAATATGGCTGATCATCCAAAACCACTACCCTGTTCCTGCTTTCTCCCCATATCCCTTGATTCCGTTAGCCCTAAGAGCTCTATCTAACTCTCTCTTGAATACATCCAGTGAATTGGCCTCCACTGCCTTCTGAGGCAGAGAATTCCACAGATTCACAACTCTCTGGGTGAAAAAGTGTTTCCTCATCTCAGTCCTAAATGGCCTACCCCTTATTCTTAAACTGTGACCCCTGTTTCTGGACTCCCCCAACATTGGGAACATTTTTCCTGCATCTAGCCTGTCCAATCCCTTAAGAATTTTATATGTTTTGACTACAGCCGAACAGTCAACTCTAGTCGGAGAGGGGCTCAGGAATTTCTGGGATTGGGACCATCCATTCACCTGCCTTTGCAACTGTATCTCCAAACCACCCATCCGACCACATCAAACCTTACTCTACCCTCATCCCCATGTCCTTGCACAACTACAGAGAGCATCAAGTACAGCACAGGCATTGTGGGCCTGTTCCTGTGCTAAACTTGATGCCAAAACCAACCCTTATCTGCCTGCACATAATCCACATCCCTCCATTCCTCGCATATCCATATGTCATAGTGTCGCACAGCCTGAAAACAGGCCATTCGGCCCAACTCGACCATGCCGACCAAGATGCCCCATCTAAGCTGGCCCATTTGCCTGCATTTGGCCCATATCCCTCAAATATTTTCTATCCACGTGCCTGTCCAAGTGTCTTTGACATGCTGCTATTGTCCCTGCCTCAGCTACCTCCTCTGGCAGCACGTTCCATACACCCACCTGCCCCTCATGTTCCTATTAAATCTTACCCCTCTCAGCATAAACCCACGTACCCACGTACCTATCCAAAAGTATTTTAAATGCCACTGTCGTATGGAATGGAATACTTTATTGTCACGTGTGACTGGGCAGTGAGATTCTTTGCTGCGTACCCGATGTATACAAATAGCAGCCACCTACAGCACTGACAAAGTTACAAAGCGGGCCGGCTCCTCCTTTTTTCCCTCTCCCCCCCCCCCCGCCTCACGGCGTTCCCCCCACGACGGGTCCTCCATGGTTCTTCCCCTCCTCCCTCACGGTGGTCTTCCACACTCTCATTGACCCGCGAGACTTCACCACTGCCGCCGTTTCACCGTCGCTGACGCCTCATTGCTGTCAACGCTCCACTTCACGCCTCCGACCCAGACCCGGGCTTCTACACGGCGATCCGGGAGGCATCGAGACCCACGGCGCCTCGATAAAGACTTCCGGCCGCGTTTCCAGGCCACAGCCACGGCCCATTGGAAGCCTTCTGGCCACGCAGCCCATCGTATCTGCCGCCACCGCCACCCCTGGCAGCGCATTGCACGCACCCACATCTCCTTTACACTTCGCCCCTCACAGTTTAAACCTATTCCCGCAAGTATTTTATATTTTGGTTTCTTTTTTTAATCTCTTTTATACTAGATGCAAGCTCATCTCCTTCACACAACCTAGCTCCAGCCCACTCATCCTCTTAATCTGTAAAACACCCTTTAACCTAAATTCCCTTGAAGCTAATACTCTCAGATGCTCTATGATCATATTGAATGGTGGTGTGGGCTCAATATGACGAAGGACCTACTCCTGCACCTATTTTCAATGTTTCTAATTAAGCCATTCAGCCCATCAAGTCTCTCCGCCATTCAATCTATCTTCCCCTCTCAACCCCATTCTCCTGCCTTCTGCCCATAACCCCTGATAGCCGCACTGATCAAGAATGTATCAATCTCACCCATAGAGTCCACACCAGTCTTCAAGCACCCATTGGGTTTAGGTTTATTATAGTCACATGTGCCGAGGTACCGTGTAAAGGTGTGACTTGCACGCTATCCAAACAGATCAGACAATACCCAACATAAACACATAGATACAGTCCAGTCAAACTCAAGTACTATAGGTAGAGCAAAGGGGAAGATACAGAGTGCAGAATATAGTTCTCAGCATTGTAGCGCAGTAGAGGTGAATCGGACAGTACCCTAACTTGTGGAAGGAGCATTCAGACGGCTGATAACAGATGCTGTTCCTCAGTCTGGTGGTGAGCGCTCTCAAGCTTCTGTGCTTTCTGTTGGATGGGAGCAGGCAGGAGGAGGAATGACCGGGATGGGACTAAAATTCTTTAGAGGTGATTCTCAAAGTACATGATAAAACATTGATGGCAGCATCACACAGAACTGAACCAAAAGAGCCTGCCACCAATGGGAGTCCACACCGGCCCTCAAAAACACATTTACACCAACCCCCTTGTATTCTCCCAGCCTTCTCATTAAACACCACCCCCCACCACACACTGACACATTAATCTTCCAACCCGGGTGCGTGCCTTTGGAATTTTAGCTTAGTTTAGTTTAGGTTAGTTTAGAGATACAGCGCGGAAACAGGCCCTTCGGCCCACCGAGTCCGCACCGACCAGCGATCCCCGCACACTAACATTATCCGACACCCGCCCAGGGACAATTTTTACATTTATACCAAGCCAATAAACCTACAAACCTGTACGCCTTTGGACTGTGGGAGGAAACTAGAGCACTCGGAGAAAACCCACACAGACAAGCACCCGTAGTCTCTGGCGCTGTTAGGCAGCAACTCTACCGCTGCACCACTGTACCGTGTAAATGTGGGAGGAAACTGGAGCATCTGGGGAAACCCACGAGATCCCAGGAAAATCCCTTGTGCGTCGTTAGCCCTGGACCATTTGTCATAGTTTCCAGCGTGAGACATTGACCTTTCGAAGCACCTCATACTTCCTGCGATTTGTTGTGCATCTGTTTCAAGTTATCTTGTTGAGTCTCATTGTCTGTAACTTGTTTTCACCCAGCCTGGTTCCTTTATCATCGTTACTTCTATATCTCTCTACATCACTGTCTATATCTCTTGTTTCCCTTTCCCCTGACTCTCAGTACGAAGAAGGGTCTCGACCTGAAACGTCACCTACTTCTTTTCTCCAGCGGGGATCTGCCTGATCCGCTGAGTTACTCCAGCTTTTTGTGTCTATGTTTGGTTTAAACCAGCAGCTGCTGTATTCCTTCCTACACAAACTGATAATGCGTTCCATGTCATTAACAATTATCCGGTCTTTGAGAGCATTGAAAGATTGCATTGATAGCAAAGAATGGTGTCAACCTGTGGTACAGGCGCAGAAAGGAAAATAACATTTCATATCAATGACCTTTCACAAGGTGAGAGGTGAGATAAAAATGATAAAGGCATCATTAACAGGGATAGTGAAAGCACGTCAGGAAGATCGATTTATAATTAAAAGGGTAGACACAAAGTACTGGTTTACAAAACCCCCCACAAAGTGCTAAAGTAACAAGTCAAGCAGGCTCTCTGGAGGACATGCATAGAGGCCCCTCAGTCTGAAGAAGGGTCTCAACCTGAAACATCACCCGTTCCTCCCCTCTAGAGATGCTCCCTGTCCTGCTGAGTTACTCCAGTTTTTTGTGTGTCTATCTCCAGAGGGACTGCCTGACTCGCTGGGTTACTCCGCTGAGATTGATAAATTCTCAATTAGTGCGGGTGTCAGGGGTTATGGGGAGAAGGCAGGAGTGGACTCCATGGGTGGCAGGGCTGGTTTTGTGTCAGCCCCTCTCCCTTCTCCTCAACATCCATCAATTATTTCCATTTACCTCGACTCCATCCTATCCCCCCTGGTCCAATCTCTCCTGACCTCCATTCAAGACACCTCACACGCCCCTTCGTCTCTTTAAAGAGTTCCGCTTTCCGAGCCCCCACTCCCTCATCTTTACAATGGACGTTCAGTCATTCTACACCTCCATCCCCCACCAAGAAGCCTTAAAGCCCTCCGTTTCCTCCTTGACCGCAGAACCATCCAATTTCCCTTTACTAACACTCTCCTCCGCCTAGCGGAGATGGACCTCACCCTCAGCAACTTCTCCTTTGACCAAGCCCAAGGCGTAGCTATGGGCACCCGCATGGGCCCCAGCTTCTGCCTGCCACTTTGCAGGGTACGTTGAACAATCCCTGTTCCAGGCGTGCACTGGCCCTATCCCCGAACTCTATCTCCGCTACATTGATGACTGCATCGGTGCTACCTCCTGCACCCATGCAGAACTCACTGACTTCATCAACTTCACCACCAATTTTCATCCTGCACTCAAATTTACTTGGACCATCTCCGACACCTCTCTCCCCTTTCTAGATCTCACAGTTTCCATCACATGAGATAGTCTGACAACTGACGTCTATTGCAAACCCACTGACTCCACACAACTATCTCGACTACACTTCTTCCCACCCTGCTTCCTGCAAAGACTCTATACCCCCTACTCCCAATTCCTCCGTCTACACCGCATCTGCACCCAAGATGAGGTGTTCCATAACAGGACATCCGAGATGTCCTCATTCTTTAGAGAACACGAGTTCCCCTCTCCCATCATAAATGAGGCCCTCACTCGTGTCTCCTCGGTAACTCACAGCTCCGCCCTTGCTCCCCTCCCCACAGTCGCAACAGAGACAGAGTCCCCCTAGTCCTTACCTTCCATCCCATCAGCCGAAGCATACAACACATGATCCTCTGAAATTTCCGCCACCTCCAATGGAATCCCACCACTACCCACATTTTCCCTATCTCCACCCCTTTCCATCTTCCACAGAGACCGTTCCCTCCGCAACTCCCTGGTTAACTCATCCCTTCCCACCCAAACCACCCCCTCCCTAGGTACTTCCCCTGCAACCGCAGAAGATGCAACACCTGTCGCTATACCTCCTCCTTCGAATCTGTCCAGGGACCCCGACAGTCCTTTCAGGTTAGGCAGAGTTTCACTTGCACCTCCTCCAACCTCATCTACTGTTCAAGGTGTGGACTCTTACACATCGGCGAGACCAAACGCAGACTGGGACGATCGTTTCGTGGAACACCTTCGCTCAGCCCGCCTGAACCAACCTGATCTCCCGGTTGTTGAACACTTTAATTCTCCTTCCCATTCCCACACAGACCTTTCTGTCTTGGGTCTCCTCCATTGTCAGAATGAGGGGAAACACAAATTGGAGGAACAGCATCTCATATTTTGCCTGGGCAGCTTACAGCCCAGTGGTATGAATATTGAGTTCTCTCACTTCAGGTAGCCCCGGCATTCCCTCTCTCTCTATCCCTCCCCCACCCAAGTCGCACTAGCTTCTCATTTTCACCTAACAAACAGCTAACAGCCTGTTTCCTTTATTATCGTTACTATTTTGCATGTCTTTCATTCATTGTTCTGGGGATCATGACAGAAGCCTCCTTGTGGCGATCCCTGGAAACGACAATGCGATGCACTCTGTGACGCATCGGGCGACAATTCTGTCAACATGTTGCACGAGGACAGAGGCCGACAGTGAGCTACATCGTCTGACACACGAGAGAACGATTCATTGTACTTTACCTCTCCACATCACCGTCTATATCTCTTGTTTCCCTTATTCCTAACCAGCCTGAAGGAGGGTCTCGACCCGAAACGTCACCCATTCCTTTCTCCAGAAGATGCAGCCTGTCCCGCTGAGTTACTCCAGCTTTTTGTGTCTATCTTTGGTTTAAACCAGCATCTGCTGTTCCTTCCTACACACTGGTTTCTATACTGTATAATGCGGCTGGCAGCGTATTGTCATGCACTTTGAAACAGCCCAGAAAGAACATGTCTTATGGACAAACAGATGTCTCCTACATTCACCCTGCTGTAACATTCAGTATGCAAGCAAGGAAAATACTCAGAATGGCAATTATTCATCAGTGACTGAAAACAATAATTTTACTTCGGAGTCACGTGAGTGACTACATGAAGAAGCCCCACCAGGTGCATGCGCGTCATTACGTTCGACGCATGGCGCACCGACGGGCTGGAGAGCGCAGCTTCACCAGCGGTAAGTAGTAACCCGCAGGTAAGTCAATGTTAAACCTTCCCTGCGAGTATTTTAAACTCTGTAAGTCTGGCTCGGAGAGCCAGCTAGAGTTAGTGATATGGAGGTATTGTAAATGTAAACTGGCGTAGTGGAGCGGAACGCGCGCGGACCGCGGTTACCGCTTATATATAAGGTCGAGAGATAACGGCTGCGCTAATGCCGGCTCCAATACCGGCTATTGTTTCTTCTGGCAGCTGAACTGCCTCCATCAGTTTCCAGTGCTTCAGGGCACTGAGTCTACTCCACCAGGGAGGAATGTCAGAACAAAGTACTCTCAGGCTCATTTTATTTCATGAGTCTGATGATGTGGAAGACTCCCCTCCTTTTAATGTAAAGGGGTATGGGGACAGCTCAACCAAATAGGAAAATGCTCCAAATTTAAAGAGCCATGGAAATTTTCAATCGGGGTCGAATGCCCCTAGGATTCCCCACACAGCCTCTCACAGAGGTCCATACAGCAAAGAAGAAAACACCACTTATGGATACCAGTGGGAATCATCCTCTCCAGCACCTTGTTTAGGGCTGGTAGAGACCTCCCTAGAGCATGACTCGGGAGAGCCAGGGCAGGAGGAGTTTCACCCTGAAGCTGGTGTCACTGCTTTTGTGCACACACCAGAGCACACGAGCCATTCTCCAGGTGTCCCGGACGTAGCGTTAAACTTCGTTAATCTGGAAAGGACTGGTGAGGCTATGGAGGAAAACCTAGCCGCCAATGTTAATTACATGGCTTCTCACCAGCTCCAGGATACGATTATGGAGGAGACAGCCACAAGATAAACACCTGTTAATTGTGCGTCGCTCACAGTGCCCACCGTGAACTCGGCTACATGGGCACAAATGAGTGCAACGATACGTGGACAAGAAATCATGTTTCAGCGGGTCCTCAAGTTGGTGGCAGCAGGCATCACTGGTCCGGGGGGCACCAATGTCTGGCACACAACAAGATATGCTGGCCCTGTTCTGTAAACGCATATTTTGAGGTCAACTGCATAAGAAAAATACCTATAAAGCCGACGCTGAACCCGAAATTTGCAGCTTTGTGTAGGTCCAACAACATCCAAGCCCCAGATTATTTATTTGGGGTGGACCTCCCCAAACAAGTCAAGGACCTGGAGGAAGAGGCCAAAACAATCCGTCTCATGAAGACAAACGTCCCTTCTGCCAGGATGCCACCTCGCAGGTCATTTTCAGCGCGAAAGGTGACGGATCCAGGGGCAGGGCCAAGCAGAGTGGGGCCAGTGGGACAACAATATTATTCACCTGTGTATCCCAGCTACAATATGGGAAGAAGGAGGACTTCAAGGCCGACTGTAGAGGTACAGGTGATTCTTTCTGTCCAGGATAAGATTTTTAGGGAACAACCTCCGGTTGGGGGTAGGTTGCAATTGTTTATGATGAATGGTGCTGCATAACATCTCATCGGTTTATACTAGACACTGCGTCAGGCTCGAATAGAGTTTATGTCAGGAATTGATCCGCCTGTACAGAGTTTATGTCAGGAATTGATCCGCCTGTACAGAGTATTGGGGTTTTTTTTGCACCAGAAACTCAGCAGATAAAAGAAGAAATTACGGGTTTGTCCCAAAAAAGGGGTAATTGAGAGGACGACAAACCATCCTCAACAATTTGTGTCCAATATATTCCCCAGACCGAGAAAGGATGGGGGATGTAGAGTCATTCTGGACCGAAACCGGTTAAATTCCTATGGTCAGTATAGGCATTTTTAAAATGGACACCTTCAATACTGCTAAACAGCTGTTATCACAAGGCTGTTATATGGCAACTATAGAACTGAAAGATGCATATTATTCAGTGCCAATTCATCATCAGTATCGGAGATACTTGAAATTTAGTTGCATGGGACAGCTGTGGCAATTTAAAGCATTACCCAATGAGTTAACCTAATCAAGAAATTGTTGAAACCAGTGCTGGCGCTACTTCGGGCCCGAATCACATGGTAATGGCTTATCTAGATGATATTTTAATCAGTATTTTGATACAGGAGCAGGGGAGGTTCTACTTCAGTTGTACAGGGTCTTGGTGAGACCACACCTGGAGTATTGCGTGCAGTTTTGGTCTCCAAATCTGAGGAAGGACATTATTGCCATAGAGGGAGTGCAGAGAAGGTTTCACCAGACTGATTCCTGGATGTCAGGACTGTCTTATGAAGAAAGACTGGATAGACTCGGTTTATACTCTCTGGAATTTAGGAGATTAAGAGGGGATCTTATAGAAACTTACAAAATTCTTAAGGGGGTTGGACAGGCTAGATGCAGGAAGATTGTTCCCGATGTTGGGGAAGTCCAGGACAAGGGGTCACAGCTTAAGGATAAGAAAATCCTTTAAGACCGAGATGAGAAAGACTTTCTTCACACAGAGAGTGGTGAGTCTCTGGAACTCTCTGGCCAGTTTCATTGGCTATATTTAAGAGTGAGTTGGATGTGGCCCTTGTGGCTAAGGGGATCAGAGGGTATGGAGAGAAGGCAGGTACGGGATACTGAGTTGGATGATCAGCCATGATCATATTGAATGGCGGTGCAGAAGGGCTGAATGGCCTACTCCTGCACCTAATTTCTATGTTTCTATGTTTCATAAGCAACACAGGAGACAGCTGAGGAATCGGTTTCTGCAACCAAACACCTGTTTGAAAGGTTAGGGTTCCTGGTCCATCCAACCAAATCCAAGTTAGAGCCATCCCAAAAAATTGATTATTTGGGGTTTGTCATTGATTCAGTTGATATGTCAGTGACTTTGCCTACAGCCAAGGCTGTGGAGATCAGAGAGGTCTGTACTAGTCTCGCTGAAAAACAATATCCCTCCATCCCTCCATCTGGGAAGTAGCCAGTGTTATTGGTAAATTGGTGGCAGCTTTCCCTGCAGTGCAGTTTGTACCACTGCACTATCAAAATCTGCAACGAGCTAGAGAACTAGCACTTAAAGAACATGCAGGTCATTTTGATAGACCTATGTAGTTACCAACCAGAGCCATAGCTGAATTACAATGGTGGATTATCAATATTGTACAAATTACAAACATTTTGGTTCAGCAACCTTCAGTGGTTTTACAGACAGATGTGAGTGCTGCCGGATGGGGAGCTAAGGACAGCAAGTCTAGCCGTGGTGGTAGATGGAGTGTGCAAGAGGATTTAATCCTGCACAGGCATGGTATAAATTACTTAGAATTGCTGGATGCATTATATGGATTAAAAGCTTATTGTTCAACAATGAATAATTTACCTGTTCAACTCCAGATTGATAATACCATGGCCGTGGCATATATCAATCACTTCGGAGGAATAAGGTCAGTATCATGTGATAATCTGGCAAACCTCATGTGGCACTGGTGTATTTCCAGAAACATCTGGGTCTCAGCTATCTACCTACCAGGTAGAGATAATGTGGTGGCAGACAACAGGTCACGAAAATTTAATGATAACATAGACTGGATGTTAAAACCTGATGTTTTTAAAATTATTGTCAGCCGCTATGGTTTGCCAGATATTGATTTGTTTGCATCCAGGCTAAATCACCAGTTGCCTAAATACGTTTCATGGGAACCAGATCCAGGTGCAGTAGCGGTGGATGCATTCTCGCTACATTGGGGACGTACATTTTTTTATGCTTTTCCCCCATTCTGCCTGATTAGGCAATGTCTCACCAAAATAGAGCAGGACTCCGCCTCAGGCGTTTTGGTGGTTCCGGACTGGCCTACACAGCCATGGTTCCCATTGGTGCTCAGAATGATGACTCTGCCATTCATGACTGTCCGCAACTGCAGTAATTTGTTGGTGCATCCAGTAACAGGAGAAAGTCATCCGTTACATGATCGTATTAATTTGTTAATCTGCAGGTTCTGACCAGACCGTTCGAAGGCCTTGGACTGTCAAATAGGACCATGGATGTGATAACTGCAGCTTGGATAGATCGCACTAGGAAACAATATGTGTCTCATATTATGAAATGGGAGATGTTGTTTACAGTCAGATATATCTTATCATACTGCAAGCATACCGGATGTATTGGAGTTCCTTGCTATGTTGCATTTTGATGAACACTTGAGTTATAGTGCCATTAATAGTGCTCAGAGTGCTTTGTCCTCCTATTTAGGGCAGTTTCAGAACAACAACCTATCGGGTCTCATCCATTAGTGTCCCGATTCATGAGAGGAATCTTTAACAAAAATCCTCCTAAACCTAGATATACAGAAATCTGGGATGTCAGTATAGTTCTCACACTGCTTCGGCAATGGGCTCCAATTACGTCACTGTCTTTTCAGAAGTTAACACTTAAAGTGGTTAAGCTCATGGCGCTAGTATCAGCGCAACGAGTGCAAACATTGCAAAAGTTACGACTAGATAGCATGTATTCTTCTGCAGATAACATTACGTTTTATGTGTTTGATTTAATCAAACAAAGCAGGCCGGGAATGGCCGGAACCAAAGTAAGTTTTAAAGCATACCCTGTTGACCAAACGTTATGTGTAGTTAAGCACCTGAGTCAATATATCGAGGTAACTAAGAGTCTCAGAGGCTCTGAGACAGCAATGCTCATCAGTCACAAAAAAACCTCATAAAAAGGTGTCAGTATAAACTATTTCTAGATGGTAAACCAGGTTTTGGATTCCGCTGGAGTAGGCACTCATGTGTTTAAATCTCATTCCACCAGCGAAGCGGCATCAACATTCCACCAGCGAAGCTGCAGGATGGTCTAAGGAATCAACTTTTCTAAAATTTATGATAAACCTGTTTATGATAAAACTGGTAAGTTCTCGTTTAATCTTACTATTACATTCCAAAAAAGACACAAAGTGCTGGAGTAACAACAGGTCAGGCAGCATGTCTGGAGGACATAGACAGGCAACATTTCTGGTCTGGACGTGTAAGAAGGAACTGCAGATGCTGGTTTAAATCGAAGGTAGACACAAAATGCTGGAGTAACTCAGTGGGTGAGGCAACATCTCTGGAGAGAAGGAATGGGCAACGTTTCGGGTCGAGACCCTTCTTCAGACTGCAGCATCTCTGGAGAGCATGGCAAAGTGACATTTCGGGTCGGGACCTTTCTTCAGACTGAAGTTGAATCAGTCTAAACATCCAGACCCGTAACGTTGCCTATCCATGTTCTCCAGAGATGCTGTCTGACCCGTTGTGCTAATCTGGAACTTTGTGTCTTTCTTTGTAAACCAGTTCCTTGTTTCTACAATTATATAAAAATACAATTATATTAAAAACAAAACTAAATATTCTAAAGGTGGAATGAAGTGAAAGTACCTGATAATTTCTCTCTGTGAGAGGTTGTGTGGATTTATCCATTTCCGGCTCAGTCCCGTCGCACTCTCTGGTGCTGTAGAGTTCCACGTCTCTGTCCACTTTCCCACTCCTCTCTGCTCCAGGCAGCTGATGAACTGTTCAAAGAAAGCAAGGCAGACTGGTACTGAAGATGCTGCTCACGTTACTGGTCCTCACGAACAGCACAGGATACGTTCTCAGTTAAAATGGGCAACTCTGAATGAGGTCATAGAGTCATACAGCATGGAAACAGGCCCTTCGGCCCAACTTGCACATGCTGACCAAGATACCCCATCTCCACCAGTCCCACCTGCCGTACCCTACACCAGTTCCTCGGCCCAATTTGTCCATGTCGACCAAGAGGCCCCATCTAAGTTTCTCACACATGTCTGCATTTGGCCCATTTCCCTCCACACTATTGAGTTTAGTTTAGCGATACAGCGCAGAAACAGGCCCTTCGACCCACCATGTCCGTGCCGACCAGCGATCCCCGCACACTAACACTATCTTACACACTAGGGACAATTTATAATTTTTAGTGAAGCCAATTAATCCACAATCTGTACGACTTTGGAGTGTGGGAGGAAACCAGAGCACCCAGAGAAAACCCACGCAGGTCATGGGGAGAACGTACAAACTCCACACAGACAGCACCTGCAGTCAGGATCAAACCTGGGTCTCTGGCGCTGTGAGGCAGCAACTCTGCCACTGTGCTACCCGCCCTATTCCTATCCATGTACCGGTCCAAGTATCTTTTAAATGCTTTTATAGTTCCTGCCTCAACTGCCTCCTCTGGCAGCCCATTTGGCCCATATCCCTTTAAAACGGTCCTATCCACCCTAGATAAGTGATGTATCAGGCATTAGGAACAGGTGCTACACTTGATCTTAGCCAAAATGCTGAGAAGCGGTTATAATATTTTATGTTATAACCAGCAGCACTAGAAAGACAAGGTTACAACAAATCTATGGCATAGAAACAGGCCATTCCGGCTAATGGTTTATGTTGCAGCAAACCACTCTCTCTTCATCTTACGCCAGCAATGCTTCCTCTTACCTTTGCCTGATGTGATTACGGAGACTCTCATCAAATGTACGTGTACTACTTTCCGTAACCAAGCTTAAGGTCATAGAGTGGACAGAGTCTTACTGGCCCTTCCGCCCAACTCGTCCATGCGGACAAATATAACTGGCTTAGATGGTACATGTTAGTAAACATTAGAGCAGCACGGTGGCGCAGCGGTAGAGTTGCTGCCGTACAGCTCTTGCAATGCTGGATATCCTGGTTCAATCCCGACTACGGGTGCTGTCTGTACGGAGTTTGTACATTCTGTGTGGTGATGAGGAGAGATAAAGAACAATCTGAGATCTCCTGTTTCCTCCCACACTCCAAAGACGTACAGGTGTGTAGGTTAATTGGCTTGGTGTAAATGTAAATTGTCCCTAAGATAGACTCCTTAAGCTGGAGTAACTCACCTTTGGGGGCAGCTTCTCTGGAGAGAAGGAATGGGTGACTTTTTGGGTCGAGACCTTCGAAACGTTACCCATTCCTTCGCTCCAGAGATGCTGCCAGTCCCGCTGAGTTACCACAGCTTTTTGTGTCTATCTTCGGTTTAAACCAGCATCTGCAGTTCCTTCTTACACATATTGTAATGTGTCCCTAGTGTGTGTAGTATAGCGTTAATGTGCGGGGACCGTTGGTCGGTGCGGACTCGGTGGGGCAAAGGGCCAAACTAAACTAAACTAAATTATAAAATAATTCAGCACAGAAACCAGTCCTTTGGCCCAACCTGCCGTCGCTGGCAAATGTGACTGGCTCAGATGGTGCATGTTGGTCGCATAGAGCTGTAAAATAACCAGTCCTTCAGCCCAACTCGTCCAAGTCGCCCAACATGCCCCGTCTAAGCTAGTCCCATTTGTCCACATTTGGCCCATTTCCCTCTGTACTATCCCTATCCATGTACCTGTCCAAGTATCTTTTAAATGCTGATAAAGTACCTGCCTCAATTACCTCCTCTGGCAGCTTGTTCCATATACTCACCATACTCAGAGTGAAAAAGTTGCCCCTCAAGTTCCTATTAAATCTGACCCCTCTCACATTAAACCTGCCCAAGACACCCCATCTAAGCTAGTCCTGTGAGCCCACATTTATCCCATTTCCCTCTAAACCTTTTCTATCCATGTACCTGGGCAAGTAAATCCCCACCCACACTTCCACAGAATAAAGATTGCATCTAATTACTCGTTGCTGGTCATTACATTCTGCGTAGGGGCAGTGTGTCTGTCCGACAGTCCTTGCCCACTTCTCCCGTGCTTCTGTGTCCTGGTACAATGGAGAGCAGACCGTACATGGCGCTCCACCAGTGGTTTCCACCAGAGTGCACCACCACAGGCCCGTCTAGTTATAGAACAAAGTGGAACTCTTTAGCCCCCGAATCACCATCTGGAAATCACTCCAGCCAATTACCGCAATTGTATTATTTTCTCTGCTTCATAAGTTCATAGTTCATAAGTTCTAGAAGCAGAATCAGGCCATTCGGCCCATCACGTCTACTCCGCCATTCAATCATGGCTGATCCATCTTTCCCTCTCAACTGATCAAGGATCTATCTGTCTCCGCCTTAGAAATATCCATTGACGTGGCCTCCACACCCGTCTGTGGCAATGAATTCCACAGATTCACCACCCTCAACTAAAGAAATTCCTCCTCATCTCCTTTGTAAAGTTACGTCCTTTCATTCTGAGGCTGTGCCCTCTAGTCCTAGACTCTCCCATTAGTGGAAACATTCTCTGCACATCCACCCTATCCAGGCCTTCAGACTACTATCCAAACCAATTGGACATATGGATACTTAGACAGGTACGTGAATAGGAAGGATTTAGAAGGATCAAAACGCGAGCCAAATGGGACTAGGGTAGAGGAGGCATCTTGGTCGTCAGGATGAGTTAGGTCCAAAGGCATATTTCCATGCTGCAGGCTTCACAAACCAATATTAAAGTAAGGAGTATTGGCTCCCTCTTAACCTGTAGATGACACAGTGGTGCAACTGATAGAGTCGCTGCCTCATAACGGCAGGGACCAGGGTTCGATCCTGACCTCAGCTGCAGCCTGTGAGGAGTTTGCATGTTCTCCCTGTGACCGCGTGGGTTTCCTCCGGGTGCTCCAGTTTCCTCCCACGTCCCAAAGATGTTTGGAATTGTAGGTTAATTGGCCCTCTGTAAATTGCCCCTAGTGTGTAAGGAGTGGATGAGAACGTGGAATAAGTAGATTGGTAGTCAGCACGGACTTGGTGGGCAGAAGGGCCTGTTTCAATGCTGTATCTCTAACCTTAAACTAAATTAAACAAAATAAAATGGCCAAACCAGGTAGCAAACAGTTTTCCTCCTGGTCTTTAAGGATGGAGAATTTTTTATTTTGCAGCATTATGGTAGTTTCATGATATTTTTTTTAAATCCAGATTTATTCAATCACACCTCCATTAAAACTTTGACAGCCAGCATGGACTTGGTGGGCCGAAGGGCCGATTTCCATGCTGTATCTCTAAACTAAACTAACCCAAATCCAGGCAGTTGTTCCCCTCTGATGCCAAGACCCCCTGGTCTGCATCAGAGTTTAGTTTGGTTTGGATTCGAGATGCAGCGCGGAGACACGCCCTTCGGCCCTCTAGGACCAGCAATCCTCGCACACTAATACCATCCTGCACACACTAGGGACAATGAACACAGACCAAGCCAATTCACCTACAAACCTCTACGTCTTTGTAATTTAGAGATACCTTTCGGCCTACCGGATCCGCACCGACCAATAAAAAAAAAAAAAAAAATTGTCCCTGTTGGGTGTAGGATGATGTTAATGTGCGAGGAACATTAACACTATCCAACACCCACTAGGGACATTTGTTTTTTACATTTACCAAGTCAATTAACCTACACACCTGTACGCCTTTGGAGTGTGGGAGGAGACCGAAAAAATTCGGAAAAACCCATGCATGTCACGTGGAGAACATACAAACTCGTACCCGTAGTCGGGATCGAACCCGGGTCTCTGGCGCTGCAAGCGCTGTAATGCAGCAACTCTACCGCTGTGCCACCGTGCCGCTGTGTGTGTGTGTGTGTGTGTGTGTGTGTGTGTGTGTGTGTGTGTGTGTGTTAGTGCGTGCGTGTGTGTGTGTGTGTGTTAGTGTGTGTGTGTGTGTGTGTGCGTGTGTGTGTGGTATGTGTTGGTGAGGTGTGTGTGTGTGCGTGTGTGTGAGCGTGTGTGTTGGTGCGGTGGTGTGTGTGTGTGTGTGTGCGCGTGCGTGCGTTGGTGCGATGTGTGTGCATGCGTGCGTGCGCGTGCGTGCGTGTGTTTGTGTGGTGTGTGTGTGTGCATGCGCTTGCGTGCGTGCGTGCATTGGTGCGATGTGTGGGTGTTGGTGCGGTGTGTGTGTGTGTGTGTGTGCGCGTGCGTGCGTGCGTGCGTGTGTTGGTGCAGTGTGTGCGGTGTGTGTGTGTGCAGTGTGTGCGTGTGTGCGCGTGCGTGTGTGTGTTGGTGCGATGTGTGGGTGTTGGTGCGGTGTGTGTGTGTGTGTGTGCGTGTGTGCGCGTGCGTGCGTGTGTTGGTGCGATGTGTGGGTGTGTTGCGTAAGGCTGTGGGGGGACGGCTGGATTTACCGGCAGGAAGTTGTTCTTCTGCAGCGTTGTCCCCTCCACCATCGGCATTCTGCTCCACGTGCTGTAAACTCATCTTGTGACACACCTCAAAGGCCTGCCCCACCGTACGAACAATACGCATCGCTTGGCTCTAAGACAAAAAAATAGTTGTGTTTGCAAACCTACACAGCGTGCACTCAGAACAGCTTTTCATCATGTTGCCTCAACATCAGTGGTTCCACCAGACGCTGGCTCCACTCGCTGAAACACCATCCACACTCACTGACACTGCGACAGCACACCACGCGCTGGAGGGTAGACACAAAGCGCTGGAGTAACTCAGGTCGGGTCGGGCACCATCTCTCGCAGGAAAGGACAGATAACGCTTTGGGTCCCAAGAAGGTTCCCAACCCAAAACATTGTTTCCACTAGTGGGACAGTCTAGGACTAGAGGTCTTCTTAGGCCCCCTTCGGTTATGGCTGACCATGGGTGTCTCTAGGGTGCTATTCCCTACATGGAGGACGCCTGTGCGTGACTTTTGTTTAACGTGGGGAGACTGGTGCACAGACAGCCACCACATGGTCCTTGACAGATCTGGGTCAGGATCCAGTGGCATGGAATCCAAGATGACCGGAGACCCTTTCCTGCTGCAGCCTTCATTCGCCTTCCCAGCCGTTGTGACGCTCCACTAAGGTCAGCCGTCATCCTCCGCCTGAGTAGACGATGGCCCAATGGCCCAATTCTGTTCCTATCACAGATTGTCTGTCCATTCCTGTTTTTTTTTAGTCCGATCCAAAACGCACCCACTCCTTCACTCCAGAGATGCTGCCTGTCCCACTGAGTTACTCCAGCATTTTGTGTGTATCTTCGGTGTAAACCAACACCTGCAGTTCCTTCCTACACAACCTGCTGGACCTGATTCATGGAACACCCTTGGTCTTCTCTTTGCTGAAGCTGCCCTCCAACCTGCTTCCCCTCAGCCTTGATTGTCTCAAAGACTGGGGAATTACTTAACAACGCAATCACAGAAGGGAACAGGTTGAGAATCTCACACACACACGCACACATGCGCACGCATGCACGCACACACGCGCACACACACGCACACACACACGCACACACACATGCAGACACGGTCACACGCACACTCACACACAGCACCAGCATCTGTATTTCTGACTTATTATTGACTTATATTGACTTCTCTAACTTCAAGTAACCCTTACTTTCCCTCTCTCTCCATCCCTCCCCAACCCCATTCTTCGACTAATTTGACTGGCCTCCTGATTACATTTTACTGATTGTCTGCCTCCATGCCACCCTCCCCTCCCCTAACAATGATCTATACATTCTCCTTAATCTTCGTCCCCTTTGATCTCTCGTGGTCACACCGTATCTCCCCCTCTCCGCTGACTCTCTGTCAGAAGAAGGGTCTCGACCCGAATGGTCACCCATTGCTTCTCTCCAGAGATGCTGCCTGCCTGCCTGCCTGCCTGTCCGGCTGAGTTACCCCAGCGTTCCGTGTCCAACCAGGGTCTGTACCTTCTTCTTCGATTTAAACACGTTACATCGGAAGGTATTGCTGACTCCGTCCCTGGCGATGTAGCTGAATATCTTCAAATCCTGTGAGTCATGCGACACGTAGAATATTCTGGAAACCAAGTGAGAGAAAGAAAGGTTCAGCTTGACATCTCGCTACGTAGCAACACGTTGCTGCTCAACACAATTAAAATCATCAGAGGAGAGTCAGGCCTTGTAAAGCCCCTGTCCCACTTAGGCAATTTCTTTCAGCAACTACAGGAGACCAGGCTGTCGCCACATGGTTGCGGGGTGATGCCTGTATGGTCGTGAGTTGTCTCCTCAAGTCGCCTAAAGAGTTGTAACATTTTTCTGGTCGCTGCTGGATTTTGAAATGTTCAAAACCTTTCGGCAACTGTGGGCTTGACGTAGCTTGTCTCTCTCCTGTTGTAGGTGCTTTTGCAGGTTGTCGCCGGGTGACGTTGGCTGTCGCCGGTGCTTAGGTGAATTCCATTGGCGACCACCTACGTCAACCGCCGACTAAATTGTCTTTAGATGTCTTCAGTTGTTGCCGACAGGGTAGTTGCTTGTCGTAGCTTGTCGCAGGTGGACATAGGTTGACTTTAGTTGTCGTAGGTTGTCGCCTGTGTTGACGTAGGTTGCCGTAGGTGGACGTCCTAATGGGTCGCCGGTGGTCGGTAGCTTGCCGTAGCTTGACGTCGAATAGGTGGTCGGTTGTAGACATTGTCGTGGGTCGGGGTTCAGTCGCCGTTTTTCAGCGACCTGCTACAAATGTGACTGTCGCGGCAGTCGCCGATTTATCGCCTAAGTGGAACAGGCCCTTAAATAACACAACTTCAAAAACCATGAAAATCAATGAAAATAAAAAAAACACAGAGCAAACAGCGATAAATGATCTGAAACATATAAAATTAAGAGAGGCATAGGTAGGGTAGACAATCAGAAGCTTTTTTCCCCAGGGTCGAAATATCTGATCATTGCTCTAAAGCTTTAAGGCCACAGGTTTATAATGTATTCACTGGAATTTAGAAGGATGAGAGGGGATCTTGTAGAAATAAATAAAATTCTTAAAGGCTTGGACAGGCTAGATGCAGGAAAAATGATCCCGATGTTGGGGAGTCCAGAACCAGGGGTCACAGTTTAAGAATAAGGGGTAGGACATTTAGGACTGAGATGAGGAAAAACGTTTTGACCCAGAGAGTTGTGAATCTGTGGAATTCTCTGCCACAGAAGGCAGCGGAGGCCAATTCACTGGGTGTGTTCAAGAGAGAGTAAGTTATAGCTCTTAGGGCTCTATGTTCTATGTTCATTGTGCAGAAAAAAAACCCACCTTTATAAAGGTTAAACCATGGGAAGAACATTCCTTCTGACTAGGTTCCTATTTTTTTGGAGGAAGTTATGTTATATGAGTATGACCATTGAAAAGGAGCAGCCCACATTATTTAATGTTAATCCCATCTTTTATTCTCCACACATTTCTCACCAGCACTTCCCAGATTTTGCCCCTAGTCTACACACTGTGGGCAGTTTACACTGGCAAGCAACCTATTAACCTGCATGTGGGAGGAAACTGGAGAGGTGCAAGAAAAACCCCCATAGTCACGGAGAGAACATGCACACTCCAGGCAGACAGCAATGGGGGGGGGGAGTCAGAGTTGATCCAGGCACTGTGAGGCAGCAGCTCCACACACTGGACATGCCAGGCAATGCATTGGCACTGCGCACAAACAAGTAAGCCTGATCACCCACCCATACCTGGGCATTCCTAGCCCACCACTTCACCTCCTCCCCTAAACACATCCCCGCTTGCGAACTCCCAACGTTATTTTTGTTGTTCTTCAATCCCCAATCGAAATCACAATTGGAACCAATTGGTCCACATCATGCAAATTGTGTAGGAAAGAACTGCAGCTCCTGGTTTGTACCGAAGATAGACACAAAGCGCTGGAGTAACTCAGCGGGTCAGGCAGTATCTCTGGAGATAAAGGATGGGCGATGTTTCAGGTGGGAACCCATCTTCAGGCTCGACTTGAAACGTCACTCATCCTTTCTCTCCAGAGATGCTGCCTGGACCCGCTGAGTTAATCTAGCACTTTGTGTCTCTCATACAAATAGTGTTTCTTTACTCTGCTTCTCGAGTGAAAAAAACTGCAAATGTCATTGAAAAGATTAGCCCATAGCTCAGGTAGAATGGGATCCAGTAATATCAAACAAGTTGGCAAAAACGAACAAGCAGGTCAAAACAATTGTGGTGTGATTTACTTATTATTTCAAACCTCGCCCAACTTTCTATTCATGTTCCCATGTCCTGTGAATGGGGAAGACAGCGGAGAATGAACCTACAGGTTGTACTGAATGATGCATTCAGGATGTAATGTTGAGGCTCTACAAGGTGGCGGTCAGACTCCTATTGGAGTATCGTGAGCAATTGTGGGCACCATATCTGAGGAAGGATGTGCTGGCTCTGGAGAGGGTGCAGGGGAGGTTTACAAGAACGATCACAGGGTTAACATATGAGTGGGTTAAAATATGATGAGCGTTTGACAGCACTGGGCCTGGACTCGCTGTTGCGTTTAGAAGGATGAGCGGGTCACCTCATTGAAAAGTACAGAATAGTGAAAGAGCTGGATAGAGTGGATTTGGAGAGGATGTTTCCACTAGTGGGGGAGTCTAGGACCAGAGGGCACAGCCTCAGAATAAAAAGATGTACCTTTAGAAAGGAGATGAGGAGGAATTTATTTTGTCAGAGAGTGGTGAATCTGTGGAATTCATTGCCACAGAAGGCTGTGGAGGCCAAAGTCAATGGAAGTTTTTAAGGCGCAAATTGACAGATTCTTGATTAGTACGGGTGTCAGAGGTTTTGGGGAGAGGGCAGGAGAACGGGGTTGAGAGGGAAACATAGACCAGCCAGGATTGAATGACGGACTAGACTTGATGGGCCAAATGGCCTAATTCAGCTCCTAGGAACTTATAAACTTGTGAACGAGAGAATACTGTTTGTATTATGTAGGCTAATTGGTGATAACTCAATTTTGATCGGGAACTAAAGAACAACTTAAAAACTACTCTAGAAGTTGGCAAGCAGGGAAAAAAACTGTCTTGGGGGAAAAAAACTGTTTCCATGCAACTTTCTTGCAGTAATTGGACACCATTGTCTCTTAAGAATACATCGGCTACTTTCACCTTTGAAATTAACAGCTATCGCTTCTCTTGTCATTTGTGCAATGCTATTCCCTTGAACAATATGACATACGCCCTTGAGTAATTCAGCTTGCGGTAATAAAAGTAAACTTCTAGTTATTATTAGAAAGACCTTTATTTTTAAAAGTCCTGCAGGAAAAGCAACCTTATTATTGCAAGTCTGAAGCTCGATAGTCCCTTATGCCTTTTCCCCACTGACCCATTTGTTTTATAACACCATTTTCTAAATGTGAGATTACTTAAGAAGGCATATCTTCGCAGTGAGGCCAATAGTGAGCGAAAAGGGATGTAAAATCATAAGCAGAAGGATGGTCAAGTTTATTTTCACTTTAAATAAGTCACAAAATGCCAGAGTAACTCAGCGGGACAGGCAGCATCTATGGAGAAAAGGAATGGGTGACGATTCAGGTCGAGACCCTTCTTCAGGCTGATGTCAGAGGAGAGGGAGATACATAGATAAGGAAGTGTAAGGCGTGAAAATAGGACAAAGGGAATGTAGATCAAGGAAAATGTAGAATCGAATAAGTGCGGCACGGTGTCGCAGCGGTAGAGTTGCTGCCTTACAGCGTTTGCGGCGCCGGAGACCCGGGTTCGATCCTGATTGTGGGTGATGTCTGTATGGAGTTTGTACGTTCTCCCCATGAACTACGTGGGTTTTCTCCGAGATGTTCGGTTTCCCCCCACACTCCAAAGACGTGCAGGTTTGTAGGTTAATTGGCTTGGTATAAGTGTAAATTGCCCCTAGTGTGTGTAGGGTAGCGTTAATGTGTGGGGATCGCTGGTCGGAGCGGACTCGGTGGGCCGAAGGGCCTGTTTCCCCGCAGTATCTCTAAACTAAACTAAACTAAAAAAACATTGTTTGCTGGGAGTAGATCAGTGGTGAGACTCCAAAGAGCATTTTACTTTGAATGAGCAGTTAATTTCTCTAATGGCAATGATTTAATGATAATGTTAATTTGAATGTAACGTTTTCATTGCTTTAAGGGGCAAGGTTTAAAGGAGATATGTGGGGCAGGCTTTGTCACACAGAGGGTGGTGACTGCCAGATACCATAGTGGTATTAAGGATAGGCACATAGATATGCAGGGAATGGAGGGACATAGCTTAAGTGCAGATAGATAAGTGATTGTCTTAACATCATGTTCTGCACAGACATTATGGGCCGAAGGGCCTGTTCGTGTGCTGTGCTGTTCTATGTTCTATATTAATCTTCAAGCTCCAAACCACGTGCTGATACGTGGGAATTGGTTCTGCAGCATCTTCTCAGTAGGCCCAAACTCAACGGGCCAAATGCTCTCCTTCTATGCATAGGATTGAACTGCAGATGCTGGTTTAAACCAGATAGACACAAAATGCTGGAGTAGCTTAGCAGGTCAGACAGCATCTCTGGAGAAAAGGAATATGTGCCGTTTCAGGTCAATACCCTTCTTCATACTTCAGTCTCGACCGGAAACATCACCCATTCCTTTTCTCCAGGGAATGCTGTCTGACCCACTGAGTTACTCCAGCTTTTTGTGTCCACTCCCCTCCTATGCTGCAGGTTCCTGTGATTCTGTAATATCTGTCAGTACAGCAACAGGGAGCCTTTCTAATAAACGAAAAACTCCTCTTAATGTTCTGCAAGATTTGGAATTTCCATGGTGTGGAATTAAATTTAGCCAGAACTGCAGACGTGATTTCCAACAGAATTGCTTGCTTTGATCAGGAAGACAGAAGTAGTCGACTGCACAGGCGTGCCGAACCACACACACACACATACACACACGCACACACACACACATGCACACACACACACACACGGCAAGATCAGCTACCCCGGGGTTGCAAAAGGCACTCTGAAGACAGTAACACAGCAAGATGCATCCTCTCCTTAATTGGCATCAGCAGTTCCTCAGCTTAAGAGTCATTCAATGAATTATACTCTACATTTTCAGTGGCTGAGTTACAATATTCTTAATTACAAATACTGCTTTAATCTCGCTTCCTCGCTGATCCCGAGGCAGAGTTTTATTACTACTGACTGCCATTTAATTTGCAAAAAATAACCTTAAATTTTAAAAATGGTTTGGCTCCAGCTCTATCATATAGTAGTCCAAATACTTAACTGTACATGAGAGGCATTCACAGTTTTAAATATTTTAAGCCACTGAATTAACCACTTAATCAGTTTCATTATTATTAGTGTTTCTGGGGTCTCTCGTTGTTTTTTAGTTTAGAGTTTGGAAACAGGCCCTTCGGCCCATCCGGTCCGTGCCGACCAGCGATCCCCGCACATTAACACTATTCTACACACATTAGGGACAATTTTTTTTTACATGTACCAATCAAATTAACCTATAAGCCTGAATGTCTTTGGAGTGTGGGAGGAAACAAAGATCTCGGAGAAAACCCACGCAGGTCGCGGGGAGAATGTACAAACTCCGTGCAGACAGCACCCGTAGTCGGGATCGAACCCGGGTCTCCGGCGCTGCATTCGCTGTTAGGCAGCAACTCTACCGCTGCGCCACCGTGACCGCCGTTACAGGAGACCAACACAATAACATTGCCGCTCAAACAGGGGTCAACTCTTTGCACCTTTATAATTTTCAAAGTACCTGTCTGTATTTTGCTTTCTTCACTGATACCTGGAATTTGGACATATTTCAGTAAATGCATTGCGCATGCACAGGGGCGCAGCTGGTGGAGCTGCTGCCTCACAACGCCAAAGACCCGGGTTCGATCCTGCCTTTGGGTGCTGTCTGTGTGGAGTTTCCATGTTCTCCCAGTGACCACGTGAGATCCCTCCGGGTGCTCCGGTTTCCTCCCACATCCGAAAGGCGTGCAGATTTGCAGGTTAATTGGCGGGAGTGGATGACAAAGTGGGACATGATGGAACCAGTGTGAACAGGTGAACGATGGTTAGCATGGACTCGGTGGGCCGAAGGGCCTGTTTCCATGCTGTATCTCTAAACTAAACACTGTTGGATACCACAAATGTTCACTTGCAGGTCGATTAACGGCCAGCAGGTAATGAGCTGCCAGAGGAGGTTTTTGAGGCAGAGATTATCGCAACTTTGCAGAAACATTTGGACAGGTACATGGATAGAGCAGGTATGGAGGGATATGGGGCAAACACAGGCAGGTGGGACTAGTGTAGATGGGGCATGTCGGTCGGTGTGGGCAAGTTGGGCCGGAGGGCCTGTTTCCGTGCCGTATCTCTGAACAAAACTAAACAGCAGCATACCTGTAGATGGGGTCGTGCATCACGGGCATCTTGCTCTCATCCCACACCCACTCCTTCCTCTGCAACAAGAGAACATCCTCTGATGAAGCGCTGACCTCCAGCAGATACACAGAACCCCAGTCCCTCTGTCTCACCTTGTAGCTGCCACAATGAGCCGGCAGCCTGCCCTCTCCCAACGGCACTCACCTCAACCACAGGACCATACATGTCGCTTTCTTCAATTGCAAGACCTTTGAACCAAACCTACTGTGGGCTGTGAGCAATTCTGACTGCCTGCGCTGTGAACTAAGGCTTGAGTATCAAGGTGCAAAAAATGCATGTCATTTATATAATATTCTGTAATTAAGTCCACTTTAACAACTTCATAGGTGGTGCAATGGTTGTGGTCCTTTATTTCTCACATGTACCGAGGTACAGTGAAATTTGATTTACCACACATCCATACCAAAAAAAGCAACAAGATAAAAACAACATCAAAATGTAAACATAAACATAAACACAGGGAACTATTGTGAAGTGGTGGATCCTGTATAACACTTCCGTTTATCAGGAACCATTCATTTAATTGTTTATGTTAGTTTAGAGATACAGTATGGAAACGGGCCCTTCGGCCCACCGAGTGCATGCCAACCATCGATCACCCGTTCACACTAGTTCTATGCTATCCCACTTTCTCATCCACTCCTACACACTAGAGGCAATTTACAGAGGGCTGATTAACATGCAAACACACACGCCTTTGGGGTATGGGAGGAAACCGGAGTACCCATAGGAAGCCCACACGGTCACAGGGAGAACGTGCAAACTCCACACAACCCAAGGTTAGGATTGAACCCAGTTCTCTGGCACTGTGAGGCAGCAGCTCTACCCACTGTGCCACCGTGATGCCCGTCATCACCAGCTCACCGAAGCTACTACAACCGCAGATGCTGGAAATGTGATCTGCGACATTAACTCTGCCTCTGATGACAAGTCAGGATGATTGGTGCCAATGCCCCAGCTGTGGTGAATGCAGTTGGGAATGAGCCTGCGATACACAATGAACCTTGAGCACACGTTTCCCAGGCCCCAGCCGCAGCCCGGGATGGAACAAGTAACCCGTGGGTTAATGTGGAGGAAGGAATTGCCGATGCTGGTTTACACCGAAGATAGACACAAAATGTTGGAGCAACTGAGCGGGCCAGTGGAGAGAATGAGATACTGCCTGACCCGCTCGCTGAGCTACTGCGATTCACGTGTCTCCCCTTGGATTAATGGTAAACACGGATTAAATTACAATTCCTGCTTTCTTGGGGTCCCTGCAATGCTACACAGAAACTTGAACACTAATCCGTATTTTTCCCAAGGATGCCAGGCCAATGTTTAATGTCCAGTTTTAGTTTAGAGTTACAGCATGGGAACGGGCCCTTCGGCCAACAGTCCATGGCGAACATCAATCACCCGCTCACACTAGGCTCGTGTTATCACACTTTCTCATCCACCCCCTACACACTAAGTGGCAATTTACAGAGGGCCGATTCATCTACATGTCTTTGGGATGTGGGAGGAAACCGGAGCACCCGGAGAAAACCCACACCGTCACAGGGGGAATGTACAAATGTAACGTTGAGCCACACAGACAGCACCTGAGGTCAGGATCGAACCCGGGTCTCTAGTGCCGTGAGGCAGCAGCTCTGTGCCTCTCGTAATGTCACCAACAATTATATACTTCAAGGCAAATGTTTGACCCAGTGACAGGGCCATCACTGTCTACATTAATACAATGGAGCTGGGAGCACACCAACACAACGCAGAGTGCTGCACGGTGACGCAGCAGTAGAGTTGCTGCCGTACTGCGCCAGAGATCCAGTTTCGATCCTGACTACAGGTGCTGTCTTTACGGAGTTTGTCCGTTCTCCCTGTGACCTGCGTGGGTTTTCTCCGGGTGCTCCGGTTTCCTCCCACACTCCAAAGACGTACAGATTTGTAGATTAATTGGCTTGAGTAATATTGTAGATTGTCCCTAGTGTGTGTGGGATAGTGTTAGTGTGCGGGGATCGCTGGTCAGCGCAGACTCGGTGGGCCAAAGGCCTGTTTCCGCGCTGTATCTCTAAACTAAACTCGGGTCTCTAGCACCATGTGCCACTGAGCGGCCCCTAAATATCACCCAGAATGCTGCGCTTCAAGGTTTACAGCCTAACCTTTGATCCAGGGACAGGGCCAGTGCTGGCTACATGAACACAACGGGTCTGGGAGCACACACAACACAACTGTACAACAGGCGCTGGGGGTGATCGGCAGCCAGGTGCTCCCGGAGAGTACAGAGCGATGAGCTTACCTTTTGCTTTTTCCTCATCATGACTTTCACACCATCCACAGACACCACGATGCTCACCTTCTTCTTCTTGATGTTCTTGGCCTTAAACTCGTACTGGGAAGAGAAGAGTACCAGGGTCAGCTCCTGCTCAGCCATGGACACTGCCAGTGGGACTTGGAGTTTGAGCCACCAAGTACATCGGCAAACACCGGAGCACCAAGACCTGTGGCCCCGTACAGTCTGGTTACTGGCACTCTCAGTTAATTTCCCCCACTACCGACACCGTTTGCCTTGCCCAGCTCACCCCAATATAGAGACCCACTGAGTTACTCCAGCACTTTGAGTCCTATTTTTGTAAACCCACATTTGCAGTTCCATGCATCAGCAATGCTCTTTACAACCAAGAGTAACAATTCTACATATTCTAAGTAGAAACAAAGAACTGCAGATGTACCAAATATAGACACATAGTGCAGGCATAGCCTAGCGGGTCGGGCAGCATCTCTGGAGAAAGAAGATGGGTGACGTTTCAGGTCGGGATCCTTCTTCAGACCTGTCAGAAGAAGTCTGAAGAAGGGTCCTAACACAAAACGTCATCCATCCATTTTCTCCAGAGATGCTGCCTGACCAGCAGAGTTATACCTGCACTCTTTGTGTCTATCTCTGTATATTTTAAGAGTTGTTTAAAATTGCGTTATGGAGCCACCCAACACCATTGCTAACAATTAAATAGAACACTGATCAGTTTGCAGGTTTGAGGCGTTAAATTGTTAATAAGATCAGCATTCCCCACAAATCGCTCTGAATGCAGCGTATTGGTGAAGGAGGGCACTCGGTAATGCCTGACATGTCGTTTTCTCTACCGCCCACATATTTGCATTGACAATCCATCACTGAACAGAATCCTCACCACTGCTCTCAGTAGAAGCTTTATTTCTATGTAATACAGTCACAGAATCTTACAATGTGGAAACAGGCCCTTCGGCCCAAATTGCCCACACTGACCAACATGTCCCAGCTACACTACTCCCATCTGCCTACCTTTGGCCCATATCCCTCTAAACCTGTCCTAGCCACGTACTTGTCCAAGTGATTCTTAAACATTGGGATAGTCTCTGCCACAACTACCTCCTCAGGCAGCTTGTTCCATTCACCCACCACCCTTTGTGTGACAAAGTTGCCCCTCAGATTCCCATTAAATCTTTCCCCCCTCACCTTAAACCTATGCCCGCTGGTTTTTAATAATCAATTCAAAGTCATAACTACCGAAAGATGGAATACCTCCGGCCCATACCTCCTGCACAAATACATTCACATATTCGCAGGCACACAACAGTCGGCAGAACACACCTGAGGAATTTCACTTCTGTGACCGTATGTGGAAACTCCTGCCCATCAGTGTGTGAGACAGAGCTGGGAGACAGCTGGAGAGAAGACAGTGCCACCTTCTGAAACTCAGCTGCTTTGTCATCTTGAACTAGCAAAATCGCAAAAAACATTGTAGATACAAGGAACTGCAGATGCTGGATCTTGTGTAGAACGTAAAGCGTTGGAGTAACCATTTAGTATTAGTTTTAGTTATAGTTTTAGTTATAGTTTATTGTCACGTGTACTGAGGCACAGTGTAAACCTTTTGTTGCGTGCTAACCAGTCAGCGGAAAGACAATACATGATTTTAAACCAGCCATTCAGTGTACGAGTACATGATAAAGGGAAACCAGATCACAATGCATTAAAAACTAAATGACATATATCAACCATAGTAGTACAGAGCCCATAGTGGCTTGGTCCTATGGTTAGGGTTGCGCTGGAGTCACTCAGTGGGTCAGGCAGCATCTCTGGGGAACATGGGTGGCCGTTGGTTTGAGTTGGTATCCCTCTTATGCCTGTAGAAGATTTAGTTTAGTTTAGAGATGCAGCGCGGAAACAGGCCCTTCGGCCCACCGAGTCCGCGCCGACCAGCACACATCCACTATCCTCCTGTACAGTCGGGAGTTGGTCGGGATCGAACCTGGGTCTCTGGTGCTGTAAAGCAGCAACTCTACCACTGTGCCGCCCAAGGTGTCCTGACCAGAAACGTCACCGATCCATATCCCTCCGGAGATGCTGCCTGACCCGCTGAGTTACTCCGGCACTTATCAAAAAACATTTCAGGCTGTGTGTAAACAGAACTCTGATGAAACAGCTGCCTTGTTTTGACAAAATAAAGACATTTCCATCAGGTTTGGATTGTGCCTCCTGCCCTCAGCAACCTGAAATCATCTCCCAGACAACAGTTTGTATGTTAGTGAACGAGGACGCATTGCATTTATGTAAAACGTAGGCCGTGCAGCGCAGACATATGCCCTTAGGCCCGTAACGTCCGTGACAAACGTGATGTCAAGCTAAACTTGGTAACTGTATGACTGTATAACAATAATTACTCTATAACCTAGGAACAGCAAAGGAACAGGCCATTCGGCCACACTGTACGTGCCAAACATGCTGCCAAGATCAACTGATCCCATCTGCCTGAACTTGATTCACATCCCACCATTCCTTGCATATCCATAAGTCTGTCCACAAGCCTCTTAAATGCCAATACCCTCTCTGCCTCTACCACCACCCCTGGCAGTGTGGTCCAGGCCCCCACCGCCCCCTGTGTAAATAAACCTGCCCTGCGCATCGCCTTTAAACGTTGCCCCTTATACATTATAGCTGTGCCCTCTGATGTTGGATATTTCCACCCTGGGCAAGAGGTTTTGACTGTCTACCGTTTCTATAAGTTGTCTTCTTTGCCTCAAAGCCCATTCTCTGAGGGTGTGAAAGTGGGTTCCAACGTAAGACGTGCTGTCGTGTTGGAGGCACCGTTGGTCATTATTGTGCACAGCAAACCCCACCAAAGAGCAGCACTCTGGGTAAAGGGTGGAGGACCAGCACTGCCCCCAGGTCCCAGCTACAACCCCTTTGCCCATAAGGGCAGCACAGTGGTGCAGTGGTAGAGTTGCTGCCTTGCAGCGCCAGAGACCCGGGTTCAATCCCGACTAGGGGTGCTGTCTGTACGGAGTTTGTACGTTCTCCCCGTGACAGCATGGGATTTCTCCGAGATCTTCGGTATCCTCCCACACTCCAATAAAATGTAGGTTTGAAGGCTAATTGGCTTAGTATAAATGTAAAATTGTCCCTAGTGTGTGTAGAATAGTGTTAATGTGTGGGGATCGCTGGTTGGCGCGGACTCAGTGGGCCGAAGGGCCTTATTCCACACTGTATCTCTAAACTAAACTAAAAAACTGCCATTGGGAGGAGAATGGGGAGTGCAAGGGAGAGATAAGACTTTGCCTTCCATCACAGTGAGGAGGAGATTCACTGTGAGGGATGTTTGTGTCAATTGTGTTGTGTCTTGGTTCTTTTCTTGTTGTATGACTGCAGAAACCACATTTTGTTTGAACCTCAATGAGGTATTGTATTGTATTGTATTGTATTCAGTTCAGCCAGTTCATTGGCTATATTTAAGAGGGAGTTAGATGTGGCCCTTGTGGCTAAGGGGATCAGGGGGTATGGAGAGAAGGCAGGTACAGGATACTGAGTTGGATGATCAGCCATGATCATATTGAATGGCAGTGCAGGCTCGAAGGGCCGAATGGCCTACTCCTGCACCTAATTTCTATGTTTCTATGTATTGTATTAAATTTGAACTAACGCCATGAGACCTCTACTGGGTGGAGAGTGTGGGCCTTGGTTTATCATCTGACAGCTTTCTCGCTGAGGTGGGGGTGAGACTGTGCGGTCAGACATCCGTTTGTGTGATGGTCAGTGGCTCTGGATCGAACTGTGCCAGCCCCTCCATGCTGCAGTAACAGACACCTGCCACTGGAGGCCTCTGCAAACCATGGAGGAAGCATCACCTTACAATCCAAGGCACAGGTCACCCGAAGACAGACACTAAACGCTGGAGTAACTCGGCAGGACAGGAGGCATCTCTGGAGAGAAGGAATGGGTGTTGTTTCGGGTTGAGACCCTTATTCAGTCTGAGGGTCAGGGGAGAGGGAGACTCCCCTGACTAGAGGGGTGAAGGGGAAAAGGTTTAATAGGAATCTGAGGGGTAACGTTTTCACACAAAGGGTGGTGGGCGTATGGAACGAGCTGACAGAGGGGGTAGGTGAGGCAGGGACTATCCCAATGTTTAAGAAACAGATAGACAGGTACATGGACAGGGCAGGTTCGGAGGGATAAGGACCAAACGCAGGCAGGTGGGGCCAGTTGGACGGTGTGGGCAAGTTGGGCCGAAGGGCCTGTTTACACACTGTATCAACCTATCATGTCTCCACGAATCTATATATATGTTTTTTTTAAATATTTAAAAATATATGTGTATATGTGGGTGTATGTATACACACACTGAACTTTTTTTCTCATTTATCATATTGTTTACAGTGTACTATGTTTACACATTCTGTTGTGTTGCTACAAGTAAGAATTCCTTTGTTCTATCTGGTACACATGACAATAAAAACACACTTGACTCTTGACTAGAAATATGGATGGGTAAGGTGTGAAAATGACAGATCAAAAACAGACGATGATCATTGATAGCTGAGGGGAAGGTGACAACGAGGCTTGCAAACAGTAAAATTAATCAGGAGAACCGTGTAACTAGTCGGAGAATTAGGATGGGGAGGGACAGAGAGAGAGGGATCTTGTGTAGGGATCAGGCCTGGAGCAGCCCATTCTGAGGTCGCTCTGACCCCTCACACTCGCAGGGATTCAGGCTTCATGGTTGAGGGAACAATCAGGATGTGGTTAGGCAGACAGATTAAATAAATGGTCTTAGAGATTGGTGCAATACACAGTCAGTTGGCAAATGAAATTTGACGCTGACAAGTTCACAGTGTAAACTGCTGAAGGAAGGGGCAGAGTTTTCGTTTTTTTAAAGATTTAAAGATGCATCATCGATCACCCGTTCACACTAGTTCTACATTATCCCACTTTCTCATCCACTCCCTACACACTAGGGGGCAATTTACAGAGGGCCGATTAACCTACAGACTCGCATGTCTTTGTATGTAGGAGGAAACTGGAGCACCCGGAGGTAACCCACGCGGTCGCAGGGAGATCGTCCGAACTCCACACAGACAGCACCCGAGGTCAGGATCTAACCCATTTTTAAAAAGATTCTTTGACATTTTTAATTCAACTTGTCTTTCTGGGGAATTAGAGGTGAATGATGTTCCACCACCATCTGTAGATGTAGTCGCTACTGTTATTTCCAAGAAGTCTATTACCTACAGGGAGAGGTTGCACAGACAGGTTGGGCCGAAGGGCCTGTTTCCGTGCTGTGTGATTCCATGTGACTCTAACTTGCAGTTACAGAGAGAGTGAGAAACCAGCTGCATCCTTTCATACAGGGGTAGTAGGGACTGAACGGGCTGAATGGCCTTCTTCGTTCCAATTCAGTGACTATGTTCACTTGCACCTTCTCCAACCTCCAACCTCATCTACTTTATCCGCTGTTCCAGGTGTGGGCTCCTATATATCGGCGATATATTTCTGTCCTGGGCCTCCTCCATTGTCAGAGTGAGTCCCAGCACAAAATGGGGAACAGCACTTGGGCAGCTTACACCCCACGGTATGAACATTGACTTCTCTAATTTCAAGTAACGCTTGCTTTCCCTCTCTCTCAATCCCGCCCCCATCCTAGTTCTCCAACCAGTCTGACTGTCCTCCAGATTAAGTTTTATCTCTGTATGCTTCGTTGTCACCTTCTCCTAGCGACCAATGATCTATTCTACATTTTCCTTGAACTTCGTTGCCTTTGATGTCTCGTTTTCACACATTACCCTTCCATATCTCTGTGTCTACCTCTCCCCAATCTGAAGAAGGGTCTTGACCCGTAACGTCACCCATTCCTTCTCTCCAAAGATGCTGCCTGTCCCGCTGAGTTACTCCAGCATTTTGTGTCTGTCTTCGGTGTAAAGCAGCATCTGCAGTTCCTTCCTGCACACTATGTTCTGCTGGTGGGCTCCTGCATTCATCTCTGGTGTCCCATTAATCCTGCATTATCTCCTCTGTGTGGCGAAGTTCCGGGACAAAGGTGCCAATGCCTGGATTATTATAGCAGGCAAGAACAAACTCTTCATAGAGCAGAGATGAATTATGATTCTCCATCTGGAAAATCTCTGACTAATACTAACGAGATAACTGTGCCTTGGCAGCAAGCAGTGGAGTTAGTAATGTATTAATCAATGCATACTGGGGGCACAGTGCACACACAGGGATCCACTTAATCTTATATCTCTTATAAAGCAATAGATTTAAAGATGAGAGTAATAAAAGGCCGTCATGGACATCTAAACCAGTGCGATTATCCAACAATCCCTACAGAGACACGGACTAAACAAATAAAATGCGATTATCACAGACTCAACTTAAATCGTCTTTCCCAAAATGTTCAATGTGGTTTAAAATGTTCCATTTATCTTTATCCACAATGAATAGCTATTGAACTGCAACGTTTAATATTAAACTACATTTAAGATAGAACAGGTAATGCTGGACAAAAATGCTGGAGAAACTCAGCGGGTGAGGCAGCATCTATGGAGCAAAGGAAAAAGGCAACGTTTCGGGTCGAGACCCTTCTCGGAGGGTGGTGGGAACATGGAACAAGCTGCCAGAGGAGGTAGTTGCGGCAGGTATAATTGGCATACTTCGACAGGTGCATGTATAGCAAAGCTTAGAGGGATATGGGCCAAATGCAGGCAAATGGGACTTAGATGGGGACATTTTGGTCGGCGAACATGAGTTGGGTCCAAGCATCTTTTTTTTGTGATGTATGACTCCATGATAGCACGGGAGCAGGCCCTTCAGCCCCACAATGTCTGTGCTGAACCTGCTGCCAAGATACACTGATCTCATCTGCCTGCTCATATTCCATATCTCTCCATTCCCTGCATGTCCATGTGCCGACCAAAAGCCCTTTAAACAGCACTATCATATCTGCCTCCATCACGTTCCAGGCACCCACCACCCTTGCCCTGCACATCTCCTGTCAACTTTGCCCCTCTCATCTTTAACCTATGCCCTCTAGTAATTGACACTTACACCCTGGGAAAAAGCAATGAGCAACGATTAGTTTATGTTATTCTAGATGGGAAGAGAATGATGTAAAAAGTGGTGATTTATCTGAAAAAGAAAGGACTTTACCCGGTAGCGCAGAGCAGTCTGTGATCTCTGGTGTTGGTCCTATTGGTCAGCAAGGACAACTGAGCTAAGATAGACACAAATTGCTGGAGAAACTCAGCGGTGAGGCAGCATCTATGGAGAGAAGGAATAGGCTACGTTTCAGGTCGAGACCCTTCGTCTGAGTCTGAAGAAGGGTTTCAACCTGAAATGTCACCCATTCACATTCCCCAGAGACGCTACCTCACCCACTGAGTTACTCCAGCACTTTGTGTCTGTTTGTGTATTAACCAGCACCTGCTGTTCCTTGTTTCTACAATTGGGGCCACAGTCTTGTGCTGGAGAAACGTAAAAAGCGGCAGTGGTGCAGCAGGTGGTGCTGCTGCCTCACAGCGCCAGAGGTGCCGCTTTGATTTTGACCTCAGGTGCTTCCTGTGTGGAGTTTGCCTGTGAGGAGCCTCTCTGTGCCCGTGTGGGGTTCTTTACTTTAGTCTGTAGACATACAGCACGGAAACAGGCCCTTCGGCCCAGCCAGTCCACGCCAACCAACAACTCCCCAACAATCATCAGGTGTTGGCCCCGACAACTCTCACCAACTTCAACAGATGCGCCGTTGAAAGTATTTTATCGGCATGCATCACAGCACGGTTTGGAACAGCTCCGTCCAAGAGTGCAAGTAATTGCAGAGAATTGTGGACGCAGCCCAGACCATCACACAAGCCAACCTCCCTTCCAATGAAGGTAGACAAAAATGCTGGAGAAACTCAGCGGGTGAGGCAGCATCAATGGAGCGAAGTAAATAGGCAACGTTTCGGGTCGAGACCCTTCTTCAGACTGAATCCCTTCCATTTATTTCATTTACACCTCACAACTGCAAATTACCCCTAGAGTAGGGAGTGGATTAGAAAGCGTGATAACATAGAACTAGTGTGAACGGGTGATCAAAAGTCAGCGCGGGCTCGATGGGCTGAAGGTCCTGTTTCTGTGCTACATCTCTATACTAAACTGAGACTAAAAGGAAGCATTTATAAACTGAGGGCGGTCCCGCAAGCCTCAGTTAGTTTATGGACGACCCTATATCAACGTCTGAAGAAGGGTCACCCATTCCTTCTCTCCAGAGATGCTGCCTGACCCGCTGAGCTACTCCAGCTTTTTGTGTCTATTTTCGGTTTAAACTAGCATCTGCAGTCCCTTCCAAAGATCCTATAGCGAACAAGATAGATCACTCGACGAAAAAGACGTAGTGCGGTCATGGGCAGATTCATGGGTAATTATAGGCCCCATTTCCGTAACCGGCTTCCGTCTCCGCATCAAAGATCCCGTAGCGGAGCAAAGATAACTAGTGCAGAGATGGAAGCCGGTTACGGAAACATCCTCGTAAAAATAAAAGTTATTTGGTAAAATTCTTCTCCTCCTTTTCAGAATTTAAATTTATTAACACAAACTGTTCCCCCACAACGTTGATGCCACTGCGAGTCGGGTCAGGTCGGGTTACGGAAATGGATGAAAAAAAGGCCCACGTTCTGTTCCGTTGCGTACTACACGTCAGGCCATTGCATTTAGCCGGAGTGGTCTATCTTGCTCCGCTATAGGATCTTTGGTTCCTTCCTCCACATCTCCTCACTGCTTCCATTGTCTCAACACTTTGCCCAACAAAACCCCTATTCATTTCCCATTGTGGCTGTGTCATCAGCAAGCCCAGAGACCTTAAACACAGACCCCATCACTCGCTGGAACGGAGATATTCACTTGAATAGGAACAATGCCCCATTCAAGGTGACAAGTACACTGTTGGGTTATGGACATAACCAAGTCCCAAACCAATTAACAGCAGTCGGGCATGTGGCTGCACCCAATTAGTGGAGAGATTCAACGGCAGGCGACACTCTGAACGCCATAAGGAGCTGGCTGTCTGGTGCAACCGACTGGAAAATTATTCCCTGTCAGCTGTTGCCGCCCAGCTGCACGCTCCACTGTGACAACAGGGAGCCTGAAGGCCACAACACCAAACAATCAGCAAACACCCTGCTGTCTAATGTGTAGGGAAGTAGACAAAAGTGCTGGAGAAACTCTGCAGGTGCAGCAGCATCTATGGAGCGAAGGAAATAGGCAACGTTTCGGGCTGGGCCACAGACGCTGCTGCACCCGCTGAGTTTCTCCAGCACTTTTGTCTACCTTCGATTTTCCAGCATCTGCAGTTCCTTCTTAAACATAATGTGTAGGAAGGAACTGCAGGCGCTGGTTTAAACTGAAGTGCAGGAGTAACTCAGCGGGACCGGCAGCAGCTCTGGAGAGAAGGAACGGGTGACGTTTCGGGGCGAAGAAGGGTCTCATTTATTCTACATCTCTGGACATCACCGTCAATATCCCTCGTTTCCCTTTCTCCTGACTCTCAGTCCGAAGAAGGGCCTCGACCAGAAACATCACCTATTCCTTCTCCCCAGAGAGCATCACTAGATGCTGGAGTAACTCAGCGGGACAGGCAGTATGCCTGAGTCACTCCAGCATCTAATGCCTAACCCCGCCTTCTAGTGATCGTTTGAGGTCGGACACTGTGAGAGAGGGAAGGGGAAAGATTGAGAGGGAAAGAGATTTTTTTCTCTCTCGGGATATTTTCACTCGTCCTCTCACCCTTCTCCATCCCCTCCGTTCCGGTACGGATTGGGAATGCTGGCCCGAAGGGCCGAATGGCCTACCCCTGCACCTATTGTCTATTATCTATTATCTATTATAACCCTGAAGAGTATGAAGAAGGGTCCCGACCCGAAACGTCACCTATCCATGTTCTCCAGAGATGCTGCCTGACACGCCTAGGTACTTCAACACTTTTTTTTGTCAATCGGCATCTGCAGTTCCTTGTGTTCGACCAAAAGATATTTTATCTTTCAATAGCGATCATAGACCACGGTTTACCTTGACCAACTTCTTATCAATCCCTCAAGCAAAATATTGTCCAACATAAAAAGCTCAGATGAAAAGTCATAGAACATAGAACAGTACAGCAACAGGCCCTTCAGCCCACAATGCCTGTGCCGAACATAATGCCGAGACCATCTCTATCTGCCTGCACACCATCCACATCTCTCCATTCCCTGCATATCCATGCGTCTCTGCAAAATCTCTTGAACATCACTGTTGTATCTGCCTCCACCACCACCCTCCGTGTAAAAAGCTTCACCTGCGCATCCCCTTTAAACATTGCCCCTCTCACCTTGAAACTATGATATCTTGAATATCTGCCTCATCTTCCACAGATGCTGCCTGACCTACTGAGTATTTCCATTATGCCTTTTCCCCCCATATTCCTCATTCCCAAAACATCTATCAATCTATCAATCTATCAAACAGCCTTAAATCTTTAGCTTAGTTTAGTTTAGAAATACAGCATTGAAACAGGCCATCGAGTCCGTGCTGACCAGCGATCACCTTTATACCAGTTCTATCCTACACACTGGGGACAATTTACAGCAGCCAATTAACCTACAAATCTGCACGTCTTTGGAGTGTGGGAGGAAACCCGAGCACCCGGAGAAAATCCACGCAGTTATGGGGAGAACGTGCAAACTCCACTCAGACAGCACCCAAGGTCAGGATTCAACCCGGGGCTCTGGCGTAATGAGGCAGCAGCTCTACCATGTGCCAGCCCTCTCCGGCAATCCCCCAGGTTTAAGGATGAATCTTGAATACGTCCAATGGCAGGATCCATTGCTAATTGTAAAGGTTCACAAATCTCCCGTTCTCTGTCCTAATATCCTGGCACCATGATTGCAGTCACAGGATCAGCCCCTGCATCAACACAGAACACTGGTGAACGCTGCCCAGTCCAGCGCAGGTACTGACCTCTCCATCAGCAAAGGGATTTACAAGAGTCGCTGCCTCAAAAGGGCAGCCAGCATCATCAGAGACCCACACCACCCTGGCCATGCTCTCATTTCACTCCTGCCCTCGGGAAGGTGGTACAGGGGTCTGAAAACTGTAACATCCAGGTTCAAGAACAGTTTTTTCCCCACAGCTGTCAGGCTATTAAACACTACAAACACTACAACTTCCAAATAAACTCTGAACTGCATAAACTTGGTGGCATTGTTTAGTTTAATTTAGTTTAGTTTAGAGAAACCGCGCGGAAACAGGCCCTTCGGCCCACCGAGTCCGTGCTGACCAGTGATCCCCGCACACTAACACCATCCAACACACTATGGACAATTTAGATTTATAGCAAGCCAATTAACCTACAGCCTGTACGTCTTTGGAGTGCGGGTTTTGTCTTTTTGCACTATTATATTATTTGCGCGTGTGTGTGTGTGTGTGTGTGTGTGTGTGTGTGTGTGTGTGCGCGCGCGTGTGTGCGTGCGTATAAATATATACACTCAACCTTTTTTTTCTCATTTATCATATTGTCTGCAGAGTACTATGTGTCCATATTCTGTAGGAAGCAACTGCAGGTGCTCATTTACACCGAAGATAGACCCAAAATGCCGGCTGAGTTACTCCAGCATGTTTCCATATTGTGTTGTGCTGCTGCAAGTAAGAATGCCGTTGCTCTATCTGGGACACATGACAATAAAACACTCTTGACTTCTTCTGAATGTGCAGATAGACGCAAAATGCTGGGATAACTCAGCGGGGACAGGCAGAGGAAGAATGGGTGATGTTTTGGGTCAAAACCCTCCTTCAGACCTCTGCTGAGTCGCTTTTCAGTGAGATCACCGCCCATTCACGTCTCTGCTCAGTTCACATCTCTGATTGCCAGAAGCAAACAAGACCCCCATTCAGAAAGGGTGGGAAGTACAGTGTCAATTTCTGTAGGATGGAAGATTTGACTCCCGACAAACCGGCCAACTCCTGTAGCTTGGAACTATCACATGCCAGCGACAATAGTCGAGACGTCTGTGATACTACAATTATCCTGCTTCCCTGTATAGCATTTCACTCTGGGGTAGTTCACACAGTCCCAGGTGGCAGCTCAACCCTGTGGCTTTGTCTTCCTTTATGAACCTCCCTCCACTTCATTACCTTTCCACTGAGAGGCCAATGCAGGATACAGGCAAAGGTCCCCGATACACCCCAGGCTTGTGGCTTTCTGCCTTGTGTACGAGCAATCAGTGTTCACATTCAGTCTGAAGACAAGACAAAAAGTGCTAGAGTAACTCAGCGGGACAGGCAGCATCTCTGGAGAACATGGATAGAGACTGAAGAAGGGTCCCGACCCGACACATCACTTCAGTCAGTTCAGTTTAGTTTATTGCCACGTATACTGAGTACACTGAAAAGATTTTGTTGCGTGCGAACCAGTCAGAAAAGGGATGGGTGATGTTTCGGGTCGAGACCCTTCTTCAGACCTTCCTTCATATTCAGTCAGAATGGCTCGATTGTAATCATGGATTGTCTTTCCGCTGACTGGATAGCACGCAACAAAAGCTTTTCACTGTACCTCGGTACACGTGACAATAAACTGAACTGAGTGATAACTGTCTGAACTGGTGTAACTCAGTGACCCTGCTGCACAGTCTGGGCACCTCGGTGACAGTAAAACAGAATCATTACCTTATTTCAAATTAATTTTGAATGAAAAGCTAACATTGTTAATGAGTATCATGAAAATACTGGTTTCCCACACACTATCCTACATACCAGGGACAATTTACAATTATACCAAGCCAATTAGCCGAAAAAAACCTGTACGTCTGTGGAGTGTGGGAGGAAACCGGAGCACCCGGAGAAAACCCATGCAGGTCACGGGGAGAACGTAAAACTCCGTACTGTCTAAAGAAAACATTTAGTAAATCCTCTGTCCGGATGCATGTTGGAGTACACTGGCATTCAAGTGACTTTAGGATAGGTACATGGATATGCAGGGAATGGAGGGATGTGGGTCATGTGCAGGCAGATAACAGTTGGTCTTGGCATCATGTTCGGCACAGACATTGTGGGCCGAAGGGCCTCTTCTTGTGCTGAACCGTTTCATTCTATGTTCTACATGGGCGGAGCAGTGGTGCAGCTGGTGGAGCTGCTTCTTCACAGCGCCTGAGACCTGGATTCGATCCTGAAGTTTGCACGTTCTCGCTGTGACTGTGTGGGTTTCCTCCGGGTGCTCCGGTTTCATCCCACATCTGAAAGACGTGTGGGTTTATTGGTTAATTGCCTTGATAAATTTCCCCTCGTGTGTAGGGAGTGGATGAGAAAGTGGGATTACGTGGAACTGGTGTGACCAGGTGATCGATGGTCGGCACGGACTCGGTGGGCCGAAGGGCCAGTTCCCATGCTGTATCTTTCCATTCAATCAGTTAAAGTGATTTGCTACCGCAAGATCAGAGGTGTGGGAGTTTAATGTCCCTGCCAGCAGCTCACAGTGCAATCCGTCTTCAGGATTGGTTTATTTCAGAGCTTTGTAGGTCTACAGCTCAGGCAAGTCTACTCATAAACTCTCAGCATTAGCCTGCAGGGCCCTGTCAAGGCAACTCGTGGAAGTTGACCCACCAACAGACCGCTGAAAACAGGCGCAAACTGCAAAGAGTTTTCTCCTGAGATGGACGTAAAGTGCTGGAGTAACTCAGCGGGTCCGGCAGCATCCCTGGAGAGAGGGAATAGGTGACGTTGCGGGTTGGAACCCTTCTTCAGACTGGAAGATGGAGAAGGCCAGAACAAAACAGGCCGGCAACAGGTAACCTGAGGAAGGGTGGAGTCCACAATGGCCCATTGTTGGCTGGGGAACAGATGCTGCTTGGACCACCCTACAGCAGGTAACAAGGAATCAGTTTTGAGGTAGTTTTATTACAGACAGCCACTGATCCATATTGCCAGCTCCCCCATACACCAATGGGATATTTGTTTAGATAACTTAGTGTACAAATACAGCATGGAAACAGGCTCTTCGGTGCACCAAGCCTATGCTGACCATCGGTCACCCGTTCACGCACGTTCCGTTATCCCACCTCCTCATCCACGCACTACAAACGGGGGCAATTACAGAGGGACAATTAACCTGCAAACCCTCACGTTTTTAGGATGTGGGAGGAAACTGGAGCAAACTCCACACAGACGGCACCCAAGGTCAGGATCGAACCCGGGTCTCTGGCGCCGTGAGGCAGCGTATCTAAACGCTGCGCCACTGTGCTGCGGCAATATTTCTAACTCGTGCACCATAAAACTGGGCTGTTCCGCTCACTGGGTCCATGCCAGTTCCCTAAATGGTCATCCCATCACTCCCATTCCCACCTCCTAATATCTCTGTGACCCTACAACTTGTCACGTGTACCAATTCAGTGTAAAACTTTCTTTTGGGTGTTATCCTGTCAAATCATGCCATACACCGATACCATCATACCATACAAACCTCTAGCGCCTCCTCCGCAACCTTTCCATGCCTCTAGTTTCCCTCTCCCCTCACTCTCAGTCTGAAGAAGGGTCTCAATAGACAATAGACAAAAGACCATAGACAATAGACAATAGACAATAGGTGCAGGAGTAGGCCATACAGCCCTTTGAGCCACCACCGCCATTCAATATGATCCTGGCTGATCATCCCCGCTCAGTACCCCGTTGCTGCCTTCTCCCCATATCCCCTGACTCCGCTATCTTTAAGAGCCCTATATTGCTCTCTCTTGAAAGTATCCAGAGAACCAGCCTCCATCGCCCTCTGAGGCAGAGAATTCCACAGACTCACAACTCTCTGTGTGAAAAAGTGTTTCCTCATCTCCGTTCTAAATGGCTTACCCCTTATTCTTAAACAGTGGCCCCTGGTTCTGGACTCCCCCAACATCGGGAACATGTTTCCTGCCTCTAGCGTGTCCAAACCCTTAACAATCTTATATGTTTCAATAAGATCCCCTCTCATCCTTCTAACGTCCAGAGTGTACAAGCCCAGTCGCTCCATTCTCTCAGCATATGACTGTCCCACCATCCCGGGAATTAACCTTGTAAACCTACGCTGCACTCCCTCAACAGCAAGAAGTCCTTCCTTAAATTAGGGGGCCAAAACGGCACACAATACTCCAGGTGTGGTCGCACAAGGGCCATGTACAACTGCAGAAGGACCTCGTTGCTCCTATACTCGACTCCTCTTGTTAAAAAGGTCAACATGCCATTCGCTTTCTTCACTGCCTGCTGTATCTGCATGCTTACTTTCATAGACTGATGAACAAGGAACCCCAGATCCCGTTGTACTTCCTCTTTTCCCAACTTGACGCCATTTAGATAATAAGCTGCCTTCCTGTTTTTGATACAAAGTGAGTAACCTCACATTTATCCACATTAAACTTCATCTGCCCACTCCCCCAACCTGTCCAAGTCACCCTGCATTCTCATAGCATCCTCCTCACAGTTCACACTGCCACCCAGCTTTGTGTCATCTGCAAATTTGCCAATGTTACTTTGAATCCCTTCATCCAAACCCTTCTTCAGTCTCTATCCATATTCTCCAGAGATGCTGCCTGTCCCGCTGAGTTACTCCAGCACTTTGTGTCTTTTTTCCCCATTACAGGCTGACACTGACCCTGTCTTTCCAACGGGACGAGGAGCGCTGGAGGCAGGAGCAGGGATCTTCAGACACTAGTGTAGAAGATGGCTATGGAGAGATGGACCACGGGGTAGGGTCAGGCTACTCCTTGTTGCTACCTCTGTAAATGTACCCGCAGCAGCAGCTCCATGTTATTGTACGTCCTCGGGAGAGCGTGGCATGAACTGACTTGTCCCGCCTGATCCAGAAATATCTTCACATTGCCAGGAAACGTCCCTGGGGATTACCGGGTGTGGTGCTGAAGGAGTGACGTTGGCACAGACGCAAAGGAAACATGCCCGACACACGCCACCAACGCTCCAGTGTTCTCGCAGAGGGCCCCACTCAGCACAGCCCGCACATTAACACTTCAACAGTTCAATTACGAGAATGATCCCAGGAATGAGTGGGTTAACATATGGTGAGCGTTTGATGACACTGGGCCTGTACTCACTGGAGTTTAGAAGGATGAGGGGGAACCTCATTAAAACTTACCGAATATTGAAAGGCCTGGATAGAGTGGATGTGGAGAGGATGTTTCCACTAGTGGGAGAATAGCCTCAGAATAAAAAGGACATACTTAAGAAAGAAGAGGAGGAATTTCTTTCTTTGGTGAATGGTGAATCTGTGGAATGCTTAGCCACAGAAGGCTGTGGAGGCCAAGTCAGTGGATATTTTTAAGGCAGAGATTGATAGATTCTTTTTAGTACGGGTGTCAGGGGTTATGGGGAGAAGGGAGGAAAATGGGGTTGAGAGGGAAAGATAGATCAGCCATGATTAAATGGCGGAGTAGTTGATCTGTTGATCACCCGTTCGCACTAGTTCTATGTTATCCCACATTCTCATCCACTCCCAATTTAGCAAGGCCAATTAACCTTGGTAAAATTGTAAATTGTCCCTAGTGTGCGTAGGATAGTGTAAATGCGCCGGAATCGGTGGTCAGTGCGGCCTGGGTGGGCCAAAGGGCCTGTTTCTGAGGTGTATCTCTAAACTAAACGACATGGACGTCTGCTGTAGCACCCATACACTTTAGTCATTCTGAGCGTGATATTTATATCAACACACCGCCAGTGACCCATCAGTATCACACCCTGATTCTCCAGACAACTCTCCCGTTTCAAAGGACGTCATCTAGAATTACAGCCCTGTTTCGTTGCATCGTTCAGGTGAGCAGACATGTTCCCACCCACACCCCGTTCACTGATATCCCTGCGATGACTGGAGCTGTCTGAACATCTAGCAGCCTGGCCTGTTCTTTTGATTCTGTACACGACAAGGAGGTGCAAGTCTCAGCAGGAATTCATCACCTTGAGAAGGAGCCAACTTTGTGGTTTATTTGGACACACAAGGAATTGCAGATGTTGGCTTACCAAAAAAAGACGCATAGTGCTGGAGTAACTCAACCGGTCAGGCAACATGTCTGGGGATAGACACAAAATGCTGGAGTAACTCCGCGGGCCTGTCCAGTAATTTTGCTTACTCCCAAAGTCCCACATTTGCCGTTTTGTCTTAGTTTAGTATTGTTTAGAGATACAGCACGGAAACAGACCCTTCGACCACCATGTCCACGTCAACCAGCGATCACCCTGCTCGCTAACACTATCCTACACACTGGGAACAATTTATAATTTTATCGAAGCCACCTCACCTACAAAGCTGCACATCTTTAGGATGTGGGAGGAAATCGGCACACCCGGAGAAAACCCACGCGCTCACAGGGAGACCATACAAACTCCACGCGTACAGACAGCACCTGTAGTCTGGATCGGGTCTCTGGCGCTGTAAGGCAGCAACTCTACCGCTGCTCTACCATGCCGCCCAGTCCAATTTGCACCTTCTTCCACAGCTACAGCTCAAATCCCACAGGTTTTAACACGTTTATTTATGAATTGATTACTGTGAGAAGTGCGAAGTTGGCTGTGAACTGCACAGCAATCTGAAAAACGCTCAACGTTTTCACAGGTAAAATTATTTCTTGTTGCCAGGAATCGCAGGTGCAGGCAGTGCGGTGGGGAGGCAGCATCGGGGAGGGGATGCAACCAGCTGCACTCAGAGCCGCGGAGAGCAAGATGGCGGTGGACAGGGGAAAGGATCGGAGCCGGGGGGGTGGTTCATCTCCCGTATCCTCGACACTCTGGGGGTTCCGAGGTCGGGCCCTGGGACCCGGAGGCTGAGCAGTGGCCACGGGAGGCGAGGGGGCGGTACGTTCATGGGTGGAGGCATCGGTGGAGTGAAGTGGGCCGCTGGTGGCCCTGCAACAGCCTGGCCAGGCCGACCCTGTAACTCCCACCCAGTGCCGTTGCCAGGACAACGGGCCTTTACGACCAAGATAAGACTTCATTTTTAACAACTTTGAACTTGAAAGGTAGAAGATTGTGCCAGAACATGGGTACCCTTGCGTACGACAGAGTGTAATCTACTATCTTGCACTCTTGCACTTAGATATGATTATGCCTAGTGTATAGCACGATTGTTAATGACCTGTACGCAAAAAAGGAATGTCACTGTATCTAGGTACATAAGTTCATGTCATAGGAGCAGAATTAGGCCATTCGGCCCATCAAGTCTACGCCATTCAATCATGGCTGATCTATCTCTCCCTCCTAACCCCATTCTCCTGCCTTCTCCCCTTAACCCCTGACACCCGTATTAATCAATAATCGGTCAATCTCCACCGTAAAAATGCCGAATGACCTGGCCTCCACAGCCTTCTGTAGCAATGCATTCCACAGATTCACCACCCACTGGCTAAAGAAATTCCTCCTCATCTCCTCTCTAAAGGTACGTCCTTTTATTCTGAGGCTGTGCCCTCTGGCCCTGGACTCTCCCACTAGTGGAAACATCCGCTCCACATCCACTCTATTCAGGCCTTTCAATATTCGGTAAGATTCAATGAGGTTTCCCCTCATCCTTCTAAACTCCAGGGAGTAGAGGCCCAGTGCTGTCAAACGCTCTTCATACATCATACATGTGACAATAATGTACATTGGACAACAAAGAAGCCTGAAGGTAGCAACAACTCATCTCTGTAATGACCAGGGTTCTAATATAGACACAAGGAACTGCAGGTGCTGCTTTATAAATAAAGGCACAAAGTGCTGGAGTAAGTCAGCATCTTTAGAGAAGATGGATAGACAATGTTTTCGGGTTGTGACCCTTCTTCAGTGCTTTTCATTAGCTGATTAGATTGTGGTGCTTCAAAGGAGGTTCATAAATATTGCTCCACAGCTTGCTGTTCCGCAGGGACAGTGGATGTGATGATCTCGGCTGGAACAATAGCTGTGTGGGAGGTCTCTGTGGCCTCGTGTACATCTGGCCCTTGGTGCAGATGTACACGAGGTTGTCACCTCCTCAACTTCTCTCACTCTCCCGGGAAGTGAGTCACTTTGAATCACCCCAGACATCCATGAGAAGCAGCCTCACCACCGTGCGTTAGTCAGTGTGAGGGAACCACAATCACACCACAGCCACCAGGCCACAGAGCAGACTGCAGGAGTACGTGCTGAAGCTCGGTGCAGCCAACACCAAGGCTCGGTGGGGGAGGACCACAGTCTAGGGTCCTTCCGCTGCTAGACATTGAGGGGCAGTGGGGACCTCCGGTGGGGACACCCCTCAAACAAGGGAAGGGATATCACCCCAGGGGGCCACACAAGCGGCAAGGATGCTTTATTTAAAGCCTGCTGCGAACAATAGACAATAGGTGCAGGAGGAGGCCATTCGGCCGTCCGAGCCAGCACGGCCATTCAATGTGATCATGGCTGATCATCCCCGATCAGTACCCCGTTCCTGCTTTCTCCCCTTACTCCGCTATCTTTAAGAGCCATATCTAGCTCTCTCTTGAAAGTATCCAGAGAACCGGCCTCCACCGCCCTCTGGTGCAGAGAATTCCACAGATTCACAACTCTCTGTAAGAACTATTGTACTATTGAATGTCTAGGGAATGTACATTGTTTAGCCCTTTTAGACATTAGATTTTAGAGATACAGCGTGGAAAGGATAAAGGTGTATTGGTGTTACTGCACATTTCCCTGTCTAGTTTAGATTAGCGTAGATACAGCATGGAAACAGGCCCTTCGGCCCACCAAGTCCGTGCTGACCAGCAATCACAGTAGACTAGCACTATCCCACACACACGGGGAATTATTTACAATTTTTCCAGCCAATTAACCTACAAACCTGTACGCCTTTGGAGAGTATGAGGAAACCAGGACAACCGGAGAAAACCCACACGGTCACAGGGAGATCGTACAAACTCTGTACAGACAGCACCCGTAGTCGGGATGGAACCCGGGTCACTGGCGCTGGACGGCAGCAACTCTACCGCTGTGCAAAGATAGGTGCCAACACTTCTGAGCACAACACTATTAAATGTTTACGTGGAGAGAGGATCAGGGTTAATGTTTCAGACGCAAGGCCATTCATCAAACAAGATGGGGGGTCTCTGCAGAGTTGAGTGGCGGAGTAAGGATAGGCCTGGATAGAGTGGATGTGGACAGAATGTTTCCACTAGTGGGGGAGTCTAGGACGAGAGGTCATAGCCTCAGAATTAAAGGACGTTCCTTTAGGAATGATATGAGGAGGAGTTTCTTTCGTCTTGGAGGGTGGTGAATCTGTGAATTGCCACAGAAAGCTGTGGAGGGCGCCATTGAGAATGTTTAGGTCAGAGATAGATCTTTGATTAGTGCGGGTGTCAGGGGTTACGGGAAGAAGGCAGGAGCAGGGGGTTAGGAGGGACAGATAGATCAGCCATGATTGAATGGCAGAGTAGACTTGATGGGCCGAATGGCCTAATGCTGCTCCTATCACTTATGAACTATAAGGATACCTCAATGCACACCTGACTATTAATGCCAGTTATAGCTGGGGTAAGTTGTGATATTCCAATCACTTTACGGGATGGCACAGTGGCGCAGCTGCTGAATCTGCTGCCTCACAGCGCCGGAAACCCAGGATCGATCCCGACCTCGGCTGCTGTCTGTGTGGAGTTTGCACCTTCTCCCCGTGACCACGTGGGTTTCCTCCGTGTGCTCCAGTTTCCTCCCACATCCCAAAGACGTGCGGGTTTATAGGTTAATTGGCCCTCGGTAAATTGCGGATGAGAAAGTGGAATAACGTAGAACTAGTGTGAACCGGCGATCGAGGGTCAGTGCGGGCTCGGTGGATCAATGGGCCCGTTTCCATGCTGTAGCTCCAAACTGAGCTAAACACAAATACTTGCGAACATTGAGAGTTGAATCAAAATGTAATGATGTTCCTGTCATACAATTGCAGCACAGAAAAGCAAGATGGAGAGGTCTATTTGTTGAAGATGGAAGCAAAAAGCTGGAGTAACAGCGGGTCAGACAGCATCTTTGGAGAAAAGGAATAGGTGATTTTTTAGGTCGAGACCCTTCTTCAACCAGCCAATTTCCCTCTACTAACACTCTCTTCTGCAAACAAAAATGACGAGAGGTCTATTTATTGAACTGATTTAGGATGCAAGGCTGGAAAAGCTGTTAAATAGCCTAGACATTGTGTACTGAAACAGCACAACAGGCTGTAAATAACAAAGGTTTGATGAATGCAGGTCCACCACCAATTTTCCGCCAACTCATAGTCCGGCCCCTCCTTTAATCTGGACAAAATTACGAGCGCGCATTTGAAATCCCCCCAAGGAAGTCTCCCCCAAAATGTGGGCCCTAGGCCGGGTGAAGCGGCCGACCTCGACCTCATCGGGACTTCCGCAACCAATCGGCGGGTCGAATTTGCCCCCTGCGGCCGTGGCTCTGGAACCGTTCCCATAGCCGACATCCGAGGCCGACTTTGGTGGGCCGGTATCTCGTTCCCCCCCCCCACCCCCCTCCAAAGCCGTGAGCTCTGTTGATCGGCAAAACGGATAACACAGCAAGGCTCTGGAACCAAGGGTGCTGGGAAATCAGTGGTCGACTTGTATAAGCAGAGGTGTTCATTTTAAATAAGGAAAAAAAGAGAAAGCAATCATGAAAATTGCGAAAGTAATAGAACTCAAGACCAATTTAAATAAGTTAGGTAATTGGAGTTCTTCTGTGAGTCACTAATAATGCAGTTTGCCCTATGGAACTATAATGAGACGCGTCTGGATTTCCAGATTGGGAGGTGATTCATAAGTTTCACTTAGAGTTGCCAATTTTCTCACTCCCAAATAAGGGACAAAAGGTCAAAATACGGGACAAATTCCCGACGGCAATTCGTTGACCGACTCGGCCATGGTTGGGTGATGAGGGAAATTGATGAGGGTAAAGCAGTGGATGTTGTCTATATGGATTTCAGTAAGGCCTTTGACAAGGTTCCCCATGGAAGGTTGGTTAAGAAGGTTCAATCTTTGGGTGTTAATGGTGGAGTAGCAAGATGGATTCAACAGTGGCTGAATGGGAGATGTCAGAGAGTAATGGTGGATGGCTGTTTGTCAGGTTGGAAGCCGGTGACCAGTGGGGTGCCTCAAGGATCTGTGTTGGGTCCACTGTTGTTTGTCATGTACATCAATGATCTGGATGATGGGGTGGAAAATTGGATAAGTAAGTATGCAGATGATACTAAGATAGGTGGTGTTGTGGATAATGAAGTAGATTTTCAAAGTCTACAGAGAGATTTGGGCCATATGGAAAAGTGGGCTGAAAGATGGCAGATGGAGTTTAATGCTGATAAGTATGAAGTGCTACATCTTGGCAGGACAAATCAAAATAGGACGTACATGGTAAATGGTAGGGAATTGAGGAATGTTGTGGAACAGAGAGATCTAGGAATAACTGTACATAGTTCCCTGAAGGTGGAATCGCATGTAGATGGGGTGGTAAAGAAAGCCTTTGGTGTGCTGGCCTTTATAAATCAGAGCATTGAATATAGGAGCAGGGAAGTAATGTTAAAATTGTACAAGGCATTGGTGAGACCAATTCTGGAGTATGGCGTACAATTTTGATCGCCTAATTATAGGAAGGATGTCAACAAAATAGAGAGAGTGCAGAGGAGATTTACTAGAATGTGCCTGGGATCCAGCAATTATGTTACAGAGAAAGGTTGAACAAGTTAGGTCTTTACTCTTTGGAGTGCAGAAGGTTAAGGGGGGACTTGATTGAGGTCTTTAAAATGATGAAAGGGATAGACAGAGTTGGCGTGGATAAGCTTTTCCCATTAAGGGTAGGGAAGATTCAAACAAGAGGGCATGACATGTGAATTAAGGGACGGAAGTTTAGGGGTAACGTGAGGGGGAACTTCTTTCCTCAGAGGGTGGTGGCTGTGTGGAATGAGCTTCCAGCAGAAGTGGTGGAGGCAGGATCGATTTTAACATTTAAAAGTAAAGTGGATAGGTATATGGACGGGAAGGGAAGGGGTATGGTCTGAGTGCAGGTAGATGGGACTAGGTGAAAACAAATGGTCGGCACGGACTGGAAGGGCTGAGAGAGCCTGTTTCCGTGCTGTAATTGTTATATGGTTATATGGTTATATGGGTGAATGATGAGTTGGCCCGGGTGCTGGACTGCACACAAAGCCCAGCCGGCGGGCCAGCTGAGGAGTTTTGGCCCAGGCTGCGTGACATCGCTCGCAAAGTCTGGCACCCCATCCATCTCATGAACCGATGATCGGCCGTGAGAAGGTGGGGTGGTGGTGTCGGCGGTAAGCGAAGGTCCGACGCGGCCACGGGCGAGGTGCTGCTGCTGCACTCTATGGGCTGCACCACGTCGGGACATGTGAAGCGGGGCCGGATGGGACAATCCCCTCGGCCCGAGTAGTAGCAGTCAAATTCGGGACAAGGGCGTTCCCATACGGGACAAACCAATTTAGCCCAATATACGGGATGTCCCGGATAATACGGGACAGCTGGCAAACCTAGTTACATTTACACAGAGACAAGATGAAGTGAGATGAGCCAAGTTGGGAGGGGACACCCAGGCAGATATACAGTTTTGATGGAGCATAGCTGGGTCCCAACAGACACGGGACAACCAGTGCCCTCATGCTGCAATAGGACCTCATGTAAACTATAAACGTGCTGTGGGAGTGGATTAAAACTACACATGGGCCTCCTTCTGAAACTAATATACATGTAAATTGTAGGTTGCTCAGAGTGCCCTGTCCTGGATAGAATGGATGAGGAGAGGATGTTTCCACTAGTGGGAGAGTCTAGTAACATATGATGAGCGTTTGACGGCACTGGGCCTGCACTCGCTGGAGTTCAGAAGAATGAGGTGGAACCTCATTGAAACACACAAAACAGTGAAAGGCTCGGATGGAGTGGATGTGGAGAGGATGTTTCCACTCGTGGGAGAGTCCAGCTCCAGATGTCACAGCATCAGAATAAAAGGATATACCTATAGAAATAAGATGAGGAGGAATTTCTTTCCAGAATTGGAATTTGACTGTTGCAGAAATTGTTGAACTGTTCCTGTATAGGGAAGCATTGTCAGACTTGCCAGTCCAAAGGCAGAGAACGGTGTGAATACTAAGGTTCCAGGAGAGAGGCCAACAGTGGCATATCCGAGGAAAGACAAATGTCTATGAAACTGGCACGGCAGTGGCGTACACTGACGTACGGGGCCGCACGGTGGCACAGCAGTAGAGCTACTGCTTTACAGCGCCAGTGACCCGGATTCAATCATGACTACGGGTGCTGTCTGTGTGGAGTTTGCACGTTCTCCTCGTGACCTGCGTGGGTTTTCTCCGGGATCTCCAGTTTCCTCCCACACTCTAAAGACGTACAGGTTTGTAGGTTAAATGGCTTGGTATAAATGTAAAATTGTCCCTAGTGTGTGTAGGACAGTGTTAGTGTGCAGGGATCGCTGGTCGGTACGGACTCGGTAGGCCTAAGGGCCTATTTCAGTGTTGTCTCTCTATACTAAACTAAACTGGTGCGCTACAATGCTGAGAACTATATTCTGCACTCTGTATCTTCCCCTTTGCTCTACCTATTGTACCTGAGTTTGACATGATTGCATTTATGTATGGTATTATCTGATCTGCTTGGGTTATATGTGAAACAAAGCTTTTCATGTACCTTAATACACGGGACAATAATCAACCTAAACCCATGTCAGTCTAGATGTGAGCCAGTCAGGAACTATATTTGCCAATTATCTGCTAGTGTTTCATTTCCTCTGAACAGCCTGCCATAAACGTACAACCTTGCAGTAAATAATGACCCAAGGTGCTGGAGTAACTCAGTGGGTCAGGCAGCATCTCTGGGGAACATGGAGAGGTGACGTTTTGGGTCAGGACCTTTCTTCAGTATGAACTGAAGGTCTTTCTACCTAAGCTGAATGGCTCTCCACTTAAGGGTTAAGAACATATTCCCAGTCTACATTGTTGGAGCCCTTGCACTTTCTCTCTACCAGTAAATTATATTCTGCACTCTGTTTACTTTCTCTTTGCATTAACTGCAGTACATAACACATAGAATAGTACGGTGCAGGAACAGAGCCTTTGTTGTTTCGTTTAATATATACAGCGCAGAAATTGGCCCTTTGGCCCTCCGAGTCTGCACCGACCAGCGATCCCCGCACACACTGGGGACAAGTTATAATTTACAGAAGCCAATTAACCTACAAACCTGAACATTTTTGGAGTGTGGGAGGAAACCGGAGCTACCGGAGAAAACCCACGCGGTCACGGGGAGAACGTACAAACTCCGTGCAGACAGCACCCGCAGTCAGGATCGAACCCGGGTCTCTGGCGCTGTGAGGCAGCAACTCTACCGCTGCGCCACCGTGCCAGTAGTTCATTCGGCAAGAGAGAACCCACCGCCCATCCCAGACTGATTCCTGGGGTGGAAGGGCCTGTGGTGAAGGGAGATTGATTTGGTTGGCCTTGTGTTCAATAAAGCTTGCAAGAAAGAAAGGACCTCTTTGAGATTTATAAAATCCTGACAGACTTGATACCAAAAGGACTTTGCTGATAGTGGTTTACCCACAACCTGAGACCACAACCAATGGATTTAGGTGGGCCATTTAGGACAGATAAGCAGAGAAATGTGTTCACCCAGGGTGGTGAAGCTGTGGAATTTTCTAATGCAGAAAACAGCAGAGAGTGAAATATTACATCTATTCAAGGAGTTACATATAATATTAAAGTATCTAGAAATCAAAGTTTAGTGAATTTGGAGGAGCAACCGTGATGGTGTTGGAGGATGGAGCTGGTTTGAATAGAGTCATTGAGTCATAGAGTTATACAGCGTGGAAACAGGCCCTTCGGCCCAACTTGCCCTCACCAACCAATATGTCCCATCTACACTAGTCCCAGCTGCCTGCGTTTGGTCCATATCCCTCCAAACATGTCCTGTCCATTTACCTGTCCAAATGTTTCTGATATGTTGTGTCTCAACCACCTCCTCTGGGCAGGTTGTTCCATACACCCACCACCCTTTGTATGAACAGGTTCCATGTTTCTGAGCAGTTGGCAGCACAATGGCATGACTCATAGATCAATCGGCCCAAACTCATTCCGACCCCCTGGTGATGTCTGTGTGGAGTTTGCATGTTCACCATGGATATTTTCCTCGCACATCCCAAAGGCGCGTGAACTGGTCGTTTAATTGCCTTTTGTGAATGACTGCTAAACATGGAGGTTGGCAAGGCGGCTTTGCACATTTTACAGGGTGGTTAGTTGGGTAATGCAATTGATGGGAATGCTCAGAAGGCCAGCTTAGACTTGATGGGCCAAATGGCCTACATCGATGTCAAGGGGAAAATATGCGAGTAAACGAAAGCTTCCTCCACAGCTCCAGAGCAAAGCAAAACAGAGGAATGATAGGTGGCCAAGTGTGGGGTCCTGAGAGAAAATGAGTTCCCGCAATACTTCCTGCCTCAATTACTTCCGAGGACATTTTCCCCCATATGTGTGTGCACCCACCGAAGTATCATTTATTTTCTAAATTAGCAGATGAAGCATTTTGGGGGCCCAGATAAGGATACGGCAAATAGCATGAATGGCAGGACCAGGCGGAGTATGAAGGAACATCAGCACCTTCGTGTCCAAACCCAGAGATTCCTCAGGGTTACAGCAAAGCATAGGGTGATGAAGAAGGCATGCAGGATGCATGTCTTTATTAGCCAGGGCATTGAATATAATAGTACAAGGGTCAGGAAGCCATGATACAGCTCCATGAGACTTTGGTTGGGTCATATTTGGAATATTGTGTGCAGTTCTGGTCACCTCATTACACATTCAAACCCTCTAATCCATTCCCTGCACACCAGGGGCAACCTACAAACCCACACATTATTGGGATGCACCCGAGAGAAACCCATGCAAAAACTCAGCGGGACAGGCAGCATCTATGGAGAGAAGGAATGGGTGACGTTTCAGGTCGAGATCCTTCTGCAGAAAGCCTGTCCTGATGCTGAGTTACTCCAGCATCTTGTGTCCAACCACAGAGGAAATATTACTCCACGGCAGAGAACTGATAAAAAACACAAGGTACCAAAGGCAACAAAGATGTCGTTTTTTTATAGATTTATCAGCTCTGATTCGTCAGATTTCTGGGATCATGTGGTGCCTCAAAATGTATCCTTCAGCTTTAGTTTAGAGATACAGCATGGAAACAGGTCCTTCAGCCCTACGAGTCCGTGCCGACCAGCTTTATGTTTTTACATCACATTTACAGCAACTACAGGTCTTTGGCCTGTGCGTGATCAACGTCATGAATAGCAGTCCCTTTCATTATCAAAGAACCCTGTGTTAAATGGTTCCCAAACCATGGAATTTGATCCAAAGGAACATCAGAAGTTGGGTGGAAGTCACACCGACACTGTGACAAACCACAGGCAGCTCCTCCAACCAACGCTACAGCATGGCCATTTGTTTCCCTGCAGTTCACAGTGCCGCAGCAGGTGGAGCTGCTGCCTCACAGCGCCACAGACCCGGGTTTGATCCCGACCTCGGCTGCTGTCAGTGTGGAGTTTGCACATTCTCCCCGTGACCCACGTGGGTTTCCTCCAGGTGCTCCGGTTTCCTCCCACATCCTAAAGACGTGCGTGTTTGTAGATTCATTGGCATCTGTAAATTGCCGCTAGTGTGTAGGGAGTGGATGAGAAAGTGGGATAACATAGAACTAGTGTGAACGGGCGATCAATGGACTCGTTGGGCCGAAGGGGCCTGTTTCCATGCTGTACCTCTGAACTAAACTAAATTAAAACCATTAAAATGCAGTTTCCAGCCGTCAAATTTTGAGGAAGGTGGGGAGAAATGCAAAACTAGAGAGATGTCAAATAAGTGGCATAGAATCTGACATAGAGGCAGAAGAAGGGTCCCGACTCGAAACAACACTTATCCATGTTCTCCAGAGATGCTGCCTGACCCACTGAGTTACTCCAGTACAATCACACCAGTGGACCAAACCACGACGGCAGTTACACTACTATATTTGCTCTTCCTACTTTTGTTTTGAAACACTGTGATCTGTTTACTTTAGAATAAATGGCACGTTATTGTGTATTTAATGCTGTTGAGTCAGTCTGAAGGAGGGTCTTGACCCTTGCTACTGAGGGAGTGCAGCGCAGGTTCACCAGGTCAATTCCCAGGATGGCGGGACTGTCATATGTTGAGAGAATGGAGCGGCTGGGCTTGTATACTCTGGAATTTAGAAGAATAAGAGGGGATCTTATTGAAACATATAAGATTATTAAGGCATTGGACAGGCTAGAGGCAGGAAACATGTTCCCGATGTTGGGGGAGTCCAGAGCCAGGAGCCACAGTTTAAGAATAAGGGGTTGGCCATTTAGAACGGAGATGAGGAAAAACTTTTTCACCCAGAGAGTTGTGAATCTGTGGAATTCTCTGCCCCAGAAGACAGTGGAGGCCAATTCTCTGGATGCTTTCAAGACAGAGTTAGATGGAGCTCTTAAAAATAGCGGAGTCAAGGGATATGAGGAGAAGGCAGGAACGGGGTACTGATTGTGGATGATCAGCCATGATCACAGTGAATGGCGGTGCTGGCTCGATGGGCCAAATGGCCTCCTCCTGCACCCATTGTCTATTGAGTCTAATGTGTCTGCAGCAAGAAATATTTTCATTGTTCTGGTTCATATCTGATGCATTAGGATATATCAATACTCTGCGATGAGTTGTGTTGTGATACCTCTGCAGTGTAAGCTAAATTGTTCACCACTTGGGAGTAATATCCAAAGTGCCGCAATTGCACATCCATCGCTCAGTAAACACAAACTGTCAGAACGTCCAAAGATAGGCACAGAAAGCTGGAGCAACTCTGCAGGACAGGCAGCATCTCCGGAGAACAAGGAGAAGGTGACGTTTGGGGTTGAGACCCTTCTTCAGAGAGTCAGGAGAGAGGGAAGAGAGAGATATGAAAGGGTGCATAGTACAAATGAATGCAAATAGACAGAACAATGCCAGCAACAATGATCATGGAAATGTGGAGCCCACAATGGTCCATTGTTGGCTCTTGGGGTAAGTGATAACAAGTAATATAAACAGTGAAACTCAGCAGCACAAAAGTAAATTTAGTACGACTAATGTGGGGAGGGACAGAGGGAGAGTGGAAGCAAGGGTTCACACTGCAGGGGTGTGAGCTGCCCAAGCAAAATATGAGATGCTTTTTCCTCCAAGTTGCGCTGGGCCTCTGACAGTGGAGGAGGCCCAGGACAGAAAGGTCAGTGTGGGAATGGGAGTGTTTGGCAACCGGGAGATCGCTTAGGCCAAGGCAGACTGAGCGGAGTTATTCAGCAAAATGATCGCCCAGTCTGCGGTTGGTCTCACTTGGTCAGAACATCCAATGATAACTCATTCTCGCTGTCCAGTGGGCTCTGAGCAACGAGGGCTCTGTCTCGAAGGGGAAAGGCCCCATTCACATGGGCCGTGGAACCAGGGGGCTGCAGCCCCTCCACTTTTTTGGCGAGACATGCTGCATAACCCGAAATTATCCGGCCCACAGGCGTATTTTTCTCTTCTTCTAAGGACCTCCAACATCCAGAATCTCAGAACAAGTGCATAGTGAGCGCGGCAAAAGATCATAGAGGGGAGCTCCGCTCTACGGGCAAAACCACGAGCAGCCGTGGCTGAAACCGACTGACCCCCCAAAACCCTCCCTCCCCTCCGCACAATGGCCAACCATAGCGCGCTTCACAGTCGAGATATGGGGCAGTGAATGAAGCGCTGTGATTAGCTGCCGAGCAGAAGGGAGGGAGGGTAGGCCCGTGGGCCCCGAGAGAGAGAGAGAGAGAGAGAGAGAGAGAGAGA